>JAVJIF010007471.1:0-181721 GCA_038442645.1 Agave tequilana
TTATTTCCCTCTAATTCTTGTTAATAGCGCAGAACATATTAGTTCTATAACTCTAATTAAGAGAGAGTCAAGCGCTTTTTAAAAAAAGCCCTGTGGTTTGCTTTAAAAGAAAGACAATTTCTTTTTGAGAGCTTTAAGGCATCAACATTGTTTTAATTATCAGCCGATATACCGGTATATCGGCGAGATACCGGTATTTTATCCAAAACGATACGGTAAGTGCAAAAATTTACCGGATATTTTTTTGGACCGATATTGGCCGATATATCGCCACGTGGCCGATATATCGCCACGTGGCCGATATATCGGCCGATATCTGAGATGAAATATCCGATATATCGGCCTTATAGTTACTTATTTGGATAATAATTATTATTTTTTGCTTGAGAGATTATTTTATTTTATTCTATGTTCATTATGGTATTTCAATGATGTTTTATATGATGTTTCATGTTTGGATAATAATTTTTTTTTAATAATGTTTTATATGTATTTACTATTGATATATCAACCGGTATTTAGTACCATATCGCGATATATCACCGGTATCCGGTACATATTTTGTCGACTGGTATATCGCCGATATCCGATATTTAAAACACTGGGCATCATTGACATCAATTGCAGTTGTTGTTTAACAATTGTCAACAATCATCCCAGATTTGCATATTATAAACTATTGCCAACAATAATTAGAGTTATTCAAATACTAGTTCATCTTGCCTCTTGCCACATTGACACAGCATTTCCTAATTTGTCACCTTTTCAAATAGTACTCCACTTTTGCTTTCAAGTTCTGCTAGAACACTGCATACGTGTGGGTCATACATTTCAAAAGAGTATTTTTTTATAAATATCTGTTAGATTGTCTCACCTGACATATTATATCAACTTCTTATAAGCGAGAAAGGCTTTAAGAAGAATAACCAATATTTATCTCTTTTACTTTGAAAATTATATATATGAATAATCAAAGGAGTACCCCATGAGATACTCGAAGGTGTGGATTAGTGGATACTCAAAAGGTTTCCAGTGGGTAGATTTTGCAACACTATAGGAAAAACAATAAACAACAAAGTTGTTTTGGAGGAATTCCTTTTTTTCTCAAAATATAGTGTGTAAATAAAAAATATCACCTATATAGAAAATATTTTGACATTCAACTTAGTATTTATTGGATACTTATAGGTGTAGGTATTCAAAAGGCTCACAATAAGCATCCTGACTGTAGAAGAAACAGTACGCAAAAAACTTTTTTTTTTTTGAGAGAAATCTTATTTTTCTTCTCAAGATAAAGAGAAATGCTGGAAAAAAAATCAATAAGAATATAGAAAAAATATTAAAAAACAATGCCATTTGTTTTTCTTGTTTACTTTCAGTTACCACCACCCTCTCCCAAAGTTCATCACACATTTTGATCTAATTCTACTTATATGACAGAACTATTTATTCAAAATTTATAATGTGAACTTCAAAATCACTTTCTCCCTTCTAATTCACTTCTCAATTTTTCTATTCAGATTGTTTTATAAGTTAAATATTATCTTTGAAATTTATTAGTAAATTAAACACATAAAAATGCTTCTGGAGTAATAACTAACACCTATCTTTTTTACCTTGAAAATTATCTTGACATTCTAATGAGTGCCAATGGGATATTCATAGGTGTAGGTACCAAAAGGTTTTCAATTAGACACTTGTAGCGCTTCATAAAAGAAACAATTAAAATAAAGCTTAAATTCTCTATTTTCTCTAGATAGAGAGAAATATTGAGAAAGCTGCCACCTGTCTTTCTTGTTTACCTCTAGGCGGACCGACCACCACCACCGCCACCTTTATAAAATTTTCTTCCTTACACGCCCTCATTGAATTCAACTTATGCAGGGAAACTACTTATTCACGATTTATACTTAACTTCAAAAATACCTTTCACACTTTTTATTTATCTCTCAATTTTCTGTTCTGACTATTTTATTAGTTAAATTTTGTTTTTGTGATTTTTTTATTAATGGAACGCAAAAAGAAATGCGTTTAGAGTAAACCAATATCTATCTTCTTTACTTTGAAAATTATCTTCGTATTCAAATGAGTACCCAATGGGGCATCTGTATACTTGGGTACTCAAAAAGGTCCCCAATGGAGTACCTATTGTGGGACTTGCAAGAGAAACAAGCAACAAAAGATTTTTTTGGAGAGAAGATCTCTCCTTTTCTCAAGGTACCTTTTCTCAAGGTAGAGAGAGCTAATGTAAAACAATGGCATTTGCCTTTCTTGTGTAGTTATAGGAATACCAGGCTACCACCATTCCTCTCCCAAAGTCTCTCCGTTATAGGACTCTTATTTTAACTTTACTTATAATTCAAAACTACTTATTCAAATTTTATACTTTGAACTTCAAAGTTCCATAACCCTTCTCTAAACCACTTCTTAAATTTTCTATTCAAATGTTTTATAAGTAATTTAAATTTTCTCTTTGAAATTTATTAGTAATGAAATGTGAAGAGAAATGCTTCTAGAATAATAACCAATACTTACCTTCTTTACTTAAAAATTATCTTGGCATTCTAATGAGTACCTAATGGGATACCTATAGTGGGTAGCAAAGGGTTTCCAATTGGATACTTGTTGTAGTACTCTATAAAAGAAACGATAAGCAACAAAGATTAAATTGTCTTGTTTTCTGAAGAAAAAGAGAAATACTGTAAATTTGCTACCTTTCTTTCTCGTTTACTTCTCTTCTAGGTGTACCGGGCCGCCACACCCCTCTATCAATTTTCCTTTCTTACTCTTATTTAATTTAACTTATTAGAACTCTTTCCTCCATGTCCACAGCATCATGCAGGTTCACAGTTGACTATTTGGAAAGTCCAACATACAATAAATCGAATAAGAAATTCGAGTAATGGATTTTTTTCGCAACATAGTTAGACTATGATTATCCCACTAGGTCCAAATAAAAGAAGGTCCAAATAAAAGAATTAACTGTTCCCATTCCCTAATTTGAGATTGATTAAATACAGGGAACAAAAGAAAAGAAACAAGAAAAGGAAAACATGGCATGAGGGTTTGGGGTTCGCGTTGAGCTGTGCCTCCGCTTTGCGTGGGGATTGATTTGGGCAACCAGTTAAATCCTGCTGCTCAATAGATTTAGAGGATCTCCTTTTTCTGTGGAATATTATTAAAATAATATTGAGTACCTAGATAAACTCGTGGAGGCAACAGTTAGACTATGATGTACCATACAATGTGTTGCAAAAAAATACAATATTAACACCGTGGTAGCTACTTGCTCAGAACAGATTGAACAAAGTCAAATTAGCTAAGGTGAGGTTTTAACTGACAAGTGCATGTCAATTGTGAGTGCTTGACAATGATAAGAGGTAGGATGACATTGATTACCCACCTTGTCCTTTTACTCTAGTAAAATAATGCCATGAAATTATATTGGTATTTTACCCTAGTAAAATAATACCTTGAAGTTTGACATATAGCTGCATCATCGTCAAGTAGTATGACGCATTTAATACCCAATCTTATTTTAGTATTAGAGTAGAAAAGTTGATGTTGATCAAGAGAAACACAACCATAGTACACGTTGATGTGAACAAGATAAACAAAACATAAACTGATTTTAAGTTCAAGTGGAAGAATAATTTGTAGATGAACACCAAACGCACCAAATGTTCCACTTCAGCGACAGGAAGAAAAGGTTGGTATTGTTTATTACTCTAGAAGCATTTGTCGTGTTTGGTTTCTTATGTGATGTATCCACGGTGTGTCTTATTAGTCGTTTAAGTGTATACTTTATTTCTTTCTATATGTCCGATACTAGTGCATATGAGGAGTATCTCCAAGAATGATTCAATCTCTCTTATAGGTTTTGTATTGTTGTTAAGGAAAATCACAAGTATGTATAGTCTTGGTTATATTGTTGCTGAAGTGGAACATCTAGTGCTTTTGTTATTCATCTATAAATTATTTTTCACTTGAATTTAAAAACCAGTTTATTTTTTTATTTATCTTGTTCACATCAACATACTATGTTTCCATTGATCAAAGACAATTTTTCTACTTTAATATTAAAATAAGATTGGGTATTAAATGCGTCATACATCATGTACCACATGACGGTACTACTTACGATAATGCAACTATATGCCAAACAATATGAAACCTTTAAAAGAACAATACGAAACCCATTAGAGATATTCAAGCATTCTTGGAGATACCCATCATATGCACCAATTTCAGACATCTAGAAAGAAATTAAACAATACACTTAAACGACTGATAAGACACATCGTCGATACAACACATAAGAAACCAAACACAACAAATGCTTCTAGAGTAATTGTAGTGGTTAAAATCTGGCCCCGTCCAAGATGACACGTGTCTCCTCACCTTTCAACTCTCCGAGGTACATAAAAGCTTTTCTCTGAAGTCTATGCTATATCCGATCTCCTCAAAATCATCTCCAAGCTGAGGTTCCCTTCGCTCTGGAGACTTCAACTCCGAACCAAGCAATTCCAGTAACAGATCATCCATGATCTCCACCGACAGTAATGCAACTTTATTATCTTTCACGTTCATAAAACACCACTCAGTGTGAGTAAATTTTCTGCATGCAATCCTAACAAACTAGCACCACTAATCGCGGCTGTTACAACAGGTCGACATGTGCAAATCGTGCAGTTACGAAGATTTCATCCGCACACATCTGCGTCCATGCCAACAACTCAATTAAATATAAACAAACCACCTCTTTCAATGAAGAGGACTCTTACATCCCTCATAATCTTATAATTCCTATTGCTTGAGATTTATAGTGAAACTCCTCCCCGTGGTTTTTTCCGATTAAGGGTTTTCATGTAAAATTTTGTATCCTTTGCTGTGTTGTGCTTTATTTACGTGCACTACTTCACTTTATTTCTTGCTTGCGGTGAGGGTCGACTGTCCAATCATTTGTGGTGGGAAATCACCACCACAAATTGGTGCTTTAGTTGAGATCTGAGTCCACACTCAAGATCTCCCTCTCATTCAACCAAAACTTTTCTAAAAAAAACCTCTTACACAACACCGATGGCCTCAAGAAAGCAAACTGTCACCCTCAGTGGCACAATGTTAAAAGGCAAGGCCATCAACTCCATTGGGGGCACGGTCCTCTCGCTAGCCATTGATCAGCCACATAATAGCGAAGAGATTGGTTCCTCTTCGGCTCCGGGGGCAGCCGCCAACGCCCAAGCTCCACTGCTGAAGTACGAAGACCAGTTCATTCAGATACTTGCTGACATGAAAGAGCAGACGAAGGAACAACAAACCCAGTCAGATCGTGTTCGGGAGTAGGCTGCTCTTGACCGCGATAATGCCATCCGTGAACAAGAGGCGTTGATCAACAAACAACTCTAGGCTCAAATCGCTGCCTTCCAGAACTCCCAGATACCGACACAGTCGGAAAGCGAACTAGAGCCGGAGAATCTTTCAACATTCGAACCCTCGATGAGTTGATCCAAAGACACATCAAGGAGGCTAAGTAGTCCAACAACTGATCAACACCTTTCGCTGCCGAAGTCTCCGATTCCCCCTCTCCAAAGAATTCCCAGAGTGCGAGTTCTCGAGGAAGTTCTCGACTCTAACCTTCGACTACTATTCCGGAGGAGGCCACCCGGTCCAACACATGAGGCACTTCCGGGACAAAATGATAGTCTACTCCTGCAACGGTCCGCTTATGTGCCTCACTTTCCCTTCCAATCTGAAAGGTGTTGCCTCAGATTGATTCTATTCTCTGCTTCCACATTCTTTTCACAACTGTTTGATGTGTTCGTCACCCAATATACATCTCATCGGAAACTAAGAAGAATAACCACCATCTTCTCATCATCAAGATGAGGTAGAGCGACAACCTCAAATCTTATATCGGATACTTTCAAAGCCAATTGGCCATGGCCCCTGCGGTGAGAACGTCTCTGCACTCGCGTTCATCAGCGGGCTGCAAGTCTCCCACTCACTGTACAAACATCTCCTGAAGTACAATGTCACTCAGATGGTTTTATCCGAATTCAACCTACATCCAGTTGAAGGAAGCAATGAGGACTTCTTCCAACCATTCCGTGAAGCGTGGTGACGACAGAGAAAAGTCGAAGTCTCTGCATGAAGCCTCTGCTCATGCCTAAGATCGAAACTGGGAACAACCTGCTTACAAGTGACAAGTGCTCCAGATCCTCACACCAAGTCCGCTCGGAGCTTACAAGCCGATAGAGCAATTCACTCCGCTTAGGCTTCTCATCAACGAAGCCATCAACACTATCAATGATCAACTCTGGGTCAGGCGTCTGAGACCCATCCAGTACGATCCCTCAGCTCCCAGAGTAGAAGAGTACTGCTCTACCATGACGGTAAAAGGCACAAGACCATCCATTGTCGGAGCCTTTGAAAGTACTTGGAAGAGCTCATCCGTCAGGGCTTCCTCAATGAATGTTCTCACATCCGAAGCAGCATCCGGATTCGGACAGCCGAGCGCTCTGCCTCCTACCTAACCAAACACGCGATCACCCAATACAAAGCATTCATGTGATCTGGTCCTACCCCCTCTAACAGGGTTGTACCCCTATCTGTGGTCTCCCCTGAACTTTAATTTTCATATATTTTATTTTATTATCAAATAAAATTATATTTTGCTTCTAACTGTTTCAGCCTACTGTTGCATGGATTCCCCTTACTCAGAGTCTTACCGCGTTGCTCTGGTGATGGGTCTTACCTTACTCTCACTCAGAGATGACTGCGAACCCAGCTCTGCTGATGAGATTTCCCCTACTGAAAGTTCAATGCTTGCACGCTTCGTTGTAGTTCCACCCTCGCTCAGGGACGACAACGCAAACAACTGCCTACGAGCCCCCTCTCGGCTATCGTACGGGAGTCGAAACCCTCTGTTGTGGGTCTTACCCCTGCTCGGAGCCCTTACTTTGCTACAGGAATTCCCCCTCAGAGCCCCCATTTGATGTTCTGCTGCTGGAATTCTCCTCACTCGGAACACATACTACGTTACGGGCTCTTGTCATCTCATCTGAACCCATGGGCGGATGTACCCTTGATAGTTTCTTTGTCAGGTCTAAGCCGGATCATCACTTTGCTGTGGGTCCTACCCCTGCTCGGAGTAGATACATCCAATATGTCGATGGGTCGCACCCCAACATCAGGTCCTTATCAAATTCACAGTTTTGTTGATGGGTTAAACTCCTACTCGGAAGTAACCATGAACCCAACTCCGTTGCTGGAATTCCCCCACTCGGAGGTCCAAATCTGCTGCTGGGATTCCCCCCCACTTGGAGGTTTGAATTATCACTCTGTTGTGGGTCACCCCGCTCAGGGTAGATGCATCCAATCCGTCGATGGGTCGTACACCCACTTTAGAACTTTTTTCAAATTTGCAGGTAGTTTCGTGTGATTAGAAGCTGAAAATATCAAGCATTTTGAGAAGGTACGATCATCCAAGTATTATTCGAACACAACTTTTGCATATGTTTGCATGAATTGCTCATCCCGAAATAACATGGATTATGTATGTTTAGCCTATAACTGCATGAGACATATGGTATATACATGAGAGTTTCCTTGTTTGGATTATCCTCTCGACGTATTAGTTTCATGTGATTAGAAGATGAGTATATGTAGTCTAGTTAGCCCAATTTGTTTATGTTTTATGGATTATGTATGTTCAACCTATAACTGCGCGAATTATATGGTATACACATGAGGGTTTCTTTGTTTGAATTATCCCTTCGACGTATTTGTTTTGTGTGATTAGAAGCTGAGTATACATAGTTTTCTGTCAAATTTGTATTAGCTTTTCATTACTTTTATTATGTTCCATCTAACATTTAATATAAGATGTTCCATTACATGCTTGTGTGTGCATCTTTCTTCACCCGAAAGTCTGCACCTTCCGCTGATGGGATTCCCCCGCTTGGAGATGGCAATGCAGACTTCATCTGACGGGCCCTTCATTGTGGGTTCTACCCTCGCTTGGAATCCTTACTCTACACCAGAGATTTCCTCCTCTCAGAGTCTCAATACCACAACTCCGCTTATCAGATTTTCTCCACTCGGAATCTACCATGAATCCAACTCTGCTGCTGGAATATCCCCCATTCGGAGATCCAAAGTTTACATGTACCACTAATGTGACTACTCCCATTTGAAAACAACACCGCAGGCTTTCCAAATCACTCCCAGGACAAACCAACTGTACCAATAACAAAGATCAGCATTCCGAAGAGGCGTGATCATTTTTTTAAAAATTCAACGGTAAAGCAAGCCGACAAGATTCATACAATCATTTCCATTTCAAAGAAATATGTGTTTTATTTCGAAAAATCTTTTCATTCCAAATACATCCCTTTAAATGCATACTTGATTATATCTAACAAGAGTAATACAAAGTTTCATTACACCTCTGTGTTTACATTTTTTAAAAATAAATACAGATGACCCTGATCCGATCCCTCCATCCTGCCGCTATGTCCAGCCACACATCCGAACTCCGAAGTTTCGTCCTCCTGGGAACATCCACTGAGAAGGTATGACCTTATTGTTCACACTAGTCTAGAGATCCCAGAAGAAGCTCCGGGAGATTTCTTCACAAAAATAAAGGTTCCTTCATTGAAAGATTTTTCCTCTCTGTTTGGAATACGCATCCAAGGAAGCCAAATTGGAATCGCCATCCTCCACGCATTTAAGAGAGTGACTGGGATGCCCAAGAAGCCCTCCGAAGCTACTACAACACCCGGCTCCAGACAGACTCCGGTAAGACACACAAGGCAACAATGTCCAACCAGGATGAAACCTCCGAGCACGCAAGGAGGTGATGGTATCACATCTCCTCCAAGGTATTCTAAGGGAGAGATTCGAGCCTCGTCGTGAGAAGCAACTCACCTACGCTCCCAGCCGATAAGCTCCCTCTTCTCTTTCTTCGTACACCTTAAGGAAAGAGGTTAAGAACCCAAAGGAAGAATCTCACCCCCTAAAAATCGGGCAACTCGGAGCCAGATCATGGGCTCCAGTGGGAACATGAGTCCTTCCTGTCACCTGCGATGATGGCACCCTGTCACGACAACTAATGTGTTGTAACAGGTTTATCACGACGACTAATGTGGCGCGCCAATCAGACTCCCACTTGGCGAGAGCCTGACCAACATTTTTTTCACCTTCATCCTCTCCATTTCCTTTCCCCATCTGATGAAGAAGAAAAAAGAAGACATGGTGACCCAACAAAGTAAAGAAGAGGAACTTTGAAGTAGGTTTTTTAGAGAAGATAATAGAAGTGATTTCCATCCAAGAGTTCCACTCTATTTATAGATGGAAGAGAAGTTGAATCACCTCCAATTTAAATTTTCAATCCCCAAAAAATCAGCCTACATCCCAAGATTTTCGGTCAACCGAATGAGCAGAAGATCAACTATTGCCGCCAAAACACGAAAACTTACTTCTCAGTCATTATGACTATTGGATTCGAAAAGACACAGGATCAGACCCCAGAGAGATCTAGCTGACCGATGCGACAACTAACAGTCAGTTGTACAACCTGCAATTAAATCTTGAAGGTTCACATTTATGATCCAGATCCTCGTCTGCCTACGAATATCAAGATGAACTTAAGGCATTGAAAGGCTTCCTACTAACTCTGCTCTTCCAACTCGTCTGCGGGCTCTGACAATTGAAAGAGCAGGGGCCATCTGTAGTGGTCAAAATTCGACCCTTCCAAGATGACACGTGTCCATCACTTTCCAAATCTCCGAAGTATATTAGAGCTTTCATTCAAAGTCCATGCTATACCCAACTTCCTCAAAATCATCTCCACTCTGAGGTTCCCTGCGCTCCGAAGACTTCAGCTCTGAACCAAGCTGTTCCAGCAACAGATCACTCTTGATCTCCACTGATATTTATACAATCTTATTATCTTTTACATTCATAACGTGTAATGCCACTTAGCTCGAGCAGTTCTACACGGTGGCTGATTTTCCTACATGAATCCCAACAAACTAGCATCACTGATCGCGACTGTTATAACAAGTCGACTTGTGCAAATCGTACAGCTACGAAAATCTCACCCGTACCCATCTGCCTTCATGCCAACAACTCAGTCAAGTATAAATAGACTGGCTCCAACGAAGAGGATGACTTTTACAACCCTTAGACTTCTGCAATTACTGTCACCTGAGAATTATAGTGAAACCCCACCCTGTGATTTTTTCTGATTAAGGATTTTCACGTAAAATCTCGTGTGTCCTTTTCTGTGTTGTGCTTTATTTAAATGCACATCCCACTTCATTTCTTGCTTGTGGTAAGGATTTATTGTCTAATCACTTATTGCGGAAAATCGTCACCACAGTAATAAATAGCCTACCTTTTTACTTTGAAAATTATCTTGGCATTCTTATGAGTACTGAATTGGGATACCCATAGGTGGGGGTACCAAAGAGTTTCCAATTGGATACCTGTTTGTCACACTTTATTAAAGAAATGATAAGCAATAATGTGTATATTCTCTTTTTCTTAGGATAAAGAGAAATACTAAAAAATAGGCATACTGGGCTGCCACCACCCCTCTGTCAAATTTTCTTATTCTTATTTAATTCAATTTATGTAAGAAAATTATTTATTTAAATTTTATACTTCGAACTTCAATTACTTCACAGCTTAATCGTTGACATCTTAATTTTTTATCAAAGTGATTTGTAAGTTAAAATTTATTTTTTAAGCTTTTTATTAATAAAACATAGGTGATATTTGTATGCACCATTACTCTCGAAAAAGTTGTATATCTGAAAACTAACAAGGATCGTAGTTTGAAAAATTATTATTAATCCCCTAATTCTAAACTATAACACACTGAAATCCACGGACATTGGACACAGAGTCAGAGCACCACCATTGTAACTATATAGAACACATTAAAATCCGTTAATGGTGCACAAAATCATAAGGGCTCATTGGATATGTTCTAAATCGAATTATGGTTAAAGTACTCAATAACACTGTCTATTGTGGGCCATATAAACTAAGACTAAGCGTGTAGCTAGGCATAAGAGTATATTTATATTTTAACATTAAAATGCTTTTAGATCAGTCATTGGTTGGGCATAAGTGTCAAATAAAGAACACAATTTTATCATTACAATGCTCTTAAATCACAAAATTTTATTATTACTACATTACACTGAGTCGTCAACTGCTCTACTATTATACCATTACTAAAACATACTGTTACTAAAACAATTAGAGAAATGTTCGCCAAATCTACACCCGTGTACCAAGAAGCAAGCAAATAAGAACGTACAAAGCAATCGATGAATATTCTGATCGAACAATCACTAATTTATGCCAAATGATGCTCATGGAAAATCACACATTTATATGCAAAGGAACCAATTGAATAATAAAATAATATATTACAATAATAATATATTCATATCATCATATAATATACAATATAATATCCTGAATCCCCGATGCAATCATACTTTTCAGGATCTATGAAGTGAGCCTGTTGGGCTGGTGACAGAGAACGAGGTGACCACCAACGCTGGCTTCATGCCGACCACTATCCACCTAATCTGGATCGAGACGGCGATGACTGGATGTACGCCCTGGTGGCTGTTTCCCTTGTCAGAGCACGCTGCTAGCAGTGAAACTCAAAAAATACCCTAATCGTTGCACTTGTCCCTAATTGTTGCACTTGTCGAAGCCTATAATTATTAATGAACTCTAGAAAAGACCCTGATATTTATAGAGGGAAGAAAATGAATAATTGATTGTCCCCATGAGCATTTCATAAGATGTTTAAAGTATAGCACAGTTTGTTCTGTGCATAGTTGACTTTTTTAATTCTGAGACAAATGGACACTGTGATTGTTTCTCTAATTGACATTAAATAAATAGAAGAGTGAGGCTACTGTGATTCTAAAGTCAATGAGTGCAAGCCGTGATAGATAGCCTATAATGAGTTGTTTACAAGCTCAACAAAGAAGCTGGTTATTAATGCAGGGCAAAGTCATGTAAATATAAGTCAAACTATCGTACAATTAACCAGTAAGTCTACACAGCCCAAAAGTCAACTTAATTCAAAAGTCAAAATGGAAGGGTACAAGGATAAATGAACAGTCGACAGTCACCACAGACTTTTCATGATATATTTAATACATTGCTCTGTTCATAGTCATTATTCTAAATTTTATGATACGAACATCCAAGGAGTGCCATAAATCTATTTACTTTTGTTTGGAGTTTGTACTTTAATTCTTTAGTATGTTAAGTAGAGTTGTTCTCTTTTGTTCGTTTTCTCTCTTTATTTAGCCTTGTAGTCATTTACTCTCACATCGGATGTGTGGAGAGAAGTCAAGAGTCACCTATTTAAGATATGGCATTGTATTGGAAGAATAATGAAGATTGATTAATGAAAAATGTTGAATTTTCTATTTGAAAATTTGATTATGAGATTGAGTGTGAAACTCCTTTTCAAAATAGGATTTTGAGTGTGAAATCATTATCCTAGTTATCTTTTATTTTCCTATTCTCAACTCTTAATCATCCCTCAAATCCTAACCACTAAATCCAATCCTCAGTTACAAAAAAAAAAATCAAAACAAAAAAGGAGAAATAAACTAGCACAAAAAACCTAGCTGCCAACATCCTGCTTTTCTTCTCCCTCTCACGTTCCCTCTTTCTTTTCCTCCCTGACACCCACACGAACATGTCCTTTCTTTTTCTCTCTCCTCCAACTGAGAACCCATCAACAAACTCAACTTCCTCACCCTGTCACGTCGTCGCCGATTCAACCAACAACAACCACTACCTCCACCACCTGCGGCCTCCTCCCTCGGCCACCCCCTCCTTCCTGCTCGTCTTCTTCCTCTTGTCAACACCACCACCACTCTACCACCCAACCCAACGGCTCCACACCAACAACCCAATACCTCTCCCATCCTCTTCTTCTTCGACCTCGGCATCCTCTCACCACGCTGCAAATGACCACGACTCCACGCCTGAGCGCCACCGCTGGAGCTCAGTATTGCCCAACATCAACAGCGCCACCACCGCTCTCTTCTCCTAACGACCTCGCCAACCCCCTCGCGCTCGACCGTGAGCCCATACTTCACCTGCCACCGTTCAGTTGCTGCTATTGCTAAGTAACCAACCCGCAGGCAACCTGTACCACCATATCTCCACTCGCACGTCCTCCTCTACCTAGTCCTCCTCCGCTACTCTACTGCTGCTGTGCAGATCAACCATCAGTGTCTAGCACCGCGAGCTAACCTGCAACACAATAACATTAATTTCTGGAGAAAGCAATGAATCAACAAGGCAACTCAACAACAAACACAACACGGTTACCTGAGAATCAGTAGGTAAAGTTCTTCCTTTAACACTCAGATTATCAGTTAGATTGTCACAATAATTTATTCTCTAAATTATTATCAATATATCCTCTTGTCTACTATATTGTGAGCCGTGCGAATCTAAGTAATGCTTGTAATATGTTGATCTGATATTGCAATTAGGAGTGTTCAAGACAACGGAGTAATGTGTTTGGATTTGTTCAGACTTGAAATATTTAAATTACAACTGCACTGATTGTTTAAATCCATCTTGTTACATTATCAGTTGTCAAGGTTCTAAATATCGGATATCGGGATCGTATCGGATGGGGGTTTTCATATCGGATATCGGATATCGGGGGAGATCGGGGATACGCGCGCATATCGGGCATTCATATCAGACACTATATATAATAAAATATTGAAAACTAAAAATTGGTTTAATGTCATAGATATCATTTACTTAATAAAAATGATGTAATATGCATGAAAATACGGTAAAAAATAATATACATTTGCACGCAGTCGTGCAATAAATAAGTTATTCCATATCGGGTGATTTATCTGCCGATATCGGGCGACTTATCGGTCGATATTTCAAATATCGGCCATTTTTTGTTGCAAACGATATGGTGAACGATTTCCCCATATCTATCGACAGCAGGCAAAAAAAGAGATATCGGACGATATCTCGGCCGACTCGGCCGATATTTAAAACAGAGTCAGTAGATTATTTTCCTACCGAAGATCGTTAATTTGGTGAAACATTGCGAATTTAAACTTATCACTGATCAAACATCACAGGGTTTCCCGTTTCACATCATTCTATCTCTTTCAAACTATTCAAGTTTGAAAGTAAACTTAGTATGACTGTCCCTTGTATGTATTTAAACAAAGTTTACTTATAAACAAAGTTTACTTCCAATGTATACTATTTCATAGTATATAGAAAAAAACTGACTTCCAAACCATTTCTATCTCTTTCAAATTATTTCATAGTATATAAACACAGTATATTTCCAAACTCTTTTTTATCTCTTTCAAAATATTTCATAGACCAATGAAATTGTTTATACATTTTTGTATATTTATTTGAATTAATTTGATAGTTATATATTTATGTATTAACAAAGTTAATAAATTTGACTTATCTCAGCGCAGAGTAAAATTCTCTAAATAACACTGACATTGTACTAATATGGATAAATAGCTTTAGATTGTGTTTTTTAAGACCAGAGGCAAAGGCACATAAGTTGCAGCGTGTGTAGGTTATTTGCTGCTGATGCCTCATCCTTCAAAGGTGTTTCTTTCATTATGCTTTTTAATCTCTAGTTCATGATAAATGATGCCTTTAAGATTAATATGTACACAAAAGACTTATATGTACACAAAAGACTTTAAGTTAGCTCTATATCTTTATTTACTTGAAATAGCTAGTCTAAGGTACTGACAAATTAACTTTCTAGCCTTCTCCTAAATGTGGCAAGAGGTGTCAAATGTTTAACACCTTGCATCATTGTTTCTTTTAGCACTGCGTATTGAGAGTTACAAAGCTTTGGTGTACTTGTGATGCTTGTTACTTTGAATTATATTTATCATTTCTCTTTAAACATTTCAGATAAGTAAAAAGCAGCATGAGGCTATTATAAATTTAAAGCATTCTGGAGACGGGATTCAATCCAAGACTCTTAGCCATCTCCTTGGTGATATTAACAGCTTTCAAGTACATCCATATGAAGCACTTGAAGAGGAGGAAAAAAATAGGTTACATGAGCATTGGTTAGTATGTCCTCTGCAATTATGAATTACATCATGTGGGATTATAGAGTTCTTAATATTTATTAATGCTGTGTACAGGTTGCAAGTAGTGAATAGAGATCTTCCAATGGCGTCCGAGGCACGCAAAGAAAGGAAGTTGCAGAGAGAACAATTTAAGAAAAGTTTGGAGCAAGAGTTTTCAGAAAAAAGAAAATTTACAGTTGACAAGGTTTGCTTATGCCTTCCATCTAAATTGAAGTTCATCTGACATTCTTTATGGGCATGATGCCGGTTTCAGTACAAAATGCTTTTGACTGCAATATATTTTTGTCATTCTGTGCATTACATTAAGTTGTGGACGTGACAAGATAAACTTAATGATTATAGTAGTAGCAGTAGTCGTTATCGTCGTCTCCTCGTTACGCACACTAGATTATTGGCAATGCACAAGAACATTAACCATGTAACATGCACCACAGATAGATTTGGTAATAGATTATAGTTGAAATAAAGAAACATTTACATGTAAACAACATGCATTGTGGGTTTGTGGGCAAATTAGGACACTTTATTTATGTAAATGATTTATAAGTATGTACATGACAAACAAAGATGTCATTCATTTTATTTTAAAGTTTTAATTTTATAAAAGTATATTGGTCAAAAACATAAGTTTTAGGAATATATATGCATGACTTAAGTTTTGATTGTGGTAAATGTAATTGTGTGAATTTATTGTATTACATTATTTTCCTGGGATTGCATGCAACTAGCGGGAGATGCACAAACTTCAAATTAATTTGCATATTATATACCAATTTGGACTAATGAAATTTTTAGGAGTTGGTTCGTGTAAAACTTATACATTTCATTTTGCGTGTAAGATGCTTTGGCTTTTGTATGTGTTATACTAAGTTATTCTAATTTTAGATATGGGTGTTTGTTCAGAAATTTTCATTGGAAGGTCACATCGTAGTTATATTTTAGGTTGTGGTGCCATATGCAGAAGAATTAATTCTTTTTATGTATTTTAAAAAAAAAATCACTTGTTTTGTGTGCTATGACATCTTTATCACAAATCTTTGGGTCAATTTGTGGTTGAAGATGGGGTTAGGGTTTTTAGAGAGAGAATGAGAGAGATTTGGAAGAAAGGAATTAATAATTCTCTTCTCTCAATTTATTATATATTAATGGTTTCACATTTACTAATAACCTCGTCACTTTCCGTTTATTCCTGAACACTCCCTTCCCTCTCAAGAAGTAATATGTAACTCATGCATGCCCAGCTTGCTACAAATAACTAAACCCTACCAAGTAATTTTTTAAATAAGTCCGCCAATTGATTAATATATTTCACATATCTTACTCCACTAGTCTTCTCATCATCTACTTTCTTGCAAAACAATCCACCTCGATGTATTCAGTTTTCTCATGAAATATCGGATTAGATGCAATGTAGATAATTGCATGATTGTCACAATATAATCTCATAGGGTGGGAAGATACATAACCAAGCTCACAAGAAGTTGTATCCATATTAACTCACCTATGGTATTAGCCATTCTGTGTATTCTGGTTCTACACTTGATATGAACAAAAACCTCACCGTCTTTTTCTTCTGGAACACACACAAGGTTACCTTCAATAAGTACTCAATATTCTGTAGCATATTGCTCCTCAAATGGTGACCCTGCCTTGTGAACATCTGAAACTCCAGCTATACAGAGTGTCTATAATCGGAGTATATCAACCCCCTCTCCCTGGAGCATTCTCTAAGGCTATGTTTGGCTTGAAAGAAAGTGAAGGAAAAGAGAGACAATAATTTTCCGTTGTTGGCTGCACTGAAAAACAAAGGGAAAAAGAAAGTGAGAGAAAGTAATAGAAAATTGACTTAAAATTTTTCTTCATGCTTTCTCTCCTAAAAGGTAGAGAAAATGAGAGAAGCATCTTGTTGCAGAAACGTATCAATCCTCGACGAGGCTCGACGGCAAACTATTTGCTCTCTTGACCAGAGAACTAATGGGGTCCAATCAGGGACATTATAGGACTTTGGCTAAGGATCCATCGCTCTCGTCAAACCATTGCCTTATCTCAACAGGAGGGTATTTATATTCTCAGTTGGATCTTATTCGAGATCGTCAGATCAAATTAGAAGTCACCAAATTCTGTTCAAAAGTGTACTATTTGTTTTGAGATTGCTAGAATCAGTTTGTTGTCTGATTCTATTCGAAACTGCATAATTTGATCTGAGATCTCCGGACTTAGCTTGAAACTGTGAATTGTTGGAAATTGCAAAGTTAAATTTCAGAGTTTAATCGGAGATCGTCAAAATCAATTTGAGATCTATGGAGTTTGTTAGGAATTGCATTATTCTATTAAGAGCTGCAAGAATTAAGAGGTTGCGGGAATTCATCAAATTTGCATAATTTTGTTAAGAGTATGATTCGAAGAATCAACCGATTTCAATATGAATTTGCCAAATCGTATCAAAATCTGTCGACAGCGAGATAGAACCAGTGGTATTTAATCGCAATCAGCCGAAATTGGTCAAAATCAATTAGAATTAATCAGAATCGTCCGACCTCGGTTGATTATTTTCTGAATCCGGCCTATTCCATCACAACTATTGCCAACTAAAGCATTTCAATAGTATCTTCTTGATTCTGAAGTGTAAAATTTTGATTAATTAACGATGACTCTGAAGTGTTGTTTGGATTCCATTGGTCTCTTAATTTGATACCACAAGGCAATGGTGTCAAAATCTTATCTCTTTTGATGCCTCGTTGGTATAATAATTATTCCCGAGCCTGAGAGAAATCTTATGCTTACTCTTTCCGAAGATTATAAATACTCCTCTTTCTTGCCAACAGTTCCCGAAAGAGAAAATTTTGAGAAAATAAAAATTGGTAACTAACTAGAGGAATAATTTGTTAGATTAATTAAAACTTGAATTGTTAGAAAAAAAATATTAAAAATGGGTTGAAAATCAACAATAATTTGTTGTCTCTGTTATAAGTAATTAATATTTAGGAAATGTTAGAAAATAGTTGTTATGAATATAACTAAGTAGAATGCATAATTAGTTTGTTCAATTACTTATACATTAGTTTGTTAGATTAATTGTTAAATTTTTGTTACGAAATGATTGCCATGAATATATTAACTAATTAGGTTTAGGAAATGTTAGAAAGTGGTTGTCATAAATATAATTAAGTAGAATATAATTAATTGGTTAGATTGATTGTATCGTATTGTCTTTGTAAATACCCCGAGTAACTTATGTGTTTGCACCAAATGCTTTGTATTGTAATGTATTGTCCAAATGTGATTTGAATTTAATCAATTATTCTAAAAATATATGTCAAAATGCTACTAATTATCTGATTTAAAGATTTTTTTTTTTTTTAGTTTTTTTGACCAAGACCAATATCACCGAACATGAAATAGGTGATATGGCCGAATCCGATATGTAAAATTGTCGGCCGATTCCGATTTCAGTTTCGAGACTTCGAATCATGGTTAAGAGGTTATCAGGTTGTCAAAATCAATTCAAAGTCATTGAAGTTTTGTTGAAAATTGCTGACTTTGATTGGAGATCATTGAATCTCTTTCAAAATCATTTAAATCCGGGCCTCTTTCAAGTGCCATCGGGCAAGAGGTCTATGGTTTAATTCTTCCTTGCACAATGCTACGACCTATTCTCTTAAAAAAAGAACAAAGAAAAATGCATGCAAAGATAGTGCTTTAGAAGTTTAGTAATTTTGTTGAATATCAAGAAAGGGTCTCAAATTAGAGGATATCATAAAATTGAGTACATCATCATATCTAGTTAGCATCCAAAATTGTGTTCCATATATGTGCCGACACGCAAACGACTTCATGGAAATGTTATGCTTTATGTATTAAAAAAGTTTGCATTGACGAAACCAAATTTCTATTTTTTTTTTGCTATGCCCGTCTTTGGCGTGACCGCATAAATCTGTGACACCTGGAAATTGCAGATTTCAAAATGTTTAATGAAACTGAGCCATTGTTTACAGTATCAAATTGTGTTTGGAACTTTGAAACCTATACAGGAGAAACAACACAGCATAGTTCAACAACAACAACTAAGCCATTTGTCCCAATAAACAACACAGCATAGTTGACTTGGCGTAAATAAACTACATTTTGTTGAGTTTTATAGAAGAGGTTTTCATTATTTTGAAGTTCAATCTTGGGATGAAATGCAGAAACTTATAAACCCTCTAAGCCTTTCTTTCTGAACTCAATAAAAGAAGGGATTTAACGGGTTTCATCAAAGAATGAGTGGAACATCTTGTCCCTTTCCTATGTGTCAACATGGGCCCAACTTGAGGAACCGAGGTTTCGGCTTGCCAAAGACAACCTTTTTAAATGCCCAAAACCCTGAAACTGAAATATTGGTCTCACTGGGTTTCAGGTTGGGGCCTGAGTTGCTGGCAGCCAACACATTGTTATTCAATGTTTCTGAAGTTGGAAGTTCCTTTCTCATTCAGCTAGTTTAGTATAACATATACCTATTTATGTTTTTTTCTGTTATAGGAAAGAATGTAGTAAGAGGATTATTTTGAGGGCTAAATATTGTTTGCTTGAATTTCTGATTGTCTGCGTAAAACTTTTGGTTTACGATTGCATTACCGATTCAGAGTTTACATGGAAATGTTTGTGAATATACCTCACATTTAATGAAAGGAACTTTACTGATATATGGAAGTTTATGTATGGATGATTAATGGGAACTGAAAATTGAAGCATGGGCCAAACATATACGCGAATCTCCATCTGTAGGTAAAGAAGATTGAAGCATGTTTTGATAGCAAATATAACAAGGATATATTGAACGGAGAAGTAACTTCTAGAAATAAAGGCGTGCATCATTGTTTGGGTAGATACTTAAATTTTTGTGCAATTTGAAAAGATATCCAATTAATTACCCAGAGAAGGAGCTTTAATTTTTGCTGAGTTGCTAATTGCATTCAAAAGCATATTTTTCCGTGTTCAAATTGTGCATAACGAAGGTGTGGAATGTAAATAAAAATGTAACACCTTCAGAAGTTATGGGAAATTCTTCACTTGTGTATTCTGATGAACTGTTTTGTATAAAATTTCCCCACTATTGGAATTTTGGTGTTGGGTATTCTCAGACAACCACTTTATACAAAAGCTCAAGCTAATGGATTATGGGGAAAATATATCAGGCAATCTTAACATTTAGCGCTCCCTCTATGGGCGTCTGGGCCATGTGGAAATGCCTCTAGCATAAAGATGACACACTTGGAAAGGAACAATAACTTGGGTAATAAACATGTTTTAAATTGTCAAGGACTGAGGCAACCACCTCCTCTTGAAACTTGAAACCTAATGCTCTGAAACCATTCACAATAACCGCTATACCAAAAACAAATTGATTGTGGGCCAATTATGTATATCAAGCAATCTGAGCTAAGTCTAGAGCTGGGAAATAAGGAAAATTTGACTTAAAGTTTCATACTAACAAACAATTTGTATGAACACATAATCTGAGCTACTCTCTTTATGTTTACACATGGGATGAATCCAATCTTGCTTTTATCAAAGATATTTTGCAAGCCTGTTGTATGTTCTTTCTCATGGCTTCTGTAGGTGTTTTTGTTTATTGCTCTCAACTTTTTTCCATTTAATGTGGTATGAGCTATTTTTCTATCTAGTAAAAATGATAATCTAATCTTCTCAGTATCAGATTGAGACACAAAATTCTAAGATCCCACCACCAGAGAAGACAGAAGGTGGAGAATCTGGACATGATCCAGTTGATATACTTGTTCAAGAAGATGTTATCTCTGCTTCTATTAACTCTGATCATGGTCATCAGCTGGAGCGCATTCCGTCTCTCAATAGTCATCAGGAGCTGAGCCCTAAGGCTTTAGATAAGGAGGCTGTAGGCCAAGATGTACTTATCCTTGGAGATAATCCTCCAGTTATCTCGCAGTTCAATAGGAAAGAGAATCTTGTGGAGGGTCTTATACATCCAAAGGCTTCAAAGTCACCGGTTAAAGGAATTTGGCAAGCTGTCGACGGCACAAGATGCAGTTCTGGAGATTTATCCCTCAGGAAACCTGAGCCTGTTGACGAACACCGAGCTCCCTTGATTGATTTAGAAAGAGACGTTGAGCAAGATGGTGGAGAATCTGATGATGCCTCTTTGTTTTCTTTATATTCTAGCCATGGCCAAGACACTCTTCTCCCATCCTTTACAAAGGGCCCTGAGATGTTGTCATATCCTTCACATGAGCACATGGACCACTTGAAACAACCTGGACTGCAGTTCTTGATGGCAAATGGGAGCTTGTCAGAAGCTATGCAGTTTCCTCACCAGTTTCAGGAGCAACAAAGTTTACTTGAGCAGAGGCATGTTAGGGAGAAAGATCATCTCTACATGCATCAGCTGATGAACAAGAGTATCGATTCCAATGGAAGCTATCCAAGTCAGGAACATTTTTCTTCAGCAAATGGTGATCTAGTAGAACGCAACTGGTTGCCAAATGACCACCACACTCGTAATAATTATTGGCCTGGAATCGAGCCATCCAGTAGTGGAGTGCACTGCTTGGAAGACACTGGTAATTCTGATGGGAGCCTATTCAGTGTTTTATCAGCTTGCAGAAATATGCCGTCACAGTCGCAGTACAGCAAAACAGACACTGAACAATTTATGGAAGCAAAGAATTTTGATCCCAGCAATGATAGTGTTTATGGCTATGTCCCTCATCAGTTCAAGAGTTCAAGTAGCCATGAAGCAGCTGCTGTTAACGCGGCAAGCTTAAATGTTCCATGGATGAATTACCAACCACATCAGAGTTCCAATCTGCAAGACTCTATTAGGAAACCATTTGTCAGATCTTGGAACCAATAGCATCTTCGACACTTTTATGAGATTTATTATGGTGTCCTTATGTGGAATGCATGAGAATGCTTCAAAATATTCGGCTAATTTATATGGGTCTTGAAGATAGCTGGTTCTCAAAGTTACATGAACAAGATTGAATGCTAAGGTTTGTACATAAACAGTTTGGGCTGTGTATATGTTTGGGGTGAGGGAAGAGGGCTAAATTCATAAAAATAAAAAAAAAATCTGTGCTACTTTTAACTTCACAGGTGATTTTGGTGAGTGATTCAGGTATTCTGGGTTTCTCTTGTTGAGGGGCAACATTTATTATGTTTTAGGGTTTTCTGATTCCCTTATACAATAAAAGGCGCTTATTCTGTGACATGATGTACAGAATGTTTGCTATTTTCCCAGTGAAAGTCATGTTCTCTCTTTCATGAATATAAATTCTCATCTTTTTCATCTTTTTTGAGCAAAATTCTAGCCTGGTCTTGAACGTGGGACTTATAACCGAAGTCTCTGCAGCTCTGGTTTATCGTTTAAACTCTGTTATTGCTCGAAGATATTTCATAGTTTTCTTGCTATGTGCAGGCAATGTATGTATTTCTGTACTTTTAGATCCAAAAATTCTCAAGTTGGTACACTTGAATGGGTGCATTTTTACTAAATCATGTACTGTCGTTTCATAAGTCATAATGTTTCAATACCTTCATACAAAGTTCTCTGCTAAAACTAAAACTTCACAGTTCATGGTTTTCTGGTTACTGTGAAGAGGTCCACTTTTCTTCATGGGCTGAGGAAAAAGCTCATATGATCCCTTTTTATGAAGAAAACACCAAGTGGCCCTTATGAACTTTATGTATTTTGCTGATTGAAACGGATGGATTTCTAAACAATCTTAGCTTAGCCAGAACTAGCAGTAGATCCTAAGATTGTGTCTATTTTTTTTTGAGTAGGTACTTTTATACAAAAGTGGTCCCAATATTTTTTCTTTTCTTGTGCGTATATTTTTAAATAGAAGTGTAGCATTGACTCTCTTTGACTTAAGAGTCAGGAGCTCTCAATCATACATGTGATAGACTTATGCAGTTCCGTAAGGATTTGAGCCCGAATCTTTTTTACTCAAATACAACCATACATAATCCGAATACAAGATCCATTTCATTGAAGTTGATCTATGTTATTTCAAGTATCTATAAAACAAAAATTAAGTATTTTAAATACTTTTTCCTAATGCATCAAGTAGGAGAAAAACGAACGGTCTAGTAGAACATTTGAAACTTAACAAAAAAGTGGTTTGTAGCGGGCTTTAAATGTTTAGATCATGATCAAATGGCCGGATTGAGAATTTGTATGACTAAAGACATAGATCTAACTAACTCATTACTTTTGGCCGTCCATTTTGTGCCACTTAATGAATGGAAAAAAAAGTATTCAAAACACTTGAATTTGGATTTTTAGTTACTTTAAATAATATAGATTAATTTTTACGGAATGGATCTTGTATTTGAATGTCGGATGTTGGTATTTGAGTGGGAAGGATTCGAGCTCGTATCCTTCCGAAACTACACAAGTCTCTCTCTCTCTCTCTCTCTCTCTCTCTCTCTCTCCCCCCGCTCTGTCTCTCTCTCTCTCTCTCTCTCTCTCTCTCTCTCTATATATATATATATATATATATATATATATATATATATAAATATATATATATATATATATATATAATATATATATATATATATATATATATATATATATATATATATATATTCAGAAAATCAAAATGCTTTCTTGCAAGGGAGAAGTATCAATGATTGTACGTTGGGAGAAGTATCAATGATTGTACGTTGCTAGCTCATGAACTAGTAAGAGATTTCAAGAAGAAAAACATGTTAATCTCACATTAAGGTGGCCCAATAACCTTGGTTAATTAACATTGGATTCCTAATTAAAGTTAACTGATATTAAAGATGCCCATATTAAAGTTACATTTATATATAAGTTAATAATAACATGAGGTATAAAGGAACCATGATGGGTGGTTTTATCTCAGGGTTATTTTAGTAAATGTTAGACCCTCTTCTCTCCTCCTGAAAAGAATATAACCTAGGCTCATTATTTGTGAGCAATAAGAGAATCCATCATATTAGAAAATGTTGTGAAAAGAAAAGGAGACAGAGAGAAGAAGGGTCTGCATTAGGGTTTCTTGCAGGATTAAAGAGAAAGATCAAAGTCTTCATCCATCTACTCTCTTCAGTTCATCAATGGCTTCAGGTATGGAGAATTTAGTATTGATTTAATTATGTATTTGATTTCTTGAGATGATTGATTCTAGATCCATGGCAATTTATCCGCATTAAGTTTATACAAATCTCTTACATTTGGTATCAGAGCCTGGGTTTTAGAATCAATACATCTTGGATTATAGATTATGGAAAATTAGAGTTTTTGATTAACAGTTCATAAAAATCAAATTTTTGATCTTTTAATTGTGGAATTTTAAGAGGATTTATTAACCCTAATGTTCTGTTCAATTTCCTCTAATTGTACAATTGATTGGGATCAAATTTCAGGAATTATTAACCCTAATTTTTCCCTAATTAAAATTTTTCCGTCGGCTGTCTGGAACTGCCCGCGATAACAGTTTTGTCGACTATTAGTCGACTAGCCCGAAACACTAGTCGACTAAGTATTTTTCCAGAAACTTAAGAACTCTCTGTTTCGGTACAGGAGTCGACTAATTATTTTGAGTAGTCGACTAATAAAATGTATAGTCGACTAACTCTTTTCCCAAGTCGACTAATAATTTAACCGAGAGTTGCCTTCCAACAGGAGTCGACTAATAAAATGTGTAGTCGACTAATAAAATTTATGGTCGACTAATTATATTGGTATAGTCGACTAACTTTTCTTTGCCCTAGTCGACTAGACCTAAATGTATAGTCGACTTGACTTGACCCAAGTCGACTAGTCTTTCCTTGTAGTCGACTAATGGTTGTTTATAATCAATCATTAAAGTATGTTACACATTTAAGTTGTTGTGTTGATATTGATTGATGTTGGTCAAGTAATAGAATTGAAGTATTATAGTATTACTCAAATAAAAGATTAGAGAATATTGTTGGTTAGTTTTGTATTCATAAGGCTTATTGATTTAGTAGTTGCCAAAGTGACCTATGTTAGTAAACCTTATGAATATACAACTACATAAAAGACTTGTCAATGAGGATGACATAAAAGACAATAATATTCTCGATGGCGGTTCTAGTTAGGAGATTGGGACTGGCCCAATGGAAAGTCTCTTTCAAATAATTAGGAACCGGGGTAGGGTAGTGTAATTTATGCAACTTAGTGGTGTAGAATTGGATACCCAAAGGTAACATGACTTACTGTCTAAGTAGCATAAATTATATTAGACCTACATAGGTGATAAAAGAGTCTCACCTAAAGAGTGAACACTGGATATGCTTAGGTTTCGCCCAAAGGAGGAATCAGAGTGATATCAATAGTTCATCTTCATTAAATTTAAAGTTTTTGTATTGATTCGAGGCATCAATGTGAGCTTGTCCTATTATGTTTCAGTGAACGTTCCCACTTCCCTTCACACTCATGCAACTAGCATTCCAGCCCTGGATGGTACCAACTTTTCTGAGTGGTTTGAACATGTATAATTTACACTGGGTGTTCTGGACCTTGACATGGCCCTTTTAGTAGAGAAACCTGATGAAGTGACTGCTGAAAGTACAGCAGAACAGGCTAGCCATGCCAAAGCTTGGGAAAGGTCGAATAGACTCAGTCTCATGTTCATCAAGATGACCATTGCCAATAACATCAAGACCTCACTCCCACATACTACTAAGGCATCTAAACTTTTAACTGCTGTTAAAGACCGATTTAAGTCTGCAGATAAGTCATTAGCTGGCACCCTTATGGCTGAACTTACTACTATGAAATATGATGGCAGTAGAGGAGTTCAACAACACATTCTAAATATGACTGATAAGGCTGCGAAGTTAGGATCACTGGGAATGAAAGTGGATGAATTCTTCTTAGTACAGTTCATCCTCAACTCACTTCCCTCTCAGTTTGGGCCATTCAAGATCCACTATAATACTCATAAGGATAAGTGGAATCTGAATGAGCTAACTGGTATGTGTGTATAAGAGGAAGTGAGACTGAGGCAAGAAGGGCAGCACTCAGTGTTGGCAGTAACTCAAGGAGCTATCCATAAGAAAGGTAAATATGGAAGAGGTAAGAGGTTTCCATCAAAGAAAGGAAATGACCATGGGGAAAGTAGCCAAGGTCATAGAAAGGTTTTCACTGTCAAATGCTACTTCTGTGGCAGAAAAGGACATGTGAAGAAGGACTGCAACAAGAGGAAGGCTTGGTTCGAAAAGAAAGGTACAAATCTTTCTTTTGTATGTTATGAATCAAATCTTGCTGAAGTTCCTTCTAATACTTGGTGGATTGACTCTGGAGCCACAACTCATATAACTAATTCAATGCAGGGATTCCTTACAACCCGGAAACCGAAGGAAAGTGAGAGATTCGTCTTTATGAGGAACCGTCTTAAAGTGGAGGTCGAGGTTGTTGGTACTTACCGACTACTCTTAGAGACGGGACATCAGATGGATCTTGAGGATACTTTTTATGTACCTTCGATTTCTAGGAACTTAATGTCATTATCCAAATTAGATGTTTTTGGATATTCTGTTTTATTCAGTTGTGGAAAACTCAGTTTAATGTTTAATTCAATGTCGGTTGGACATGGAATTTTATGTGATGGTTTATATAAAATTTCATTGAATGATGAGTTTGCACAATCTCTTTTATCTCTGCATTCGAATGTTGGTATTAAACGTGGCTTAATTAATGAAAATTCCTCTATCTTGTGGCATAGACGACTGGGGCATATCTTCAGGGATAGAATAATAAGATTAGTGAAGAATGGAATTTTGGATAATCTAGACTTCACTGATTTTGATGTGTGTGTGGATTGCATAAAAGGAAAGCAAGCAAAACACACCAAGAAAGGTGCCACAAGAAGTAAAGAGCTTCTTGAAATAATTCATACAGATATTTGCGGACCACTCTCCATTCCATGTTTTACGGGAGAGAGATATTTCATTACCTTTATAGATGATCTGTCACGTTATAGTTATGTATATCTAATTAATGAAAAGTCTCAGGCTGTTGACATCCTTGAGGTGTTCATTACAGAAGTCGAGAGACAATTAGATAGAAAAGTTAAAATCATAAGATCAGATCGAGGTGGTGAATTTTATGGTAGATATGATGAGTCAGGACAAAATCCTAGCCCATTTGCCAAATTTCTAGAAAAGTGTGGTATTTGTGCTCAATACACAATGCCAGGTACGCCTCAGCAGAATGGTGTTGCTGAAAGGCGAAACCGGACACTTATGGATATGGTTAGGAGCATGATGAGCTTCTCTAATGTACCCAATTCATTGTGGAATGAAGCCTTAAAGACTGCTATGTATATCTTGAACAGGGTTCCTAGTAAGGCAGTCCCAACAACTCCTTTCGAGTTGTGGACTGGTAGGAAACCTAGTTTAAGACATTTACATGTTTGGGGTTGTCCAGCAGAGGCTAGAATATATAATCTACAAGAAAAGAAATTAGATTCAAGAACAATATCTGGGTATTTCATTGGTTATCCAGATAAATCTAAGGGGTACAAATTTTATTGTCCTAACCATAGTACAAGAATAGTTGAAACTGGTAATGCCAGATTCCTTGAGAATGGCGAAATTAGTGGGAGTAATGAACCAAGAAAGGTAGATCTTGAGGAGGTAAGGGTAAATATCCCAATACCCTTTCCTTCAAGAGAAATTGTTGTCCCTCAACTTGATCATCAAGCTGAGATACCAGAACAACATAATGGTGTTGGTTCACCACTCCATGAGGATATTGCCATTGAAAATGTAGTAGAACCACCACAACCGGCAGCTTTGAGGAGATCTCAAAGGGAAAGAAGATCTGCCATTTCAGATGATTATGTGGTGTATCTACAGGAATCTGATTATGATATTGGGATTAATAAAGATCCAGTTTCATTTTCACAAGCCATAGAATGCAATGATTCTAGTAAGTTGATGCTATGAATGAAGAGTTGAAATCTATGGACCAAAATAAAGTCTGGGATCTCGTCGAATTGCCTAATAACTGTAAGAAAGTCGGGTGTAAATGGGTCTTTAAGACCAAGCGCGACTCTGAAGGCAATATCGAACGATATAAGGCCAGACTTGTGGCTAAAGGTTTCACTCAGAAAGAAGGCATTGACTATAGAGAAACCTTCTCTCCAGTATCAAAGAAGGACTCTCTTAGAATCATTATGGCCCTTGTAGCTCATTATGATTTGGAGTTACATCAAATGGATGTGAAAACTGCTTTTCTAAATGGAGATTTGGATGAGGAAATTTACATGGAGCAACCTGAAGGGTTCGCAAAGGAAGGAAAAGAACACTTGGCTTGCAAATTAAAGAAATCCATATACGGACTTAAACAAGCTTCCAGGCAATGGTATATAAAGTTTAATGATACCATTACCTCTTTCGGATTTACAGAAAACACTGTTGATCAGTGTATATATCTAAAGACTAGTGGGAGCAAGTTTATCTTTTTGGTTCTGTATGTGGATGATATCTTGTTAGCCAGTAGTGATATTGGTTTGCTGTATGAAACTAAAAGCTATCTTACCAAGAACTTTCAGATGGTTGATATGGGTGAGGCAACTTATGTTATTGGAATAGAGATCTTCAGGGATAGATCTCGAGGATTGCTAGGATTGTCTCAGAAAGGTTATATCAATCGAGTCTTGGAAAGATTTCATATGGAAATGTGTTCAGTCAGTTGTGCACCCATCATGAAGGGTGACAAATTAAGTGGGAGCCAGTGTCCTAGAAATGACTTAGAAAAGGGTCAAATGCAGAAAGTTCCTTATGCGTCAGCAGTTGGGAGCTTGATGTATGCACACACTTGTACCAGGCCAGATATCAGTTATGCTGTTGGGATATTGGGAAGATACCAGAGCAATCCAGGAATGGAGCACTGAAAATTAGCTAAGAAGGTGATGCGGTATCTTCAGGGAACGAAGGACCTAATGCTCACATATAGGAGATCTGATCAGTTGGTAGTGATCGGCTATTCGGACTCAGATTTTACTGGTTGCCCAGATAGCAGGAAGTCTACCTCAGGCTTTATTTTCTTGCTAGCAGGTGGGGCAATCTCGTGGAAGAGTATAAAGCAGTCTATCACTGCTTCATCCACGATGGAGGCTGAGTTCATAGCTTGTTTTGAAGCCTCGAATCATGCATTATGGTTACGGAATTTTATCTCAGCACTTGGTGTAGTTGACTCTATTGCTAAGCCGCTGAAGATATATTGTGATAATACAGCAGCCGTTTTCTTCTCTAAGAATGATAAGTACTCTAATGGTTCTAGACACATAGAACTGAAGTACATGGTGGTTAGAGAAAGAGTTGAGAAACAGAAAGTGTCAATTGAAAGTATAAGTACCACTTTAATGGTTGCTGATCCAATGACAAAGGGATTGCCTCCAAAGACATTTAAGGAACATGTTGTTAGATGGGTCTTTTGAGCAATCTGTAAATGTATGTTTTGGTACTTATGTAATTGACATTATTGCGCAATAAAAGTTTGTTTATGTGTTTCCTGTTATCCAATTATGTGTGCACATATTATGTATGGATGTTTGTTAAACAGGAAATGTCTTTACAAGACAATTACAGGGGTCATTTTGGTTATGGACTCAATTAGTAAGGGTTATCAATGTTGTGGTACATAGAAGGGAGTATGACATGGATGTTGTATAACCGCTATGACTCGCATTGATGGTCCAAGCTAATTGCAGTATTACAGTATTTCATATTTGGGCTTATCAGTTGTTGTTTTTTAAATTCGTGATCACGTGTTAAAGTTTTTCAGTATGGAATCCAATGGAGTCAAAATGTTTTGAAAATGAGTCTTTTCTTTTATTTGTTTTCTAAAGTTTTAACCTAATCGGTTAATGGTCCAAGTGGGAGAATGTTAATCTCACATTAAGGTGGCCCAATAACCTTGATTAATTAACATTGGATTCCTAATTAAAGTTAACTGATATTAAAGATGCCCATATTAAAGTTACATTTATATATAAGTTAATAATAACATGAGGTATAAAGGAACCATGATGGGTGGTTTTATCTCAGGGTTATTTTAGTAAATGTTAGACCCTCTTCTCTCCTCCTGAAAAGAATATAACCTAGGCTCATTATTTGTGAGCAATAAGAGAATCCATCATATTAGAAAAGGTTGTGAAAAGAAAAGGAGACAGAGAGAAGAAGAGTCTGCATTAGGGTTTCTTGCAGGATTAAAGAGAAGGATCAAAGTCTTCATCCATCTACTCTCTTCAGTTCATCAATGGCTTCAGGTATGGAGAATTTAGTATTGATTTAATTATGTATTTGATTTCTTGAGATGATTGATTCTAGATCCATGGCAATTTATCCGCATTAAGTTTATACAAATCTCTTACAAAACATATCCAAAGTTTGCCTCAAAGTAGATTTACAGAAGGCTTTTGATAGTATAAATAGACATTTTGTTTACTACATTATGAATTGTATGGGTTTCTCTACAAGAAGGATCTCAGGGATCAGAGAGTGCATTGATTCCCCAACCTTTTCCATCATAAAGAATGGAAGCCCAGCAGGTTTTTTTCTCAAGTAATAGGGGATGAAAGAAGGAGATTTCCTATCACCTTATATTTTTGTGATGGTAATGGAATTCTTCTCCATTCATATGGAGTTGGCCTTGGCATGTGGAGCCACAAGCCTGTTAGAAGAGGAGGCAACCAAGGGGTAACACACTTACCATATGCTGATGATATGCTCATTTTCTCTAAGGGAAATGCAGGCTCACTTCAAGCTATTGATAATCTGTTTGGAAAACTAGCTTCTAACCCTTGTCTAAATGCAAACAAAGCAAAAAGTAAAATCTTTTTTTACCAAAGGATTGCCACAATAAAGAACTCTATTGAAGGAAGCCATTGGCATTGCAGAAGTAAAAATGCCTTCTAGGTATCTGGGGATACCTCTCTTTGTTGATTATCTTAAAGCAAGGAACTATTCAGAACTTATTGTGTAGAGAAAGGATTAAAGGATGGATGGTTTCTACATTATATTTCTCAGGGAGAGTTGAGCTAATTAAAACAATGCTACTTGGGACCATACAATACTGGATATTATCATTTAAATTCCCTGTTTCTGCCACTACATCACTTGAAAGCATGTTTGCTAATTTCCTTTGGAGACGCAAGATGCATGCTTGGGCTTGGGACATGTTGTACAAACCAAAAGCAGAAGGAAGATTAGCCATTAGAAGAATTAAAGATAGTGTAATATCCCTATTTTGAAATACAGTGTTTAAATAAAATATACTGGTATTTTCATATGTACATGTACATTTATTTATTATTATTAATTATTATGTGAGTTACAATTACTAATTATTATTAATTACTATTGTCATAAATTATTATGATTTTTATTAAGAGGTAATGTTATTACAATTATTTTGTATCTTGCATGTGTATAAGTGAGTCCACTCCTCTTCTCCTATTTTTTCTAATTTTTTCTTTATTTATTTATTTTTGGCCCAAAACCAAACCCAATAGCCAAACCATATCCAATAAACCAAAAAAATAAAATAAATTAATTTAAAAAAATATAGGGATATACTAATACACTAATTAATTATAGAAAGCTATTTTAAACAAAATTTAACAAAAAAAAAGATAAAATAAAACTACAAGGTCCACTAGTCTGCAACCCAGCCCAACTCTGTATGGGTGGCATCTCTTGGACCCAGACCCACATAGCAGAACCCAAAATCCAGATCCATTAACCTGTAGGGAAACAATTAAAATAATTAGTTAAAAATATCAAACAAATGGATAAAAATATGAATAATAGTTTACAACACTTCTACAATCTATAATAAAAAATTTAGAGGAATAACAATATAAATTAAATAAAATCACCCACTTTAAAGTCATTTTTCCTTATTGTTAGATTCAGACCCGTTAAGGGATTTTATTGTTTTAAAGCCTTTAAAAATCCAACAAAAATTATAAATTGGATTAAATTAAATCTACTAAACTCAGGTAAATCAGAGAACCATATTCTCCACCCTCAAACTAATTAATTAAGATTAAAACTCCTCATAACTCTGAAGTAGAATATCCTTCTAAAAAAATTTAAACAATTTCTATTGGAATGAACTATGTAGATTTATCGAGATCTTAGGATTTTAGTGCTTTGGACTTGTGATCAAGTTCAGGTGAGTGTTCCTTTTTCTCCTTCAGTTAAATAAGAATTTTGTGATAAATGATTTTATTTAGTTATGTAATTATGCTATAAAGGTGATTTAAATGACTAAGCTAGTTTTCTAGTATTTAGAAATTTTATAGTTTTCATAAATTACTTACACGTACTTCTTGTAATATATTTATCTATTCTTGCATGTACTAAAGTTCATTGTTCTTAGTAACAAATCTACGTGATCACTGGTGACATTGATTCAAACTCTGCTACTAAAATTTACTGAGATGATATTTGTGAGTGTTTATTCTCATGTATTGTCTTGTTTACCATTGTCAATAGCTATTTGTCACTTATTTGTATCGTTTCATGTGACCATTTGATATACTATACCAGTATGTTTGCCTATATTCTTTCATGAGACATCGTTGAGTGCTAACACTATTTATTTAGTTGATCTTCGTCATCTCGGATGTAGTCATCTACCACTTTTGATTCATGATTAGTTGTAGTATACTTTAGACCGGATTTGATCTTGTAATTGACCTAATTGTGAGAAATTTTAGAATATAAATTGATTGATTTTGAGGTCGATTGGTTCGTGATTGAGATTAAAGGTTCATATTTGTAAATAAATAGTATATTTACTTGAGGTAGTTATCGGACACTTATTTTTTAAGATATTTCAGACGAAAATTCATTTGGACAATGATGACGGATTAAATAAGATGTTACCTTAAGATTGATTTATCTTGATGCTTGGATTTATATATGGACCTAGAGTTCAACTTGAGATTTACATGAGATCTTGATTCGCATTTAGATGAGATCAATAATAGCTGAGTTCTGATCATACGGGAGAATGCCTTACCTTGATTTTGATCTACCATATAATACTGATTTTGAGTTATTAGTTGCAAGTAATTTATTTGGATATATTCACTGATAAATTATCTGAGTAATGATGTTTATTGATATCAATGTTTGACTACAGAGACTTTCTAGATTTCATGTAGCTTGAGGATATCCCACTCCTTATTTATGATATTGATTGAGATTGGAACTATTGGTGATGTAACTTAAGCTATAATCAGATTTAGATCTTGAACTTGACTGGTTCATGATGGTAGTTATATGGGTAAATATTTGGGTGACATTATCAGTAGATTTGATTATTCATATTGATGGTAAAACATGAAAATACACCTAGAGAGAGTGAATAGGTGTACTTGTTAATCTAATGATAAATGTTACGGAATTAAAAACTCTATTGCGACACACTATGTGTAACAAAGAGTGTAGCCGAATTCCCCTTGAAGGGCTCTAGACTATCTCCTCGAGGTTTCTCTAAATAAGAGTTAAGGTGCTATATGAAGCTCTCTTGGTTCAATAAAAGTATGGGCATACAAACAATACCAAGCATGTATGAGATATGAACAATATAAAGTAATGCAAGATATAAGAGAGATAGAGTTTAGAGATAGTGGATCAAACGTAAACACTAAGATATGTTTCGAGGTTCGAGCTACTACTCTACATCCCCGCCTTCACATAGAAGGATTTTCACTACGTCCACACATGACCTCTCACAAAGGGAACCTCTACCGAGGAACTTACAATTACAAAGTTGGAGTATACCACTCCTCTCTCCAACACAACCACCTCTACTCAAGTGGTAAGGCATAAAGCCAAAACTCAATCACCTCTACACAAGAGAGATGGGTACAAAGCCAAACCACAATCACCTCTACACAAGAGGGACAAGGTACAAAGCCAAACCACAACCACAATCACCTCTGCACAAGAGGGACAAAGCACAAAGCCAAACCACAATCTCAATCACATCTACACAAGAGGGACAAGACACAAAGCCAAAGTAAAGAAGAGATTACAAACTTGGTAATCACAATAGATCACAAACAACTTTTGGTGATTACAATAGACCACAAACAATATTTTTCACACAACAAGATCCTACAGATGGGATAGAGATGATAGCTCAAGTGTGAGAAAACAAGGTGTTTGAAAAATAAATCACAAAGAAAAATACTTGGAAAAAATACTAGATAGAGATAAGAATAAAGATCCAAAAACCAATTTCCCAAAGACTATTTTTCTTTGATTTTTTTCAACCCTTGAAAACAAAATTAAAAATAAATCATTTTGGCACAAAAACTCTTTAAAAACTTGATTCTAAACACTTGTAAAGATGGGAAAGTAGCTCTTTAAAATTCTTATGAAAACAACCCAAGAGATGGCTTATTTATAGCCTCTCAAAAAATATAGCCGTTGGCAGCCAGAAAGGTCCATAATGCCCTTCCGGTTGATCAACCTGTCGATCGGTCCAACGGTCATATTTCTGACTGTTATGCCTCAGTCTGTCAGTCGACCGTCCGGTTGACCGGCAGTACCCGAGAGTGGGGTACTTTTAGTCGGCGGCCAACTTGGCTGGTCCTTGTGCACGTCCTCGTGCACGTCTTCGTGCACATCAGTCGACCGGTCCGGTCGACCGTCAGTAGGATCTGGCTGATAATTAGAGACTTGAAACTTAGGCATTTAATCTCCAATAAAATCCCATAAATACTCATAAATTTCACAAAAATAAATTCTTGTTAGATATTTGAATAACAAATATGTGTGACCAAAAATCAACACATATTACAAACTTTTGAACTATTTTTGTGATATAGAATATTTGGCCTTAAACAAAAACCGTATTTTAGAACTTGGATTTTGAAAAGAAAAACCGTTTTCTCCAAAACTTGTATAAATACAAAAATATGATATTGAAACACATTTGAAGCATGGAGTGTATGGATAGAATCTAATACACATATAAAATATATATCTATGTTTTTGACATGAAATTCAAAACAGATTTTGTTAAATACAAAACTCTAAAACACATGAATAGGATCATTAAAATAAGTTTTTCTAAATATATGAAGTATATATGTATATATATGAAATCTAATATACATTAAATCATGTAAACTTGTTTTGATTCTATCTGTTCATGAAAAGCATATGTATATTCGAAATCCAAAACCGGTTAAATCAAAATCAAACATATTGAACTTGTGTGTGTGTGTGTGTGTGTGTGTGTGTGTGAATTTGAGCATATCAAAACTATCTATCTCTACATAAGATCTAAACACAAACTTAAATTAGACAAACTGAAATTTTTTTGTAGAACTCCTTCTCCAAGTCCACTCGATCCGAACATGATCCAAAGAGATTGTTTCATATGAGTGCTAAATGCGATCTTGACGCGCGAGCTCTTGAATTTGCATGAGATAGCTCCAAAACTCCTTTGTTGAAGCTAAACACCTACTAATATCTTGATCAATAACTGAAACTATGTAAACACAAGATTATTAGTAAACTAACCTTCATAAGTTAGTCATCGTCAAAACTAAGGTGAAAGGCCTCTGGGCTAACAATCTCTCCCTTTTTTATGATGACAAAACTTATGAGATTATATATATGCATCCATTAAGATAGGCTTCATAGAAGCTCCCCCTTAACATATGCATGATCAATAAACGTATAAAGATATGCAATGAATCTCAGAACCTCAAAAAAACAAGATATATATGTTGGCCCAAAGGCCCATCACTCTAGTTTTGATGATGATCAACTCATGTAGTTATAGTACTAATGATCTTGTGTTTAATTAGTCTCAGATTTGTGATCAAGATCTTAGTAGGTGTTTAGCTTTAACAAAGGATTTAAAGTCAAGTTTTGGAGCTAGCACGGTTTGATTCAAGAGCCTATGCATCAAGACCATATCAAGTACTCAAGAGGAGTCTAGCTCTTTGGATCAAAGTTTGGACCAAGTCAAGAAGATGAGAAGACTTCAAGTGAAGACTTCAAGAGAAGACTTGTGTCTAAGTTTATTTTTATTAAGATTTTGTTTTTAGATAAAATGTAAAGGATAGAATAGTTGATGGATTGCTCAAGTATACCATGTACACTCACACACAAGATTTGGATGTGTTTTCAGAAAAGAGTTTTCATTTTGAAAAAATACAAAAGAGTTTTTATTTTGGAAAAATGGTTTGGTTAAATACTATAAACATATTTTAGTGTTTATTATAAAAAACATAGATATTTCATTATGTATGTGTAGTGAATCATATCCATACACTCTATGCTTTAAAAGTGTTTTAAATATCTTATTTTTGTATTTAGAGAAGTTTTAGAAAAACCAATTTGGAAAAATGCAGATTTTGTTTTATGCCAAAATTTTTAAGTTACAAAAATAGTTCAAAATGTTTGTAACATGTCTTGATTTTACTCAAACATGTTTGTATATCAAAGTATTACACTGAACTTATTTTTGTAGATTTTTAGAGAATTTATGGGATTTTATTTTAAATATAAAACCAAGTTTTTATATCCTGAAAAACCTGTTTCTGGCTTCTGCCGGTTGACCAGGCCGGTCGACCGAGCTAGGAGTCGGTCGACCGGGTCGGTCGACCAACGTGCACAAACGTGCACGCTTTGTTTGGCTGGAGGGCCGGTCGACTGACCCGGTCGACCGTCCAGAGAGCTCTGCTCTCTGGAAAGCCCCGGTCGACCGGGCCGGTCGACTGGGCCGGTCGACCGGCAGAGAGCTCTGCTCTCTGTTCCAGGCCACGGTCGACCGGGCCGGTCGACCGAGGCTCCAACAGTCAGATTTCTGACCGTTGGCGATCGACCGGGTCGGTCGACCGACAACCGTCCAGGCTGAAATTAAGCCCAACGGCTAGTTTTTGATGGCCTATTTAAAGGGGCTATCATGGGCTGTTTTGAACAAGATTTCAAGTGAGTTTTTACACCAGTTTTTTTTACTCTATTAAGAGGTTTTCTCCACTTGTTTAAGAGCCAAATACTATCATTCAAAAGGAGAGTTTATCAAGAGTTTTCAAAAGTGATTTTTTTGAGTTTTTCACTACCACATTCAATCCAAGTTTTCTCACAAACACTTGAGCTTTCCATTGATATATTCATCCTATAGGAGAGTTATTGTGAGATTGTTTTTAGGTGATTAAAGTGTTGTGATCACCAAAGACTTCATCTTTGCTTTGAGGAGGCGGACTTGTGTGTTCGCGGTGTTTCGAGTTCTAGTGAGAGCTCATTGTAGAGGTGCGGCCTCGGCAAGCTAGTGGGCTTGCGGTGTGTTGTTCTTGCGGGAACAAGAGAGGGACTAGAGAGTCCAAAGAGCTTGTAGGTGTTGCGGCACCAAATGATCAAGTGGGATCGATTTTAGTGAAAATCCTTCATAGTGTTGAAGGCGGGGACGTAGAGCAAGGGTGCTCGAACCTCGAAATAAATCTCCCGTGTTTGCGATTGCTCTCTATCTCTTACTTGTCTTTATATCGTGCATGCTAATATTGTCTTTATCTTTATATGCTTGATATATTGTGTGCTTATTATTATATGCTTGGGGATTGTTTGCTAACACTTGTATTCAACCAAGAGAGCCAACGCGGCACCTCAACTCTTATTTAGAGAAATCTTGAGGAGTTAGTCCGGAGCCCTTCACGGGGAATCCGGCTACACTCTTGTGTTATACTTGGTGTTTAGTTTAAGAAATTTTAGTTTGCATAAATAGTTTTAATTCCGCATTAATTGTCCATTAGATTAGCTAGTCACCTATTCACCCCCCTCTAGGTGATTACAATATATGCATAAACACATAGTAAAACATGCATATATAAACCTGAATCTTTCTCCCCCCCTTTTGTCATTCATCAACAAAAGGGTGAAGACAAACCAATAATAAACATATTTTAAAAATAAAATTTTGATACCAATGAACACAATCAATTAAAAGAGCCAATTGAAAGAAATAATCTTTTTGTGAATTGATACCAATAAAAGGACAGATTCAATTGAAAGTAAACACCAAATTTTTAAGTAAACACTATATTCATTTTGCAATAAGGATACCAATTTAAAAATAATACCAATTTAAAATTATTGATACTAATATTGATAATGTAAGCATATATCAAAGCAAAATATTTTTCATCACAAAGAGTGGGAGTAAGATACTAATTGAAAAGTAAAACCAATTGAAAGATAAAATAAGAATTTTTCTCTCCTTTTATGAAATACCAATAAAAACAATGCATACGCCTGTATATGATACCAATTGAAAAATAGTTGACATTAAGAACTAAATCAAGCTTAGTAAAAAATAATTTGTGCTAAAAATATATGGCATATATGTTTAAAGCACAAGAAAACATTTATATGCATGTATCAGAGCAATATAATGTTACTTTATAAATGATCCATACATATATAGAAACCATGAGTATACAAAATGAATTTTGATACCTATTGAATCAAATTTTAGTTGACAAAATAAATGTTAGTACTACATGTAGAAAAAAATTTTAAGATACCAATAGTAGATTTTGATATTAATAGAATGTAAAATTGATACCAATTGTAAGTACCAATTAAAATGAAGAATGAACTACATTTTGATACCAAAAAAATATGAATACAATTGTAAATTAATGCAAAAGCTTGTAAAGATACCAATTAATATTTAAAAATAAGTCAAGCTTAGCATAAACAATTTTGTGCTTTGTAAAAAAAGAGTAAAGACATTGCAAAATACGCACAATCAAGATCATATATATGTATGTATGTATGTAAATAAGAATACCAATTGAAATTTGAAGTATACATATATAAGAAAACACATATTAGTATAAAAATAGAATTCTATAAAGATCATGTGTATAACTCATACCTACTACCCTATTTATGCATAAGTTTAAAAGATATTCAATAAGGGTATACAATGCATGATCGCCCATCTAACCGTCCTTAGAAGGTAGGAGTTTTCAAAAATAAGAGTTTGAAAATAATATAACATGTTTGAAAATCACTACCAATTTGAGGAATAAAGACTAGTTTAAAGATAATTTTAAAAACTAGTATTAAATCCTTCAAGACATGAAACCAATTCATATATCCCTTGAAAACATGAAAATCACAGAATAATTGACACTCAAGGTGTATAAAGCACATATAAAACTCATGAAAATAAAGTCATGAGTAAATAAAAATAATGTGAGTGTAAGAATCATGTAATCAATAAAATCTTGAAAATAGTGCGTTGAAGCTCATAAGAATTTTCTTTTATCAATCATCAAAACTAAATACGCTTCAAGATATATGTATGCTTTGTTGAAACTAAAAGTATACATACATATCCCAAACATAAACGAGTCTAATAAAAAATTTTGCATGAAAAATAAGTGACTCTAGGATGACATGTATATCTAACAGTTTTAAAAAAAATTAACATATACATGAAGATAAACACATTTTTATGAAAACATGTACAAAAATAGGGGAAAAAATATAAATGAAAGAATCATCAAAACTAGGTTATACATGTACATGTAATGAGTACAAATGAGCAATAAAGGTGAAACACACAATAACCAAGTGTAACTCACTACTTGTACAATAAATACAAGTTTTAACGAAAACTTCATCTAAACAAGTAATCAAAAATATGAAGTGTAAAATCATAAACATACATGATCATTAGGGTAAATGCACGTGCTTTAGAGGTAGGATAAACACAATAGTTAAAGTGTAGTAAGAACACAAAAATATAAGTCCATATAAACATGGTGTATCCAAATACTACATATGTATATCACAAGTCTAATAAATATTGCATTTAAATATAATGAACATGAAAAATCAAAAACATGCTAAAAATCAACAATGAGAAAGCATGTAAACATAAATTAAGAGTTAGAGATAGTTACCAAAACCAATAGGGCTAATCTCTAGTTCTCCAAACCATGGTGGTACTCCCACCAATCATCCTTGAAGGTGATGTAACCAATGTAGTGTCCATCAAGCTCAAACGCATCCACCATCAAGGCACCAATACCCTCACGTTAAGTGAGATCCTACACCTACATCAAATACAATAGGGGTGAATTTTGGTACCCATACCTTTTTGGTCCATGGGGGTTAGCACCTTTCCTAACCCAAACAAATTTATTTGCAAAATTTGAATTATATATTCTATCATAACAAAACTTTACAAGATGGCCCGTACGTCCACAATGTGTACAAGTGTACACATGAGCATACATGGAATCATGTGTGCGAGCATGATGAGCATGTGTATGTCGTGTTTTGTGTGCATGCATACGAAGAGCATATTTCTTGCGAAATATGGATTCCAATCGTGTGTAGTTCATGACACATTGGCTCAAAGTGGAGCCCAAACAATCTACACTCTTTTTTAACATACATTTATCATTTTCAACATTAGAAGAAGATGTGAAGCATGCAATAGAAACACCAGGGAGTGAAGCTATAGTAGCATGACAAACATGAGAATCTAAATCACTTTTCAAAGAAACTTTTTTCAAAGAAATGCATTCTAATTCTTTAGAAATTAAAACAATTTTGTTCTTTAAAGAATCATTTTCTTTTTAACACAAAATCAAGTATTGAAGATAAGTCATCATTATTCTTCAAAACAATACCAAAATCATTTTTATTTTCAAAATTTCATTTTCTTTTAAAGCAAGGTCAAGTTGGGTTTTCAAGAAGTCTCTTTCACTTAAAATCTCAACTTTCTCTTGTAAAACCATGTTTAATTTTGAACACAAATCCTTATTTTCTTCATTTAATTTAAAACTTTTCTTTTTTAAAAGTTTGTATTTTCAAGCAAGTTTTCACAAAATAATGAAAGTTCTTCATTTAAGGCATCGACATCCATATTGTCATCACATGAAGAACCAGTACTTCATCTACTTGAGTATTCAAATGTACCTCAAGAGAGTCATTCCTTTGGACCATGTAGTAAGATTCATCGGACTCATCTCCATTAGATTCTTTCTCCACATTGTTTATTGTTTGTAGCTCGGGAGAGGTCAATGCATTCCACACTGCAAAAAAGAAATCACAATGAGAAACCATAGATAAATATTCTTTACTAAGTGAATGCTTTTGTATATCTAGGGCTTGTGCATTAGCGTCAATGTACTTGTCATTACCAAAATAGGTTTTCTTGGTAGTGGCAAGATAGACATGCAAACCTAGGGCTTTTAAGTAAGCACTTATTCTAAATTTTCATATAATCGATGTTAGAAACATCAAACATGAAAGGGGCAAGGTGATCCATGAGTGTATTAATAATATGTGTGCAAATGCAAATCTAGATTAGCAATCTAAGATCTCACTCCTAGGTGGTTAAACTTAATATCATGAGCGTAGGCTCTGATACTAATTGAAAATACACCTAGAGGGAGGTGAATAGGTATACTTGCTAATCTAATGACAATGATGCGAAATTAAAACTCAATTGCAACACACTATGTGTACTCGAATTTCCCTTGAAGGACTCTAGACTATCTCCTCGAGATTCCTCTAAATAAGAGTTGAGGTGCTATATGAAGCTCTCTTGGTTCAACAAAAGTATGGGCATACAAACAATACCAAGCATGTATGAGATATGAACAATATAAAGTAATGAAAGATATAAGAGAGATAGAGTTTATAGATAGTGGATCAAACGTAAACACTAAGATATGTTTCGAGATTCGAGCCACTGCTCTACATCCCCGCCTTCACACAGAAGGATTTTCACTACGTCCACACATGACCTCCCACAAAGGGAACCTCTACCGAGGAACTTGCAATTACAAAGTTGGAGTATACCACTCCTCTCTCCAACATAACCACCTCTACTCAAGTGGCAAGGCATAAAACCAAAACTCAATCACCTCTATACAAGAGAGATAGGCAAAAAGCCAAACCACAATCACCTCTACACAAGAGGGACAAGGCAAAAGCCAAACCACAACCACAATCACCTCTACACAAGAGGGACAAGGCACAAAGCCAAACCACAATCTCAATCACCTCTACACAAGAGGGAGAAGGCACAAAGCTAAAGTAAAGAAGAGATTACAAACTTGGTGATCACAAGAGACCACAAAGAACTTTTGGTGATTACAATAGACCACAAACAATATTTCCCACACAAACAAGATCCTATAGATGGGATAGAGATGATAGCTCAAGTGTGAGAAAACAAGGTGTTTGGAAAACAAATCACAAAGAAAAATACTTGAGAAAAATACAAGATAGAGATAAGAATAAAGATCCAAAAACCAATTTTCCAAAGACTCTATTTTTCTTTAATTTTTTCAACCCTTGAAAACAAAATAAAAATAAATCTTTTTGGCACAAAACTCTTTAAAAACTTGATGCTAAACACTTGTAAAGATAGGAAAAATAGCTCTTTAAAATTCTTATGAAATAGCCCAAGAGATGGCTTATTTATAGCCTCTCAAAAAATATAGCCGTTGGCAGCCAGAAAGGTCCAGAATACCCTTCTGGCAGATCGGCCGGTCGACCGACCCAACGGTCATATTTCTAACCGTTGTGCCTCCGGTCGACCGGCAGTACCCGAGAATGGGGTACTTTCAGTCGGTCGACTGCCCGGTCGACCGGCCTACTTGCCTGGTCCTTGTGCACATCTTCGTGCACATCGGTCGACCAGTCCGGTCGACCGACCACTGGTCCGGTCAACCGCCAACAGGATCTGGCTGATAATTAGGGATTTGAAACTTAGGCATTTAATCTCCAATAAAATCTCATAAATACTCATAAATTTCACAAAAATAAGTTCTTGTTAGATATTTGAATAACAAATATGTGTAACTAAAAATCAACACATATTACAAACTATTTGAACTATTTTTGTGATATAAAATATTTGGCTTCAAACAAAAATTGTATTTCAAAACTTGGATTTTGAAAAGAAAAACCGTTTTCTCCAAAACTTGTATAAATAAAAAACATGATATTGAAACACATTTGAAGCATGGAGTGTATGGATAGAATTCGATACACATATAAAATATATATCTATGTTTTTGACATGAAATCCAAAGTAAGTTTTGTTAAATACAAAACTCTAAAACACATGAATATGATCATCAAAATTAGTTTTTCTAAATATATGAAGCATATATGTATATAGATGAAATCTAATATACATTAAACCATGTAAAATTGTTTTGATTCTATCTATTTATGAAAATCATATGTATATTCGAAATCCAAAACCGGCTAAACGAAAACCAAACATATTGAACTTGTGCGTATGTGTGAACTTGAGCATATCAACACTATCTATCATTACACAAGATCTAAACACAAACTTAAACTAAAAAAACTAAAATCTTTTTGTAGACCTACTTCTCCAAGTTGACTCGATCCAAACACGATCCAAAGGGCTTGACTCTATATGAGTGCTAAATGCGATCTTTACGCGCGAGCTCTTGAATCTACATGAGATAGCTCCAAAACTCCTTTGTTGAAACTAAACACCTACTAATTTCTTGATCAATAACTGAAACTATATAAACACAAGATTAATAGTAAACTAACCTTCATAAGTTAGTCATCATCAAAACTAAGGTGAAAGGCCTCTGAGCTAACAAAACATATGAGAATTTAGTTAGATATTGATGATTGATTTGGAGATTCTTTATTAAAAGAACGAGATCTTGGATTTAAACTTGTCAGTAGACTCGAATGAGTTGGAGTTGATCTTGAGATAAGGAGTAAGTGTAGATTGGTTTGACCTGACCTGATACATGTATATATATACCTAATTGACTGGTTACTTGGATTTCTTGGTCTTGTGTTTGAACTTAAGGGTTTTCTTGAGAGTGTATGATGATCTTGATCAGATTGGATAGCGATGATTGGTAAGTTATAGATGAGTATGCATATTTGGATATATTGATGACTTTGAGGATCTGAGTAGGTTAAATATTTTGCCTTGGATTATTCTATTCATGCCAGCATGTCATTACTTATCCTAAACATCATGATTTACTTGAAAACTTGACTAATTATAAATGATATCTACCTGATAACTATCATGTTCAAGTTACTTAACTGCTGGAAAAATATTATGTATGACAACAACACCTTCATGTTATACTTGTTACATGTCCTGTTATAATGGTATCCTGTTCACTGATATTATATATGATGTTATAGCGGTATGCTGATTACACATGTTTACGTTGTTACCAGGATTATCACCAAGTTATCCCAGTGATCTAGGTAACTCGTATATTAAATAATCTTGATAAATTAATAGCATGATATTAAATAAATTACACTGAAATTGGGAAAATTGATGGAGGAGACAATGTCAGTATTTGGGTGGACTTAGGATGTAGGTTGCGCAACCGAAAGAGGGTTCTACTGCAGGGTTCCCGTGGGGTGACTAACACCCCGTCCTGTTCCTATTATCATTTCTGTTATACATGCTATTCATGTACCTGACTTCTTATACATGTTACCTGAATACTTGCGGTAGGGCCTGTTTCAGCGCTAGGAGTCTGGCCGTGGTCCCGGATATACACGGTGTTGGCCCAAAGGCCATTAGCCCAATATCCTGATGAATATTTTGATGATAACAAACCATATTTAGTATGTATTTAACAATTTTGTTTAAAAGAATTTCAGGTTCAAAACAAGTTGATTTGACAGCTCCACTATCAAGACTCACAAGTTTGGACGCCGCTAAAGATTTGCATTCTCAAGTCAAGCACAATAGAAAGCTTCGGAATCAAGACATTGAAGAAAAGACCAAGATTTGTATTTTACTTTTCTTTTAGACTTTTTGTCAAAACCTAGATGTTAGAAGTAGATTTATGGGATTGTCACTCACACACATTTTAGTTTGCTTCATGGCTTCAAAAAGAATTTCTATTTCAGATTATTTCCAACTTAGGTTTTAGAGTTAACATTTTTTGGAAATTAGTTTTAGAAACTTTAAGTTTTGGAAAAACGATTTTTGGAAAAACAAGTTTTTATCAAAGAGGATCTTTATCAAAATGTTTTAACATGTTAGAGTAGTGACTTATGATCATACTCCTATTTTTATAAGGTCCAAAACCTCAACCCAAAAGACCAACCCAAAACCCAAGTTTCTGGTTTCTGCAGAGTCTGATTTTTCAGATCTGACAGAAGCCGGTCGACCGTCCGGGTCGACCGACGTGCACGCTGTGCATGTGTGCACGTCGGCCGACCGCTCGGGTCGACCGGGTACTTTACAGTGCTCTCTGTTTGTTTGGGGCGACCGGGGCGGTCGACCGATGTCCCCTAACGGTCAGAAATATGACCGTTGGCGTTCGACCGTCCGGGTCGACCGGCAGCTGTCAGAAAAGTCTGACAGACTCTAACAGCTATATTTTTCTGACTGTTTTTGTTGGGATCTTCACCCAACGAATTTCTCCACCTGTTTTACCCTGTCTTCCATCCCCTATAAATAGGTGGTCACTTCAACATGATTAGACAACAATTTTTCACAACAATTTTACAAGTGATTTTTCAAGCTTTCATGTTAGCAAAAGATTTCCAAAGCCAAAATTCCCAAACACCCTCTTGAAGCAATACCTCTACTTCACTCTAGATATTTGCACTACACAATCCCAAATTCTACATCTGCATATTGGTTATAGGATTGTGCTAAGTGAGCTATTTGTGATCAAGTGTGATCATCTTTCTTCTTGAGCGAAGTTGTAGAGGCATCGGCCTCAAGCGAGCTAGTGTACTCCGGTGGTGTTGCGGCATCACGAGAGATTGGACAAGTGTGTCCTTGTATTGGCGATCCAGTGGGATCAACAATAGTGGAAATCCTTCAAGTGTGAAGGCGGGGACGTAGAACGTGGCTCGAACCTCGGAAACATATCCTCGTGTTTGCGTTTGCTCAATTTTCTTTAAACTCTAACTCTCTCTAATTCTTGCACTATTTATTGTCTTTTACATTGCAAGTCCTTTTAATTGAGCTAATTGTTAAGTAGAATTTTTAATTCCGCGTTATTGTCATATTTCATATAGCCATCACCTATTCACCCCCCTCTAGGTGATTTCAATTGGTATCAGAGCCTAACCCTACTATTTGGTTTAACCACCTTAGGGAGATCCATTCTTTTGGCTATATATTTGTTGCATTTAGATTTGATTGTGCATTCACATTTGTATTCATGGCATCCCTTGACTTTTCTAGCATCAAGTCCCCACCTAAGTTTGATGGCTTGAACTTCCCTATTTGGAAGGTCAAGATGAACCTATTTCTAAAGTCCCTAGGTGTTAGAGTAGCTAGGGCTATAACTAGAGAATTTGTAGAACCTCTCACCGATGAGAGTTCATGGTCCGAGGACACCTCCAAGGACTATGAGGCAAATGCTAGAGCCCAATATGCCTTGACCAAGCCCTAAATGAGGATGACCTAGCTCGCATCATTAATTGCAAATCCGCATTTGAAGTTTGGAATATTTTGATTGTGACTCATGAAGGAATATCACAAGTCAAAAGATCCAAGATTGACTTGTTACGTTCTCAATATGAGAATTTTTATATGTTTGATAATGAGAGCATTGATGACATGCTCACGCGTTTCACCAAGATTACTAATGCCTTATCTTCTTTAGGTGACGCAATCGACAATGACCAAAAGATAAGGAAGGTCATTAGAGCTCTTCCCAAAGCATGGGAAGTAAAGGCAACCACCCTCAAAGAGCTCAACGATAGGGAGGAGATGGACTTCTCCGATTTCATCAGAAATCTCAAGACACATGAGATGGAGATGAAAGTAAGAGAAGAAAGGGAGGCGCCAAAGAAGAAAGCACTCGCCTTCAAAGCTACTCCAACCATTCATGAAGAGGATGACTCATCGGAAGATTGCGATGAGGATTTTTCTATGCTCATCCGGAAGGTGGGCAAGATGTTTTACAAGAAGGGGAGGCAAAGCAACTTCCGAAGAGGGAAACCTCAAGGAAGATTTGAAAGGAAAAGAGAAGAACCCGGTCCTTACTTCCATTGCAAGAAGATCGGACATCTTATTGCGGATTGCCCCGCTCTTCAAGCGACCACCTCCAAGAATGGCCCAAGGAAGAAGAAGGCTATGGTGGCCACTTGGGATGACACGGAGTCGGAATCCGAAGAGGAAATCGACGCCGCGCACATGTGCTTCATGGCACATGGGGAGGATGCAACTAAGGTAACTTTCGACAACTCTATAGATGATGATGAGTTAACAATGGATGAGTTAGCTCAATTTTTTGAAGAGTTACAACATAGATATGAGATTTCTCAATCTCATAATAAAAAGTTGAAAAAGGAAAATGATACTTTGAAAAATAAAATTGATATTGTAGTTAAAGAAAAAGATGATTTAGCTAAGGCTTTTAAGAATCTAAAAATTGATTTTGAAAAATATAAACTAGCTTGTAAAGGGAAAACCCCCATTGCATCATGTAACAAAAATGAATTTTTAGAAATTCAAAAACGGGTTGATGTTTTAGATTCAACTCTTAAAAAATGTGCATTTGATTTAAATAAATTTGCATCAAGATTTCCCAAGGGAGTAACCCAAGGGAAACACACTCATCATACACATGCATGAAAACATGCACACTCACATAAGCATGCATACATGTTTGGTAGTGGTAGAATTTATGTTTGCACGCATTGTCGCCGCAAAGGCCATTTAGAAAAATTTTGTTTTGCTAAACATAATATGAACAATAAATATGTTTGGGTTCACCCCGGTACTAATCCAAAAGGACCCAAAAAGATATGGGTACCAAAAGACCCACCAAATTTAAATGATACAGGTGGATCTTCTTCCTCCAAGACTTAGGGGGAGACGGTGCCCGGGTGGTGGATGCAACAATGCCTAACGAACACATCGTCGCTTGCATCGCTATTATGGAGGCACCTATTTTGGAGATTGCCCTCGTTTGGTAACCTCTCCATTTAAAAGTTTTTAATTTTGATTATATATACAAATGCATAGGATTGTTAGTTTACTTTTATGCTACATTGATATATGTTAGTGTAAACCTACATCTCTATCATGATTGTGTATATGCCATGTTTTAAATTTTGATATCTTGTCTTTTATACCATATTTAATGAATGTCCATATGTCTAGCCTAGATTATATATCTATATATACACATTGTATTTCAAAACTAGAAATAAATTTTGTAAAAATTTCATATTCAAAGCAAATACATTAGAGATGGCAATTGCGCACCTCAACTCATTCATGAGGAATCAAGAGGATGAAGTTCAGAACCCTTCACCGGGTATTCGGCTTCAACATCTCTAAAAACTTTGTTTTTGTATGAAAAAAATTAAATAAAATGTCTTGTGTGAATTTTTGGTTGATATGATAGCTTAATGAAGATTTAAAAACATATTGTTGTAATCTTGTATGTTAAATATATCCTACTTATTTGTTAAAATTTCCTTTTAAATTTTTTTTAGGGCATTTGCTGTTGACAGGTTTTTGGCAAAGACGGCCGACCGACTCTGAGTCCCGGTCGACCGACTTCACCTGGAAGAATAGCCTTTTATTCTTCTCTGTTGCCGACCGACCCGTACGGTCAACCGCTGAATCTGTCAGTGCTCTCGGGTTTTCTGGGTCGACCGACCCGGTCGACCGCTCTGTGTTACAGAGCTCTCGGGTTTTGTGGGGTCGACCGGGCGGTCGACCGTGCGTTGATTTCATACCCTAATCTGTCTATTTATAACACTGTTTCTCTCACTCTCTCTCACTTTCAACCGGCGATTCCTTTCTCCTCTTTCTCTCAAAATTTCAAAATCTCAAATCCACTCAAATTCCTTCATAATCCTAGTTTGATTCCCTCTCTTGGTGTTGAATCTTCAAGTTTCAGGGCTTGTTCTCAGTCAAATTCGAAGAATTTCGAAGTCCTCTCAGATCTAGGGTTTGTGATTCTAATTTCAGGTAAAAATCACATTTTTCTTGTTGTTCTTGTTATCTAGTTTTAAGTTCTTCATACCCTTGTCAAGATCTTTAGGTTTCCTTATTGATTAGATCAAGCCCTAACTATTTTGACCTAAAAATCATCCATTTTCACCAAAATGTCTAAAAGATCTAGGAGTGAGAAAGGGAAAACTGTGGTTCCTTCCTCATCCTCCACACCTAAACCTAAACGTCCCTTCATTAATGATCTTGCTGAAAATCGATTCATCCAACTTTCAAAGAAATCAGTTGATTGGTAGTGAAAAGTGCATTTTTATCATTATATTTACCATCACATTTTCATATTTATTCATATAATTCTGCACATTTACTAATATTTTATTATTTATTGTGTGCAGGCCTTGAGTTCTTATTTTAATAATAAATAAAGCCTAAAAAGAAGCCCAAAAGCCCATATTCAAGCCCAAGTGCAAAAGTGCAAATATTAATTGTCAAAATTGCAAATACACAAGGGCCAAAGTTGCAAATATCAAAGAAGAGGGAAGGATAGACTTCTATTCAACCCTAAAAACTTGCAGATGAGGATAAAAGCCAAAGAAGGAGAATTTAAGATCACAAATTCGTGGATAAAAGATTTGGGATCTAGGTAACTTGATTTCCAAGTTATCCTGAAATCTCAAGATGAAGAGTCAGGATACAATTTCCAGAAGGATAAACCCAGATGGACGGACCAGAGGATGCCACGCGAGAAAGCGCGTGGCATTTGGCTACAAAAGTGCCGCGTTTCCGCGGCAAATTTCCCGTTTCTGCGGCAATCCTGAGGCGGTTGGCGATGCGTTTTCGCTGAGGAGTTGTACTGGGACTCAACTTCCTATATCTCCTATAAATACCCCTGCAGAGCAACAGAGAAGGGGCGTCCAGAGGCAGAGCCAAGGGCCAAAAGCTAGGGTTTTTAGGTTTTTCTCTTTCTTCTAGTTTAGGTTTTCTTTTCGTTTTCTTTTGTAAATTCTGTAACTGAGAGTGGAGAAAGCTTTCATGGAGGAAGGAGTCCATGCTTGTACTGAGGTGACAGCGGTGTAAGCCTACTATTTCTTCCATTGTTAATGAAATCCATTTAAGGTTCGTTTTGTTCTTTTATTATTTTATGTTCTTCAACTCTTGTTTATTCTTGTATTTCTCTATTCTTGTTTTCTTCATTTGTTTTTCTCTAATGCCTTGTGAACAATGAGACCCAATTGCATTGAGACTGCCTAGCCAAAGAAGAACCCTTGATGGCTTATGGCGATGAACATCCTATACGCCATACTTGCAAGTCTTCCAAGAAAAGGTAAATCATCGCACGGATCAAAGGTAAGCAGGCTGAAGAGGTTTGTACGTGTTATAAGTTTTTCTTTCTTTTCTTTCTTTAGTTTAGATCCACATCTTCCTAAATTCTTTTCTTCCACTTCATTGTAAATACCACTTCTTCTTCTCTATCTCCTTTCTTCCTAACTTAACATTAAAATAATAAAAATTTTTAGAGATAACTTTCTTTCTTTCTAACTTAACTGTAAATAATAAAATAAAATAATTTTTAGAGATAACTTACAAACGCTTCCATCGCTAGTCCCTCCCTGAGGATCACGACCCGCATAGCCACTGCTACCGCGGATTCGCATTGAGCACTTGCACACCTTTAATTCTCAGATCTAATATTTCATATTTTGTGTGCAGAAAAAGTTCAATCAAAATTTTGGCGCCGTTGCCGGGGAGGGACGGTAAGTTTTTCTCTAAAATAAAAAAAAAATTTATTAACTAATTCTTTTATTCTTTTCTGTTTGCAGGTTTGGAGAACAGAAAAACAGCAGCAGAAGTGGACATATAGCAACTCTGTGCCTCTGCCCTCGAAGGCAGAGCAGCAGAGCCTGTTACTTTGCCGCGCAAACGCGGCAATAGCCGCGGTTCCGCGGCAGTAGCAGTGAACTACTGATCAATTTTTCTGCAGGTTGCTGAAAATTGTAATATCTGCTTTCTGCTCTGTTAAAATTTGTTTTGTGATAACCCTACTTACTGCTAATTAATTCAACAGTAAAATATTTGTTGTTAATGATAAAAATTGATTAGACGTTTGCATATTAGGCACGTGTCTTTTCAATTACTTTATTTTACTGTTGAAGAGTGCTGGAGCAAGGTACGTTCGTATTGCATGTAGAATAGGACTCATCTCTTGGTTGATTTTGATGCTTTGAGTGAATCTTATTTACATATCTTGTACACTTGCACAAATTTATCTTAAGAGCATAACCCATTAACAAGATAAGGTGGGGATTTCATCACCCTTCCTTAGCTCAAAAATCATATCCAAGCACTCACTAACCCAAGCCTAACTTAAAATTAGTAGACGTTAGCCCTAGGGACATCTCGGACTCAATTAGGAGATTATCCTAAGGGGGAAGAGTGCTGGAATTTGACTCTTGCCAAATCAGTGTCTAGGAAGGGATTGAGGGCCGAAAGCCCGAAGATTGGTGGTTATTTAATTAAGGAACGTCTTTGACGGAAAACCTCCCACCACTCTTACCCTGACCTGGCTGATTAACTTGTGGTCAAAGTCTGCACCCTATCTCCCGTGGACAGTCTAACCAGTTAGGAGTCGTCTAGGTCATAGGTCTACCCTAACTTAGGTTAGAATTTTTTGTTTGTTTGTTTGTTTGTTTTTATTATTTGTTTGTGTTGGTGTGATATGGCATATAATAATAATTTTTCTAACTTTAATCCATATTACACACCTAACTCTTTTTCGGATATTAAGAACCCGGCATATCATAATTTTGACCAATCTAGTTTGCCGGAATGGTATTATCCGAATGACTATAACCCATACCCCCCATCTTATGACCATAATTTTCATACTTTCAACTCTTCACAGAGTTCATGGGGTTTCGCTTCCCCCGAGTCTAATTTTCAACCGACTTGTCCTCCGTCTCCACCTTGTCCACAATATTCCCAAGAGTCATACTCTGATCCACCCATTCAGAATAGAATACCATCTATCGGGGAAATGATAAGTATGCATGAGTCCAAGCAACAATTACCATCAATCGCAGACATGATTATACGTGAGTCCACCGACTCACAACTTCATCATGATTACACTTCATCCTTTCAAGTCCAATCACAACATGATGAACCTATCAACTATGAAAGGATGCTTGCAGCCATGACTCAGGCTAGATTAGCCCGTGATCGTGAAATAGATCTGATGGTTGAATAGAATACCATCTATCGGGGAAATGATAAGTATGCATGAGTCCAAGCAACAATTACCATCAATCACAGACATGATTATACGTGAGTCCACCGACTCACAACTTCATCATGATTACACTTCATCCTTTCAAGTCCAATCACAACATGATGAACCTATCAACTATGAAAGGATGCTTGCAGCCATGACTCTGGCTAGATTAGCCCGTGATCGTGAAATAGATCTGATGGTTCAATCTTTACGTTCTCACCGTTTGGCCATTTCTGCTTTTGCTGACCACTCTCTTAGAGCCGACAAACCAAGTTGCTTTGGACAATAAGATTCTAATTCAGTGCCATCATGTAAACTTGCCGAAACTTCAAATTTTGATAACTTGGCAAGTTTTTCCTTTCCTGAAATAGAACTTGAGCATGAATATGATCATGATCTTCCACTTGATGATTCAATTTTACTTCCTGATTCAATAATGACTCCGGTATCGCTACCTGATTTTACTTTTCCCGAGTCAACATTGGATCCTGTTCCAATTCATCATGAAATTGAGTCACCCCTTTTTGATGATCATATTAAACTTGACCAATTGTGCAATTTTGAAAGTCTCATGGATAAATTGGCAAGTTCTCATTTTTATGAAATTGAACCCAATGAGATATGTGACCTAGATTCTCAAATCTGTGATCAAGTTCAAATTCCCGAATCATTATTTACTCCTATTTTGTTACCCGACTTAGGTAATCCTTTAGAGTCAGTTTTGATTCCCACATCTATCATTCCTGAACTTGAATCACCAACATTGAGTCACATTCCATTGTGGGAAACTGATTGTGGACTTGAGTTTCAGCTTATTGATTTGGACCCACTTCCTGAACCTAGCCCGACTACTGAACCCTTACTTGATTTAAGTTTCTTTCCTGAGTCGGTATTCGTTCCCATAATTATGACGTCCAAGTCAATCATTCCATCTTTTCACACTCCATTTTGGGACAAGGCGGTTGACACAATTGACTCTGAAATTTATTATGAAATTTGAAAATTTGATGGGGTGGAAATTTTAAAAAATGATCACACATACATTTTCGTGGGTTATACAAGAAAAATTTTGGTGGTTCCTCCATGAAGTATTATGTTATCTTGATTGGGTAGCAACGCTTGGCCCAATTAGACCACCACCGGAACCACCACCTTAAGGTAACTTCTGCCTTCCCTTGTTCTTTTTCATGCATATATGCATTCATTCATACATTGAGGACAATGCATGAGATAAGTGTGGGGGTAGGCTTTACTAACATACTAGCATAGTTAGAAACTAACAAAAATCTGCTAATAAAAAAAATCTGAAAAAAAAACTTATAAAAAGGACAATATTTTGACTTATCCTTTGAAAGAAATCTAAGTTAGTCTTAAGAATTAGGAAAATCATGATTAGGATTTCTAAAAACTTGGTCAAAATAAATAAATTGTTGAATTTTTAGGTATAGGAGGAGAAATTGAATAAGTAGTTAGTCTTGATTTTTACCTTAATGAAATTTGCATATGCATATCTAGGATTCTAAGACAAAGAACCTTGTGCCTCATAAAAAAATAAATATATCCTTAAAAAAAAAAATTTCACCAATTAAGCTGGATACATGTGCCTCAAGAAGCATAAGTATTCACGCCTAAAGGTGAGTAATAAATAAAATAAAGCTCTTAGTTTTGTGGCCTAGTTCACTCGAATTTGAGTCCGCGGGGTGTTTTCTCACCTGGTGCCCTAAAGCCGACCGGTTTGGGAGCCACCGACTTTAAGTTCGCTACATGGGTGGATTAGAAAGCCTAAGAAGACTAAGAAATATAATATATGTATTAACACATCTAATAATCAATTAGTTAGGTATGAGGGCCTCAAGAAGCCTTGATGCTTACACGAAAGAAAATTAGATGAGTTATACATATTAAAAAAAAAGAAGAAAAAAATAAAGAGGCATGAAAGTCCAAGTTAAGGAATTCCTAGTAAAAATTCATAAGGATGCATATGATTTTTGATAACGAAAAAGACTATACACAAAATTCAATTTTGATCCTTACTTAAAAATGAAAACAATTTACTTTATCAAGACTAAGTTTAAGAATGAATAAAAATGATGATCCTAAAAACTTATAGATTACTTAGTCTTTTCAAAAGTATTTCAAATATTTCCTTTTTATGGATTTTGTGGGTGCAATCCGCTGAAAACCCTCACGAGACAACACTCGTCCTCTAGGGTAACCTAGGGGTTTAACGGCTTGTTGCACATGCTAAGTACAACCGTGATTCCTACGAAACTGAGTTAGGCTAGATTAATTTTCTTTTTTTTTCTCTTTGATTTTTACTCGAGGACGAGCAAAAAGATAAGTGTGGGGGTGTGATTGGTAGTGAAAAATGCATTTTTATCATTATATTTACCATCACATTTTCATATTTATTCATATAATTCTGCACATTTACTAATATTTTATTATTTATTGTGTGCAGGCCTTGAGTTCTTATTTTAATAATAAATAAAGCCTAAAAAGAAGCCCAAAAGCCCATATTCAAGCCCAAGTGTAAAAGTGCAAATATTAATTGTCAAAATTGCAAATACACAAGGGCCAAAGTTGCAAATATCAAAGAAGAGGGAAGGATAGACTTCTATTCAACCCTAAAAACTTGCAGATGAGGATAAAGCTAAAGAAGGAGAATTTAAGATCACAAATTCGTGGATAAAAGATTTGGGATGTAGGTAACTTGATTTTCAAGTTATCCAAAATCTCAAGATGAAGAGTCAGGATACAATTTCCAGAAGGATAAACCCAGATGGACGGACCAGAGGATGCCACGCGAGAAAGCGCGTGGCATTTGTCTACAAAAGTGCCGCGTTTTCGCGGCAAATTTCCCGTTTCCGCGGCAATCCTGAAACGGTTGGCGATGCGTTTTCGCTGAGGAGTTGTACTGGGACTCAACTTCCTATATCTCCTATAAATACCCCTGCAGAGCAACAGAGAAGGGGCGCCAGAGGCAGAGCCAAGGGCCAAAAGCTAGGGTTTTAGGTTTTTCTCTTTCTTCTAGTTTAGGTTTTCTTTTCGTTTTTCTTTGTAAATTCTGTAACTGAGAGTGGAGAAAGCTTTCATGGAGGAAGGAGTCCATGCTTGTACTGAGGTGACAGCGGTGTAAGCCTACTATTTCTTCCATTGTTAATGAAATCCATTTAAGGTTCGTTTTGTTCTTTTATTATTTTATATTCTTCAACTCTTGTTTATTCTTGTATTTCTCTATTCTTGTTTTCTTCATTTGTTTTTCTCTAATGCCTTGTGAATAATGAGACCCATTGCATTGAGACTGCCTAGCAAAGAAGAACCCTTGATGGCTTATGGCGATGAACATCCTATACGCCATACTTGCAAGTCTTCCAAGAAAAGGTAAATCATCGCACGGATCAAAGGTAAGCAGGCTGAAGAGGTTTGTACGTGTTATAAGTTTTTCTTTCTTTTCTTTCTTTAGTTTAGATCCACATCTTCCTAAATTCTTTTCTTTCACTTCATTGTAAATACCACTTCTTCTTCTCTATCTCCTTTCTTCCTAACTTAACATTAAAATAATAAAAATTTTAGAGATAACTTTCTTTCTTTCTAACTTAACTGTAAATAATAAAAATAAAATAATTTTTAGAGATAACTTACAAACGCTTCCATCGCTAGTCCCTCCCTGAGGATCACGACCCGCATAGCTACTGCTACCGCGGATTCGCATTGAACACTTGCACACCTTTAATTCTCAGATCTAATATTTCATATTTTGTGTGCAGGAAAAGTTCAATCATCAGTCATTTCAGGGAGATGTGTTATTCTCAAAGATTTTGAACATCTCGACATCCCTCGTATCCTGAAAAGAAATTCATTGGACCAGTTTATGGCCATTAGGAAACCTGTATACACCTCCCTTGTGCATTACTTTTATGCCAATTATGCTTTCGAGGGAAATCAAGTTAGATCTCGTGTTCTAGGAAGAGATATTGACATCCCTCTTGGACAATTTGCTAAATTGTTACATCTCTCTTGTGGAGGAGTTGATGTCTATACCTTTGATCTCCATGATTTTGAATATCCGGACGGTGAGTCTGCGCTCACCGCTTCCACCTTGATTCATGGGGATGACAACCCCGGTTTAGTAAGAAATGAGGAGGTTAACAAGTTCACCCTCACCTCCCAAATTCTTGCTAAATTTATCTTTTATAATATTTTACCTAAATCTGGTGAGTATAGCAATGCCAGGGATCCAGTTCCTCAAATCATCTATTGCCTTCTGAAAGGCATTAAGATTAATTTCCCACTTTTCATTGCTACTCATATGGCCTCAGATCAGATCCGCATGCCGGTAGGCACTTGCCTTATGGGATGCTTATCACTTATCTTCTTCAGAAATTATGTTTTGATCTATCTTCTGAGAGTCCCTCTCAACCCGCTGTGAACTTAGACAGCGTTCTTTTGAAGAGGATGCAAGCTCAGATGCGTCGTCACGCTCAGGAGCAGCCTCCTGTTCCTTCTGCTGTTGTTCCAGGGTCATCTTCGGCCCCAGGATCCTCTTCTGCCCCAGGGACTTCCTCTGCTCCCGGGCCATCCTTATCTCCTGATTTTCAGTCCTTCATTTCTTCTGAGATTCGCTCTCAGATCCAGGAGCACCAGTCTTGGATCGAGCAGCGTGATGCAGCCTTTCGCGCAGTGATGGACTCGTGCTTTCAGGGAATTCGCAATGACATGTCTTACTTTGCTGACTCCATGAGATACGTGGACTCGCAATTTGAGGCACTCTTTGTGAAATTCAATATGCTTGGTCCTGATCCCACATCTATTGCCAGACCTCTTCCATCCTCCGGCCCTCCATTTCCTGCCAGAGACCCTTCTGCTGTTCCACCACCACAGCCAGGCGTTGCAGGCATCGATCCAGAGGAGGCAGGTTCTTCTTCTTCTGATGAGGATGATGATCGTGATGAGACGATGGCTGAGGGTGACGCTGAGGAGAGTTCGTCTGAGGAAGACGATGCTGAGGAGAGCTCGTCTGACGAAGATGCTGGTGGTGCTGAGTGACTCCCCTTATTTGATGATGTCAAAAAGGGGGAGAGTTATTGATGAGAGAGACTTGTATTTTGTACTTGAACTTATATTTTGTGTACTGGTATCTTGTGTTTAGACATCTTTTGATATTTAGTATGGTGGACATGTATCATTGTGTTGTGGACATAAGTTTTTTATATATACTTGTGTTGTGTTTAGTCTATAAACATGTGTTATCTTTTATGACATAAGTAATTTTGGCATGGACATGTGTATTGTGGATTATCACTTGCTATTTATCATTTGTGATATTTATCTATGCCTGAGTATGATATGCATGTGTTGAGGGGGAGCTTCACTTGAAGTCTCTACCCAAAATATTTGTAATAACTATATATGTTTTGTCATCATCAAAAAGGGGGAGATTGTTGGCCCAAAGGCCATTAGCCCAATATCCCGATGAATATTTTGATGATAACAAACCATATTTAGTTATGTATTTAACAATTTTGTTTAAAAGAATTTCAGGTTCAAGACAAGTTGATTTGACGGCTCCACTATCAAGACTCACAAGTTTGGACGCCGCTAAAGATTTGCATTCCCAAGTCAAGCACAATAGAAAGCTTCGGAATCAAGACATTGAAGAAAAGACCAAGATTTGTATTTTACTTTTCTTTTAGACTTTTTGTCAAAACCTAGATGGTAGAAGTAGATTTATGGGATTGTCACTCACACACATTTTAGTTTGCTTCATGGCTTCAAAAAGAATTTCTATTTCAGATTATTTCCAACTTATGTTTTAGAGTTAACATTTTTTTGGAAATTAGTTTTAGAAACTTTAAGTTTTGGAAAAACGATTTTTGGAAAAATAAGTTTTTATCAAAGAGGATCTTTATCAAAATGTTTAACATGTTAGAGTAGTGACTTATGATCACACTCCTATTTTTATAAGGTCCAAAACCTCAACCCAAAAGACCAACCCAAAACCCAAGTTTCTGGTTTCTGCAGAGTCTGATTTTTCAGATCTGACAGAAGCCGGTCGACCGTCCGGGTCGACCGACGTGCACGCTGTGCATGTGTGTGTTTTCCATTATGTTTGCAAAGGGGGAAAACTTACAAATAAAAGTTTGAGGAGCTAAATTACAAGTATTCTCAAAAGATTACAAGTAGATCTCCTCAGAGATTCTGAGAAAATGTGCCGATAGGAGTCTGGTCAGCGCGCGACCACTTTGTCCCTTTGACGATGCGAGCGATGAGATTCCCTTCTCGCCTGGTTCGGGGAATCAGAGAACAGAAGGTTGGTAGAACCCTCTTGCTGCTTCTCAAAATCGCCTTCGATAAGGAATTCCTTCTCGCCTGGTTCCGGAGATTCCTTGAGAGGAAGGACGACGTTAGGGTATCAACACCCTGGTTAGAGAAAGCAATTCTCTAAAAGGTCTCTGAATTCGGGAGCGCGCGGTGCGTCGTGAAAAAGCCTCTGCTTGTGGAGTCTTCTCTCTTTTTTTTTTTATCGATTGATCTCCCTATGCCTTCCTCCCTCTCTCTCCTTGTACCCCTGGCGGGCTATTTATAAGGAAAGCAAGGGTATAATCGTCCCCTTTGAAGATATGGAAACAGATTGAACCGAATCTGTTTGAATCTGGAAAGTAGCCTTACTGCGAGGCTAGGATAGCTTCTGCGGAGCTAGAAAATGGCAAGTCGGTTGATCTGTTTTGATCCTTTCCATATTGTTGGGGGATTCTCCTTGATCCTCTTACTCGTTTCAAGAGAGTCAAGAGATTGCGGCAATCACCTGCCATATTTGAATCCCGATTGGATTTGATTAGATTGAATCCGATCTCATCAGGAGATTTTGATTGGTCAAAGGTTGACCATAGCAGGCTGATAGCGGAGCTGCCCGCTTTGAAGCTCATAGCGGAGCTAGAGGCAATTCCTAGCGAAGTCCGAAAAGAGGCTTTTCGGCGAAGCTATCAGTCAGCTTCCTGGCGATGCTCTGGATGATGCTAGCCTCTTAAACGAGGCTATCCCCTTGGGCTAATGTAATGCTAAATGCTAGCATTTTAGACCTGCTGAGGTCTGTTTAGAAACAATCCGGGTTCACTGTTCTGCTTGCTGGATCAGTGGAGTCCAAACCGCTTCTTTGTCCCTTGGAGGTGGGCGAAAACTGGTCTTCAGCTCGTCTGTCCCTTGTCTTTTGTAAATGTCAACAAGTTTAGACATCGTTCGGACCAATGAGAATCTTGTCTTTTTTAAGTGTCAACAAGACCCCCTTCAAAGTTTTCGAGAGTCTGCAATAGCTCAGACTCCGAAATACTTTGAACTGCTGTGATGGTGGTGTGGAGTATGAACGTCGCCATGATGGTTGAGTTCAGCTTCGCCTTCAATCCTGCTTTGGGATGAATTTGCCGAAGAATTGCACTGGTTCGCGAGTAGCTTCGCGTCGGGGTGGCTCCGTATCTGGGCTTCCAAGAAATAAGTTCGCTTTGGAACTCCTGTTGCCTTTTCAAAGCCAACTGCCGTGGGGCGGTTACGAGGAGGATCATTCCTTCTTTCGCACCAATCGAGAGAGATGTTCTCCGATTTGCACGTTTCCAAGGGAGGATATTCCCTTTATTCAAGGCGCCATAAGTGCCTTTTATGAGGGAGACGTTTTCTCCCTTTGCACGGTTCCAAGGGGAAACCGTCCCTTCCATCAAGGCGCAATAAATGCCTTGAATGCGCTCGTGCTTCCACGCTTGGGGTGATCGCACTCAGGCCATGGGGCCTATAAATAGGACACTTGAGGTCCTCTGAAGAGAAATGTTTTGCCTTTCTTCTCATCTTCTCTTGGTTGAGAGAGGTACTCAGATCTCTGAATTAGTGGGAAAACCCACTCTGGTTGTCTAACCGGCCAAGGACCAGTAAGTCTTGATCATTCAAAGACTTCACTGCTTTTAGGGAACTCATCTCCCTTGATTTAGCTTTGGCAGCTCGCTTCAGGGATTAGCTTCCCTTGTTCTTCATCTTGCAATTGGCTGCTGCAGAGAAGGATCTCATCATAGCTTTCTGTGAAGCTATCATCTTGGCTTGATCAGTGAAAGATCGTTGCTTGTTAAGTCCGCTGCGCAGGCAGGACTTGGGACTTGGCTTCTTCAATAGTTGAGCCAGTCTTGCCATATTGGTGAGGTTGAGACTGTTCTTCACAAGATCAGTCTGACTTTGCCGTATAGGCGAGGCTAGGACTTGGCGTTTGCTGAACCAGCCCATGGTTGCCGTGCAGGCGAGGCTTATCCTCTGCTTTGACTGAAGTCGGATTACTTTGCCGCCGAAGAATCTGACTTAGTATTTTTGCAGCTCTTTTTGTGCTTGACTGCTAACCTGCTCCAATTTGCCTTGCAGTGAGCTATGCTTGCCAGTCTGGTAACTTGATGGAAGAAACCATGAAATCGCCTTATGCTTCCCCAGTTGAAGCTTTACTTTTAAGCAGGAGGAACAATTCGGGGCAGCGAATGCGCGTCCCAGGGGCTGTTGGCAGCCTCTTACCCGAGATGATTCGTTCTGAGGTGAGGCTGGCCGCCGCTTCGTCGGAGGTGATCAGTGAGATCACTGACATCGTTGCCGACTTTCAACTCTGGTGGCCTTCGTCGGGGACGATCCACTTCAGGGGAGTGGGCCTCACACCCGTCAGATCCGTGGCATCAAAACCAGTTCCCATTATAGGTGATCTGACGTGTTGGCGGCGATAAGCTTTATTGCCAGGCTTCAACAAAAATGGCCTGGCAAGATCTGCCATTTTTGTGGAGAAAAATGACCGTGTCCTTGTGGCACCACTGATTACAGCCTTATGCAGGAGGAAGGCCCTTCCTGTCCCGTTGGTCTGGCCTGGGAGCAGATAAAACCGCTTGTATGCACATGACCTTGTTAGGTAACTTGGTGTGTTATATAAAACACAACTTTGATGTAATATCAAATGTACCCTTGCTTTTGAATCAATGAAAGTTCACCGTCTGATCATCTGATTTTTGCTTGCTTTCACTGAGAGTTTGGCCATTGCTGGGCTAAACTGTGTGCGGAGCTAAGGACATAGTCTTTCCTTTGAATGATCTTCGCGAGACTGGTGCGTACCGCGAGCAGCACGCTTTTTAGAGGGCTAAGGTAGGCCTTCCAGCGAAGCCCTTGAAGGATTGTGCGAAGTCCGCACTTTTGCACTAGTGCGAAGTTAACTCTCAGTAGAGTTGAACCGGCGCTTCTCGGGAAGGCGCTTCGGGCGCTGTTTCGAATTAATTCGAAACGGCGGCATGGGCCCTTTTTTCGAGGCCTCGTTTCAGGCGCTGATTGGCCTATAAAAGCCCGATTGGGCTGAATATGGAAAGGTCTCCCTTTTTTCAGAGAAATTTCTATCTTTTCCTCTCCTTCTTCCTCCTTTGCTTCAGAGTACTTCGAGAACTTTTGCAGTTCTTAATGGCGCCCAAAAGACGAGCGGGAAAAGAAGTGGCGACTTCTGCGGCGGAGGGCGTTCCTCCTCCGGTCATCGAGCGACCTGTCGCTGGTAAGGAACTTTCCGATCTGATTAGAGAGTGGTCTCCATCTTTTGAAGCCGATACTCGGCTATTAGGACGATCAAATATGATCTGTCCTTATCAGGGAACTCGTTTCCCTTCAACTTCCCTATTTTGCTTGCACCAGGGAAATAAGAACTGGACAGTTCTTCTTTGGGCTTTCGCACGAAGCCATAACTTGGGCCATCTCCGTACTGTTTGAGGAAAAGGACTTGAATAAGTCCTCTCAGTCATGATGACTTTTGACCATAATGCCCCTTTGATGACGTCAGCCCTTAGGGCTATGTCACTTCCTGCTTTAAGCGAAGCTGGCGCTTTGGATATTTTCTGCAAAGATGCAGTCTTATCCATGAAGTGAAGCTTTTTCAAAGCTATCGCCTTGCAGGCCCTGCTTGCTGGGCGAGGCTATGCCTTAGTGAATTTTTATGCTTTCGCATCCACTTGATTGGTGAACTAATCATAGCTCATTTCTGTTTTTACAGTACATTACGCCTCCGGCCTCCAGAACAGTCTGTTCGGTGTAGCCAGTCGAGCAGGCGGAAGCATCAGCTTGCAGTTCTATGGGCAGGCTTCATTGTTCAGCGAGCCGAGCTCCCTTGTACGGGATACGCTCATTCAGGGCGGTGGTCCGCAGGCCATGCGGAGCATCTTGACTACGGCTCCATTTGAAGATATCGACCGTCAGGCTTACAGAAAGCCTGACTTCATGTTCGGGGATGCTGCACCAGATCCCGATCGCCAGCTGCAGGCCGGTGAAGGCCAGTGGATCTTCCAGTTGGACGGCGAGAGATTCTATCTCCCGTCCTCTAAGCGGCATTTTGCTTTGTCTTCCTTTGCGAGCGCGACTCAGGCTCGGAAGATGGCGTGGGGCGTGAGCCTAAACGCCGAGTCTGTAAGTGTCGGGAGGTTGACATTCCAGTCCGGCTACTCGAGGGCGGGCCATCCTCGTAGCATAATGGGACTATACCCTGGGAAGGTATCGCGGGACCTTCCAGTAGGAGAGAACCCAGCTGCGGCGCCGACCTTTGGCACTCAGTTCTGCGAAGTTGACGGGAACTACCCCGCCACCGATTTCAGGACTCCCGGTTGGGTCCACCCTCCTAGATCGTGGTGGGCGGAGTTGACCAACTATATCCTCACCCATTTTGAGGGGGACTTAGAGAGGTTAAACCTCCATGAGGCCGTCAGGGCGACCTGCTACGGCATCGAGATGAAGGTGGCGTGCTTCTACGCCATCCTTGAGTTGTATTGCCCGGCCTCGGGGACTTTCTTCACCCCAGTTGGTGAGTTGGGCATGGCCCTACATGAGATGCGGGAGATCTCTGCTTTGCCCTTCGGGTCTCTTCCATACGAAGAGTACTTTCCCTGTGAGGCGGAGCTGGCTATTCTGGAGAAGCAGGAGCCTGCTCTGCTCGAGACATATCGGGAACTGATGTGCCATTTGCACATTTGCTCCAGCATCCACACTGGTGGCAAGGGTAGCTCGACGAGCTTGAAGAGCTGGGGGAACTACTTGTTCCCGGATATGACTAGTGCGCCTGAGGCAGCTCATTGCGGAGTTGCTGAAGAAGACATCTTGGCAAGGATGGAGGTGCATGCTGAAAAGGACATCGTCGTGGCAGAAGATGATGGTCCTCTCGGGAAGGGTGATGTTCTTCGGAGCTTTCACCATCAGGCCCGTCGGCCTATGTCTCGCAAGGCGTTGCTGGCCGGCTTCTTAACCATCTGGTTAAAGAAATGTGTCGTGCCTTCTTCTTCGGGTGACATCGTCCATCCGACTGTGCTGCTGCCTGCCGTCCGCTTGGTTCATGGCCACCGTCTGGGTCTTCTCCCGGCCATGGTGTGTTGTATTCAGAGGGGCCTTCGTGCACTGACGGAGGCTTTCTGCAGGCCAATGGCGTCAAGGCGGGGGAAGGGTGCCGTCCTGCCTTGTGACGGACCCAATCCTAGGGTAGGTTTACCGTACACCTACTTGATGGCGTGGTTCGCCTTGCACTGTCCCAGTTTGATTGGAGCTAGGGAAGACCCTCCGCAGGGTGTTCAAACGGCGCTTCTCCGTCGCTTTGAAGGCCGTTCGTGGCAGAAAACTTATGTGGCCGAGGCCCGTAAGTTAGTGCGTCGTTATGACGCTTATAGCCTGTTCCGTTGTTTTCCTCGCCTGCGGGGTGCAGGATACAACGAGGAATTCCATGATGTGGAGTCAGGTCGGTCTCCCATGAGTCGGGGTGTTTTCGAGTGGCTGGTCTGCATCCGGCCCTCGCATTTGCTGTACAGGAGTGGGGATACCTGCTACCTGGAGCCCTACGTCCCGAGCCGGTTTGCCCGCCAATTTGGGTATGACCAGTTGTATGTGGGCAACCCCAATCCGGACCTGGCTTTCATGGGGAGCCTCATTGATGGGGCTCGTGCTTGGCGGTTCTTTACCGCGGATGACACTGGAGCGTGGCTACGCACGCCGCCGAGGGATCCCGGCCTTTGGACGACCCTGTGTTTCTGCCAATGGTATGCGGCTTCGAACTCCACACCTGCTAGGTTTAATGCCAACCGTTCGGGTGTGAAGTTAATTTCTCATCGGATGAGGCAGAAGGCTTCTGATAAGATGGAGGGCAAACGAGTCCGTGTTCCTGGCATAGAGGAGTTCATCGCTGTAGATGACAGCGGGGCTTCTGATGCGGGGAGCCCTTATTTCGAGGCAGAGACAAGGGCTGATGCCCACGAAGCTGATGCTCGTGAAGCCGGGTCTGGTGTAGTGGGGACAGCTCCCTCACAACATGTGGAGGAAGTGGAAGAAGAGGACTCTGATGTCCACTTCAAAAGGAAGCGTGGGAGTGGATCCCGTAGGAAGTCGTAGGCGAAGAGGCCCCGTCGCCAGACTCCTACCATCGTGGTAGAGGGTGAGCTCTCTGCTGCGCCTCCTTCTGCTGCTCCATTAGTGGCTGAGCCGTCGGTTGCTGAACCGACTATTGGTAAGATTGGCCCCCATCTAATATGCCTTCAGCGCACTTTAAATAACTCATCATTTGCTTTTTGTTGCAGGAGCTGAGGAGCAAGGGGAGCAAGGGGACCAGTATGATCCTCTATTCGCTTATGGAGCTGCTGCTGGTTCCTTTACTCGCTTGAAGGAATCTGGAGGTGATGCGGCCGACATTGGCCCGTCGGGCACTGGGACTTCTAAAGGAAGTCCTATGGCATCCAGCTCTACCGGGTGGTCTGCGGAGGAATCGGCGAGCAGGCCGGCTATCCGCGTTGATTCTGGTAAGAACTTCGCGATGGAACCCTAGAGACTGATGAGGCTGTCGAAGTAACATCAGCCTTTGGTAAAATGACGACCTTTTGATCTCCTCTTGTTTGCTGCATCCGCTTTTTTTGACCATGGCTTTATTGCAGGTGTTCGGCCTCAAGATACGTCGGCTTTGAAGGAAGCGGAGGGCCCTCCTAAGAGGTTAGAGGGCGAGTCGAGTGCTTCGACCGCGGCGGATGCTGCTGTGTTGGACGCGCTGTATGGCGACTTGCCTTCTTATCAGCCCACGTCAGCTGAAAGGCGAGAGGCTGAAGGGGCGGCAGTCCCGGAGGTATCCTCACTCCCAATCACATCACCGAGTGAGGTGCCGGCAATTTTGCCCAGTGCGGGGCTGAGGGTGATCGCGGACCCTAGTTCCCCGACTTTGATTGTCGAGCCTTCCGTTCAGGAGGTGGTTGCCAGTCCTTCCTCCACGGTGGCTGGCGTGCTGGTGTCGCTGAGGACTCCGCCGAGGTCACCTTTGGCTTGCCCTGCTGCTGTCGATGTTCCCGCTTCTTCTTCTGCGGCGGTGTCGACTGGGATGGTAGATTGCTCCGAGGTTGTCTTAAGGGTTGATGAAGCTGAGAATGACTTCATCGGTAATCTGGTCGACAGCTTCTATAACAGTTTGGAGCAGACTATCGGTCTAGTCTTGAAGGGCTCGCCTGTGCCATTCTCGAAGCTGAAGATGGTCCTCTCCCGTGGCATTGAGTGTATCTGGGACTTTGAGGGGTACCATCAAGCTGCTGCTCTAGAGCTCCTGGTAGATGACCTTGAGAAGGACGTGGAGGAATGGCGCCATTTCCATCGTTCAGACGCAGCGTCTTTGGCTGATGAACGGCTCACACGTCTTGTCGCCCAAAGGCGCGAGGCTCAGCTCGCCGCTCAAGAGGCTGCTGAGGCTATCTCCTCTGACTTGAGGTCCTTGGAGACAGAGGAGGCAGAGGTTGGGAGTGCAATTGACGCTTCCAACAGTGCTCTTCTTGATGCTGAAGATAAGGTTAAGAGGGCTGAAGAGATGATCCGGAAGGCAAATCTCCTCTTATCCAAGGCTACACAGATGCGTCATGAAGAGGCTGCGCGGCTTGAGCAGCTCAGGGCTCGGAGTGAGGAACTGGCGCGGCAGAAGTCGTCACAGAGGGCGACTTTGGCGGAGGTCGAGGCTCGTCTGGATCAAGCGGTGGACTTCGATGAGGCTGAGCTAAGATCACAGGCGCTGGCCCAGGCTGCTGATGACAGGAGGACAAGGCTAGCTTCGCTCGGAGATCGGATCCGATCTTATCATGTACGCCTATAGGCTCCTCCATGTATCCCATCCCTTTTGGAATTTAATAAAAATTCATTCTTTTGTCGTCTTTGTTTGTTTGGATAATGAGGCATGGCTGTCTGTTGGTTCAGAGGTCGCAATGACATAACCGAATGGGACGTCGCCAGTCTCGAGGTCAGCCCTTTGCGGGGCTAAAAGGGGAGATACTTGCCTTTTGTAAATGTCAGCAAGCATCGAGATTGAGACTTAGCTGTCTGCTGGTTCAGAGGTCGCAATGACATAACCAATTGAGACGCCGCTAAGTTCAATGGTAGATGAAACTTGGCTATCTGCCAGTTCAGAGGTCGCAATGACATAACTGGTTGAGAAGCCACCAAGCTCAACAATGAGTGATACTCGTCTTTTGTAAATGTCAACGAGTATCGAGACCTGTCTTTTGTAAATGTCAACAGGACTCGGGATTGAGACTTAGCTGTCTGCTGGTTCAGAGGTCGCAATGACGTAACCAATTGAGACGCCACTAAGCTCAATGGTAGATGAGACTTGGCTATCTGCCAGTTCAGAGGTCGCAATGACGTAACTGGTTGAGAAGCCACCAAGCCTCAAAATAGGTGATACTCGTCTTTTGTAAATGTCAACGAGTATCGAGACCTGTCTTTTGTAAATGTCAACAGGACTCGGGATTGAGACTTAGCTGTCTGCTGGTTCAGAGGTCGCAATGACGTAACCAATTGAGACGCCACTAAGCTCAATGGTAGATGAGACTTGGCTATCTGCCAGTTCAGAGGTCGCAATGACGTAACTGGTTGAGAAGCCACCAAGCCTCAAAATAGGTGATACTCGTCTTTTGTAAATGTCAACGAGTATCGAGACCTGTCTTTTGTAAATGTCAACAGGACTCGGGATTGAGACTTAGCTGTCTGCTGGTTCAGAGGTCGCAATGACGTAACCAATTGAGACGCCACTAAGCTCAATGGTAGATGAGACTTGGCTATCTGCCAGTTCAGAGGTCGCAATGACGTAACTGGTTGAGAAGCCACCAAGCCTCAAAATAGGTGATACTCGTCTTTTGTAAATGTCAACGAGTATCGAGACCTGTCTTTTGTAAATGTCAACAGGACTCGGGATTGAGACTTAGCTGTCTGCTGGTTCAGAGGTCGCAATGACGTAACCAATTGAGACGCCACTAAGCTCAATGGTAGATGAGACTTGGCTATCTGCCAGTTCAGAGGTCGCAATGACGTAACTGGTTGAGAAGCCACCAAGCCTCAAAATAGGTGATACTCGTCTTTTGTAAATGTCAACGAGTATCGGGACCTGTCTTTTGTAAATGTCAACAGGACTCGGGATTGAGACTTAGCTGTCTGCTGGTTCAGAGGTCGCAATGACGTAACCAATTGAGACGCCACTAAGTTCAATATTGCAATGGAGTTTGGGAAGAGTCTCGTTTTCACGGGGAGAAACGAGGGAATCACTGTCATAGGTTTAATGTTAACGTAACAGCGGAATATGTATGGTCCTACCATTCTATGGATGAGAATTGGTAAGTGACTTTGGAGGTCTCGCTCTCATGAGGAGAAATGAGGGGACTGCTGTCATAGGTTTAATGTTAACGTAACAACGGAATATATATGGTCCTACCATTCTATGCATGAGAATTGGTAGGTGATTCTGGAGAGGGAATCAAGTGGGAGCAGGTCCCTTGGGATTTTAAGCAAACCCCCAGCTATCAACAGGTTTGATATGCTTGGAGAAAGAGAGAGGCTCTCTTTGTGCGCATTCCGGACGCGCGGATCTCGATCAGAGGTGTAATGTTAACTTGATCGAGAGCAGGATCCTTGATTAAGGATAGTACTTTTTTAAGAACTTGCCATTGATCGGCATCATGAGGAGGTCGCCATCTGCAGTTGTAAGGCGGTATGCTCCGTTTGAATAGACTGTCTCTATCACAAACGGTCCTTCCCATTTAGGCTGAAATTTGCCTTTGGTCTTGTGCGTCATAATCATCGGTCGTCTGACGGCTAAGACTAGGTCTCCTTTGTGGAAGACTCTCTGCTTGACCTTCTTATTGAAGGCTTTTGACATCCGAGCCTGATATAGCTCGATGTGTTGCTGAGCTTGCAGCCGCTTCTCGTCCAGGGCTTCGAGCTCTTGAAGACGCAGGTGATCATTGTCTTCTGATGTCATTTTAGTAGTCAGGGCTACTCGCAATGATGGCACCTGGATTTCCAATGGGATGACCGCTTCGCACCCATATACCAGGGAGAAAGGCGTATTGCCTGTCGGTGTCCGAACCGTAGTCCGGTAGGCCCAAAGGCATTCACCGAGCTTTTCGTCCCAATCTCGCTTGTTTGAGGAGACAAACTTCTTGAGCAGCTTGATGATTGTCTTGTTAAATGCCTCTGCCAAGCCATTGGCGGCAGGATTGTAGGCGGTTGAAGCCACATTCTGAATTCGGTATTTATCGCAGAACCGATAGAACCCTTGGCTTACGAACTGGGGACCATTGTCATGGATGATCCGTCTGGGTACACCAAATCGATGGATGACATGGTGTTTGATGAAGCTAACCAGATTGGAGGTTTTAACTTCGGCCAACGGTGTGGCCTCCGCCCATTTTGAGAAGTAATCGGTTATTGCCAGGATAAACCGGTGACCTCTTGCCGAAGAGGGACTGATTGGCCCTACGACGTCGATTCCCCATGCTTCAAATGGCCATGAAGCAACAGTAGGGTGGAGCAACTCCGAAGGTTGGTGTATGAAGTCTGCATGGACCTGGCACGCCTTACACCTTCGTGAATATTGGGTGGCATCGGCCATCATGGTCGGCCAGTAGTACCCAAGTCTGTGCAGCCTGTCTTTAAGCTTTGGACCCGGCTGGTGAGCTCCGCAAATGCCATCATGTGCTTCTTTAAGCACTTCCTGTGCCTCTGAATGAGAGAGACAACGGAGGAGGACACCGTCATATGAACGACGGTAGAGTGTCTTCAAAGTGGGATCATAGTAGAAACGGAGCGACCTTCGTCTGATGGACGCCGCTTCTTTGGGATCGTCTGGAAGCAGACCGTGCAGAGCGTAGTCAATGAGGGGGAAGCGCCAATCCCTCGGCTCAAGATCCACGGAGATATTATGGACCTCTTGGATCCTTAGCATATGCTTGGAGCATACGAGATGCCGGGTTGCGACTGTGAGGTGATACTCGGTATCGGCCGGTAAGGCTAGCGTCGTCGCTAATGCAGCGAGAGCATCCGCCTTGATATTTTGAGATCGGGACACATGCCCGATGTAGAAGCCTTCAAATAAGCTAGCCAATTCGATGGCTGTATGATAATAAGGCACCAAGTTTTCATGGCGGACTTCATATTCGCCTTTGACTTGACTGATGACCAGCTTTGAATCGCCGTAAGCTTCGAGGTAACGTACCCCCATTCCCTGGGCGAGCTGGAGACCGATGAGCAGAGCATTGTATTCCGCTACATTATTAGAGCATGATTCTGTCAAGGAGAATGCTCTGGGAAGGATATGATCCTGTGGGGAGATGAACACAACCCCCACCCCGGCAATAATTTTCCCTTTGGGGCCCATCTGCGACGCTCCGTCGAAGAACATCTGCCACACTTCCTCTGCTGAGGTTGCATTAGACTCGAAGACTTCATCAGGGATGTCTTCGTGAAGTTTTGAATGTTCTGGAACTGGGTGAGCAGCTAAGAACTCTGCAAGGGCCTGGCCTTTAACTGCCTTCTGAGGAGTAAAGGTCATGTCGTATTGAGACAACAGAAGTGCCCATTTAGCCAACCTTGAATTCAGCGACCCTGGCTTCGTCATGAGAAGACGTAAAGGGTTCACCCTAGAGATGACATGTATGGTTTGGCCAACCAAATAATGTCGCGTCTTCTGAACAGCGAAGACGAGAGCTAAACACTCTTTCTCGATAGGATTGTAGCGAGATTCCGCTCCTATGAGAGTCCTGCTCAGATAATAAATGGCCTGCTCGTGGCCATTGTCGTCCTTTTGAGCGAGGAGGGCACCGAGGGAATAGTCCAGAGCTTTTACATAAAGCAAGAATGGTTTCCCTGATGTAGGGGCCACTAAGACCGGAGGTTTTGTGAGATACCTCTTAATGTCTTCATAAGCTTCTTGACAGGCTTGGTCCCATATGAAGGCAGTACCCTTTTTCATGAGACGGGTAAAGGGCTGGCAACGGCCCGAAAGATTTGCTATGAATCTTCTGATGTAGGCTAATCTGCCTTGCAAGCCTCGGAGCTCTTTGAGGTTCCTCGGTGGATGCATGTCCTGTATGGCTTTGACTTTGTCTGGGTCCAGATGGATCCCTTTTGATGTGACAATGAACCCAAGGAATTTGCCGCTGGACACTCCCAAGAAGGATTTTGTCGGGTTCATTTTTAGCTGATGAGCCCGCATTATGTCGAACATCGTTCTCAGATCGCGAAGATGTTCATTTTTGCTGCGGCTTTTGACGGCAATGTCGTCAACATAGCATTCCACCGTCTTTCAGAGATGGTCGCGGAAGATCATGCTCATCGCCCGCTGGTAGGTTGCTCCGGCGTTCTTCAGTCCGAAGGGCATTACAGTGTAGCAGTATACCCCCAATGGCGTTCGGAAAGAAGTATGCTTCTCGTCATCAGGATACATCTTGATCTGGTTATACCCTGAGAAGCCGTCCATGAAAGACATCCTCTCGAATCCGCATGTGTTGTCGATCATGACATCGGTGATCGGCAGTGGGAATTCATCTTTGGGACAGGCCGTATTGAGATCACGGTAGTCGATGCCGATTCGTATTTTCCCATTCTTCTTGAGGACGGGGACTATGTTAGCCACCCAATCTGGATGTTGTTCCTCCCGGATGAAGCCACAAGCAATGAGCTTATGAACTTCGGCTTCAATAGCCTCCATGATGTTTGGGCGGAACCGACGTTGTTGCTGCTTGACTGGCTTAACGTCGGGCTTGATGTTTAGACGGTGCATAGAGACCTGTGGATCAAGTCCAGGCATGTCTTCATAGCTCCAGGCGAAGACATCTATATACTCTTTTACGAGCATTATCAATTCTTCCTTTTCGATAAGTGATAGGCTTTCACTTATGAAAATCGGTTTGGGATGATCTTGACTACCCAAGTTAACCTGGATCACCTTGTCTTCGGTAGGTGGCTCGCACAGCTCAAACCGCTTTTCCCATTGAAGGCTCAATTGCTGGGCCCATGATTCCTCATCGGCAACCTCTGCGGGTTCCAACTGACTGCTTGAAGTCATGAGGCTTTCGAATATCCCTCCTATGCTGACATCAGAATCCCATTCGGAGGATGAGACCGACTGTGATGGGATCGATCCATCGCCTTTGACCTGAACTGTTGTTGATGATGTGGGTGTGACATACCCTAACCCCCTGCGTGTACTATCATAGTAATTTGCAGGTTTCCCTCTTGGGACGGAGTTACGCATCAAGCCGCGTCTTCCTTTTCCGAAGTTTAGGCCCGCTCCCTGCTTCAGGTTGTAACCCATCTTCTTCATAATATGGCGTGCTGATGGCGCGTAATGAAAGAACTGTGGAGCATCCGACTCTGAGCTTGAGTCTGTGGTTGAGAATCTCCCTGGCCGGGCTCTGCCGAAGATTATCGGCGCCTGACCTTGCTTGGACGGAGGGACTACCAGCGTGGCCCCTTCTACGGCTTCCACAGATGTGCTAGCCACACTCGGCTCATGTACGGGCATATGAAGAGAGCCATCCATCATGGATTTAATCGACTCGATGCTCGCAGGATAATCGAAAGAAATATTATCATTAATTATCCATTCGCCTTCCTCCTCAGGAGGGATCCTACATCGGGGATCATTAAAGCATGCTACAATTGGCTCGCCAATCAGAATGGCTGGCATGCCCGTTTCGGATTCCGAATCCGCCTCATTGCCACTTTCATCATCGTCTGGCAATGGTTCTCCCGGCGTTCCACTAGCCTCTTGATATAGGAGAGCATCAGTGAAGTAGTTTTCCACCCCCTTGAAGGGTTGCTTCTCAGCGAAGACAGTTCGTACTGTCGCATCATCCTCAACATACTTGAAGCATTGGTGGAGGGTGGAAGGAACGATCCAGTTGGCATGGATCCAAGGTCTTCCTAGCAGCAAGTTATATGATGTGTCAGCATCAATGACATAGCATGTCACTTCTGACTTCAAGCTTCCGATTCTGCAGCGGAGCCGAATCTTTCCAAGCAGATGGCTGCTCCCGGCGTTGAAACCATATATTGTAGTGGTGGTTGCGGACAACCTGTACAATGGTATGCCGAGGAAATAGAGGAGCCTTTTGGGGATGATGCTGAGTGCAGACCCCGGATCTACTTGTACTCTTTCAATGCATGTTGAACCGATATATCCGGTATAGTACAGAGGTCGATCATGCTTGTTGTCTTTGAGAAGCATATCTTCCGCCGTAAAGGTAATAGCAGGCACCTTGGATTGTGCGTGATGGCACTCTGAGCAGGAAGGCCGCACCTCATCACCAGGAACCTCAGGCATGCATGTCAGAAAGGACTCCGAGTTGGCCAGCGCATCTCTGAGTGCCTCTCTTGTCTCTTTAGAGAGACGAAGGAGCTCGTGTATTGTGATACGAGCCGGGATATTGGCTAAGTGGGCCAATATATCAAAGCGAAAGGGCGTGGCTAACCCTTGGCCTGGCGGTTTCTTCAACACATGGTCGAACCGCACTTCCTTAGGCTTCTCTTTCCCTTTGGTCAGAACTGGAGCGGATGTCGGCATTGGTACTGACGTCGTTTGCTGTTGTATCTCGTCAGTAGACTTGTCATACTGCCTTTGATATGACTTTCCAGACCGGGTGCCCGTCTGTTGAGGTGCATCTGCCTGCGCTGTACAGGCATGCTTCTCTTCTTCTGAATCGCTGAGGGAAGCCGAAGTAAGATTACCATCATCTGGCAGGACAGAGATGACATTGCAGGACTTGCCCTTTTTGCTAGAGTCCTTCGACGTCCGCTGTACGTCTTGGACGAGGTCAGGGTGTATCCACATAACTTCTCCTGTCTCCAATGTCAAGGGGACGAGACCCTTGCCATCTTTAGCTATGGTTGAAGAATGCTTGACTTCCAACCGCGGTGTGGGGGCTGGATAGGTCCCGTCGGGAACTGTGACCTCCTGAGAGCAGTGCCGAACTCAAGAGTCACCATATTGGCAGTGACTTTCTTCTGTTCCGTCTTCAATGTGAGGACTCCGGCGTCGACCAAAGCTTGAATTCTATCCTTGAGAACATAGCACTTGTCAGTAGGATGGTGGATCATCCTGTGGTAGAGGCAGTATTTAGGGTCGTTTGTACGCCCTATCTCATTGGGACGCCGAGCATCCGGTAGCTTCATTTTGTTCCCTTTGTGGAGCAGATGGAATATCGTGACCACCTGGTCATCTCTGAAGGAGTACTGCTTCGGAGGAAACTTGGGCTCTTGGCTGTTGACGCCGCTCTTCTTGGCCTTTGACTGCATGTCCCCGGTCAGCTCGACGGACATAATCTCCTTCCCTTTAGCTTGGGAAGACTGCGGGAGATCGCTACGCCCTTTGTTGTTTGTGCCCCATTTGCTTCTAGGGGCGGATGGCTCGAACTTCTTAGCCGATTTCTCGGCTATCTCAGCTTGTTCGACCAATTCCTTCCAAGTATGGGCTTTGACAGCCCCCATGCGGACTTCTACTTGATCCAAGAAGTTGTGCCTGCATGTCTGTAAGAGCATGGGTAATGGCATCCCTGCTGGGCACATCAGGGATAGATTTCTGAACCGCTCAATGTATTCACGGACAGATTCGCCTTTCCTCTGTACAGTGGAAAGGAACTTGTCCATGGTCACTTCGGTGTCATCCTCATAGAAGCGAGAGAGGAACCGAGTTTCCAGGTCAACCCAGGAATTGATAGAGTCCTGAGGAAGGCTTCGGAACCAGTCGAATGCCACCCCTTTCAAGGTGCCGATGAACAACCTAGCCATGATGGCGTCGTTGTTTAGAACATTACCGGTCTGGGACCAGAAATAGTAGATGTGCTGATTGGGCGAGCTCTTACCATCATACATATGCAACGTTGGTGGTTTGAACTTTGGCGGATATGGCACCGAATCCCACTCCAGCGGATAAGGACGGACTGCCCCTACCTTCTTTAATTCATCCCTCTGAGCTAGGGATGCGATTTGAGCTTGAAGGCCTTTAAGGACTTCGGCATCCAGGGAAGAGCCTCCCTTAGATTTCTCCGTCTTGGGCGGATCATTGCTGAGATGCCCCTCCTCGTCATGATTACTTCCGGTATCATCATTCCGATTGCTGAGGAGCTGAGCGAGCATCTGTTGAATATTGTCCAGGGCCTCTTGCTGAGTTCTAGAGGTCTGCTCCTGAGTTTCCAAACGCTGACGAAGATCGTCATTGGCGTTATCGGCCATATTAACCGATGCTTTGTCCGTTCGCACAGAACTGACTGTTGCTGAAGAGGCATACCCGCTGTCTTCATCTTCTCCATCAGATGATTGGGGTGATCGTCTGGACTGTGGCGAGATTAGGGCCTTTGAGGAAGAAGGCTGCTCATAATTATAGGGTATCGCTACCCTGGATCTGGTGTTTCGGAAAACACCTTCTTCGCGCACCAAGACTTCACCTAAGCCCGGGCTATAATCTGGATCTGGGGAGCCGAAAGGGGTATCATCAGATGTATGACCTTCCCTGTGTCGCTCTCGTCCTCTTCCGGTCATGTTGACGGACGCGAAGGCTGGGCCTCGCGAAGCACTCCTTTCATGATGTTTCTTTATGGCACGTGCGGACAACCGGTCAAACACCGATTGACGGTGTGGAGGTGCCATCTTGATTGGATATTGCCGACAATGGGCTGAATGGATTGTCACAAGTCGGCATCCTCTTTGACAACAAGGGGAAGTGGTTTGGAGAGACTCCAATTCCCGCTTGTTTGCCAAGAATTGTCGCAGGTTAGGCTCAACAGAGCCTGAACAACCCCGTGGAGAGGCCTTTCTGGAGCGTACAAGGGATGATGCTCCGTTCTTCTTATCCCTGCAGAAGGGATTAGTACTGAATAGTACTTTGGCGCTAGCTTTGCCGACAGGTGCGAGCTTAGTGCCTGATGAATCGGGAAGCGGAGCACGCTGTGGTGCTTTGCCCGCTATTCTGCTGCGAAGGGGATCAACCTCAGATAACACTGCGGTTTTAGCCTTGCGGCCGCGAACCCAGTGAATTTGTTGTGATACAATAGCTTCGCTTGTGCGAGCGAGGCTAACAGGAGGCTTTGCTGCCCTTGATTCAGGTGACGGTATGATTGCCGTCGTGACTTCATGGCTGGCAGCATCGTCAGGGCAGATGGGCATCTTACCCTTTTCTTCGCGGGAGAGGCGCAGTCTCGGCATGACTACTCCGGGAGCTTTGGTTGAAGACTCCTGTTTAGGCTTCCATATCAGCCTTGACAGGGGACGCCTAGGTTCGCAAGGAACCTGAATAGCCACAAGCGGGGCTGTGGGGTGCTGGCAAGATTCTGCCTCTGGTTTCTGATTTGAAACCTTGGTCATGAAGACCTTCCTGTGCTTCCGTGCTCGAAGCGTCAGGCCACCCCCAGAGAGGACTTCTTCAAATCTTCCTTGATCGATCTGGATAACCAGGTTCTCAAAAGTGCAGGATCTGGGCTGCGGGCATGTTTCCTTGTTGCGCCAGAGAACTGCGGCAGATTCGCAGAGGACCTTTTCCGTCTCCGCAGAGACTTTGCTTGAAGATTTATCCAGAGAAGATCTGGCTGCACCGGCTTTTCTGAATTCAGAGATAGACCCGAAGGTCTGTTCGTCGCATTGCGACACTTGATTCTCAGCAGAGGAGAATACAATCCCCAGCGGAGTCGCCATCTTGTTTTCCATTATGTTTGCAAAGGGGGAAAACTTACAAATAAAAATTTGAGGAGCTAAATTACAAGTATTCTCAAAAGATTACAAGTAGATCTCCTCAGAGATTCTGGGAAAATGTGCCGATAGGAGTCTGGTCAGCGCGCGACCACTTTGTCCCTTTGACGATGCGAGCGATGAGATTCCCTTCTCGCCTGGTTCGGGGAATCAGAGAACAGAAGGTTGGTAGAACCCTCTTGCTGCTTCTCAAAATCGCCTTCGATAAGGAATTCCTTCTCGCCTGGTTCCGGAGATTCCTTGAGAGGAAGGACGACATTAGGGTATCAACACCCTGGTTAGAGAAAGCAATTCTCTAAAAGGTCTCTGAATTCGGGAGCGCGCGGTGCGTCGTGAAAAAGCCTCTGCTTGTGGAGTCTTCTCTCTGTTTTTTTTTATCGATTGATCTCCCTATGCCTTCCTCCCTCTCTCTCCTTGTACCCCTGGCGGGCTATTTATAAGGAAAGCAAGGGTATAATCGTCCCCTTTGAAGATATGGAAACAGATTGAACCGAATCTGTTTGAATCTGGAAAGTAGCCTTACTGCGAGGCTAGGATAGCTTCTGCGGAGCTAGAAAATGGCAAGTCGGTTGATCTGTTTTGATCCTTTCCATATTGTTGGGGGATTCTCCTTGATCCTCTTACTCGTTTCAAGAGAGTCAAGAGATTGCGGCAATCACCTGCCATATTTGAATCCCGATTGGATTTGATTAGATTGAATCCGATCTCATCAGGAGATTTTGATTGGTCAAAGGTTGACCATAGCAGGCTGATAGCGGAGCTGCCCGCTTTGAAGCTCATAGCGGAGCTAGAGGCAATTCCTAGCGAAGTCCGAAAAGAGGCTTTTCGGCGAAGCTATCAGTCAGCTTCCTGGCGATGCTCTGGATGATGCTAGCCTCTTAAACGAGGCTATCCCCTTGGGCTAATGTAATGCTAAATGCTAGCATTTTAGACCTGCTGAGGTCTGTTTAGAAACAATCCGGGTTCACTGTTCTGCTTGCTGGATCAGTGGAGTCCAAACCGCTTCTTTGTCCCTTGGAGGTGGGCGAAAACTGGTCTTCAGCTCGTCTGTCCCTTGTCTTTTGTAAATGTCAACAAGTTTAGACATCGTTCGGACCAATGAGAATCTTGTCTTTTTTTAGTGTCAACAGTGTGCACGTCGGCGACCGCTCGGGTCGACCGGGCACTTTATAGTGCTCTCTGTTTGTTTGGGTCGACCGGGGCGGTCGACCGATGTCCCCCAACGGTCAGAAATATGACCGTTGGCGGTCGACCGTCCGGGTCGACCGGCAGCTGTCAGAAAAGTCTGACAGACTCCAACAGCTATATTTTTCTGACTGTTTTTGTTGGGATCTTTACCCAACGAATTTCTCCACCTGTTTTACCCTGTCTTCTATCCCCTATAAATAGGTGGTCACTTCAACATGATTAGACAACAATTTTTCACAACAATTTTACAAGTGATTTTTCAAGCTTTCATTTTAGCAAAAGATTTCCAAAGCCAAAATTTTCAAACACCCTCTTGAAACTATACCTCTACTTCACTCTAGATATTTGCACTACACAATCCCAAATTCTACATCTATATATTGGTTATAGGATTGTGCTAAGTGAGCTATTTGTGATCAAGTGTGATCATCTTTCTTCTTGAGCGAAGTTGTAGAGGCATCGGCCTCAAGCGAGCTAGTGTGCTCCGGTGGTGTTGCGGCATCACGAGAGATTGGACAAGTGTGTCCTTGTATTGGCGATCCAGTGGGATCAACAATAGTGAAATCCTTCAAGTGTGAAGGCGGGGACGTAGAACGTAGCTCGAACCTCGGAAACATATCCTCGTGTTTGCGTTTGCTCAATTTTCTCTAAACTCTAACTCTCTCTAATTCTTGCACTATTTATTGTCTTTTACATTGCAAGTCTTTTTAATTGAGCTAATTGTTAAGTAGAATTTTTAATTCCGCGTTATTGTCATATTTCATATAGCCATCACCTATTCACCCCCCCTTTAGGTGATTTCACACGAGACCCACTTAAAATATAGACAATGTCTCCAGCCGATCAGTTTCAATAACATAGGACACTGATTGACATGTGTAATAAGTGTAGTATTGGATGCGTCTATTACAGGTGGTAATTGGTGTTCACTGACATAATAATAATAAACTGTTTATCATATACTGTGATTGATTGTAGACATCTGATTATACTATGTTAGACACCTGATTGTATACCTGACTATAGCACTGACTGCTTATTTACTGTTCATTTATATTTGGTATGTTTATTTTAACCTTACCATGTATATTTCTTTCATAGTATGCTCACACATTATATGCATATGCCTTTCCCTTTAATTCTTACACATTCGCTAGGAGTTCTGGCTCCCTAGATTCGCATATCCAGATCTGAGGATATTTATTGTTGATCAGGTATTTAGAGAGGATTACAGGCACTCTGAGGAGCATTGAGTTCTCTTTGTTCAATACTGATATTCTCACTTTATTTTATTCCTGCCGTTTCTTATGATTCCCAATATATAGGACTCATTGCTCGTTCTTTTCTTTTATTTATCATTATCATGTGTGATTATTTATATGTTATATTGCAGTGTTATCATGTCATCATAGTGATTATATAGCTTGTTTGGGCTACTTTAGGCTTAGCTTGTATACATGGGGCATTCTCCTTGCGTATATACGTCGTCGACTCTCATCGCGACTCCGATTCGATGTATTTTGGGAAGCGGGGCGTGACAGGATTTTTTTGGTATTAGAGTCAGGTTTGAAATAAAAAGGATATGTTCTTACCAGTGACCTGAAATATGTTATAGTTACACTGCAATATATATATTACTTACATAGTGATACTGAGTCCACTTGGGAATCAAGTGTCCTTTCTTTGAAAATCCATCACTTGATTCTTTTGATATTCCTGATTTCAATCTACTTTCAGGGCGATCTGAAATTTTCTCCTTGATTCTTATCTTTCAGATCAATTCTATTTTTCCTGATTTTATCTCTTAGAACTGATGACTCCATGTTGAAGCCGGTATCAAAGATCAAAGCGTATAACAGAAGTGTGGTAGACCCATGTTGCACTGAGAAGCGGTGTGAAAGTTTTATCCTCTACCTTAACTTGATTTTTATCATTCCCTGCTTTATTGAAATTTTGAGGACGAAATTTTTGTTAAGGTAGGCAGAATGTAATATCGCTATTTTGAAACACAGTGTTTAAATAAAATATACTGGTATTTTAATATGTACATGTATATTTATTTATTATTATTAATTATTATGTGAGTTACTATTACTAATTGTTATTAATTACTATTATCATAAATTATTATGATTTTTATTAAGAGGTAATGTTATTACAATTATTTTGTATCTTGCATGTGTATAAGTGAGCCCACTTATCTTCTCCTATTTTCCTAATTTTTTCTTTATTTTTCTTTCGCCCAAAACCAAACCCAATAGCCAATTCATATCCAATAAACCAATAAAACAAAATAAATTAATTTTAAAAAAATATAGGGATATACTAATACACTAATTAATTATAGAAATTTATTTTAAACAAAAATTTAATAGCAAAAAAAGATAAAATAAAACTACAAGGTCCATTAGTCTGTAGCCCAGCCCAACTCTGTATGGCTACATCTCTTGGGACTAGACCCAGATAGAAGAACCCAAAATCCAGCCCCATTAACTTGTAGGAAAACAATTAAAATAATTAGTTAAAAATATCAAAAAATGGAGAAAAATATGAATAACAGTCTACACACTTCTACAATCTATAATAAAAAATTTAGAGGAATAACAATATAATTAAATCAAATCACCCACTTTAAAGTCATTTTTCTTTAATGTTAGATTCGGACCCGTTAAGACATTTTATTGTTTTAAAGCCTTTAAAAATCCAACAAAAATTATAATTGGTTTAAATTAAACCTACTAAACTTATCTAAACCAGAGAACCATATTCTCCACGCCCAAATTAAATAATCAAGATTAAAACTCCTTATAACTCCAAGTAGAACATCCTTTAAAAAAATTCTAACAATTTCTATTAGAATGAATTATGTAGATTTATTGGGATCTCAGAATTTTAGTGCTTTGGACTTGTCATCAAGTTCAGGTAAGTGTTGTTGGCCCAGAGGCCTTCCACTTTAGTTTTGATGATGATTAACTCATGTAGTTATGTTTACTAATAATCTTGTGATGTTTAGTTTCAGATTATTAATCAAGATATTAGCAGGTGATTAGCTTCAACAAAGAAGTTTTGAAGCCTTTCGCATGGTGATTCAAGAGCCCGAGCATCAAGATCATATATAGCACTCGTTGGAGTCAAGCTCGGTGGATCACGGTTTGGATCGAGTCAACTTGAAGATGGAGATCGTCAAGAAGACTTAAGTATCCTAGTTTAGTTTGTATTTTAGATCCATGTGTAAAGATTAGATAGTGTGATATGCTCAAGTTCACAATACACACACGTTTCATGTTTTGGATATTGGTTTTTCAGTTTTTGGTTTAACCGATAATGGTTTCATGAATAGATAGTATCAATATAAGTTTACATTGTTTAATGTATATTAGATATGTTCTATATACATCTATGCTTCAGCTATTTAAACAAACTTAGTCTGATATGCTTATTCATGTATTTGGTGCTTTTGTATTTTAACAAAACATATTTTAATATTTAAAGTAAAAATAATGATATGTATATGTTTCATATATATTGGACCTATGTCCATATGCAACATGCTTTAAAATGATTAAGTATCATGTTTTTTGTATTTGGATATGTTTTGGACAAGTTTATTTGAAAATCAAAGTTTGGAAAAATACAGTTTTTAGTTTTCGGTAATTTTTCCATAACACAAAAATGGTTTAAAATGTTCGATATTTGTGTTGAAATTTTTATCACATGTTTATATATCATATATAAAGTTAGAAACTATTTTGTGGATTTTTAAAGTTTTATGGGATTTATTAGAATTATTTAAAAACCAATTTTCTGACCCAGATTTCCTTCTGCTAGGCTCTGGCGGTCGACCGGGCCGGTCGACCGGACCCAGAGTCGGTCGACCGACGTGCACACACCTGTGCACGTTGGCCAGGCACTTGGGCGGTCGACCGTGCGGTCGATCGGCCGGTCGACCGCTGGCTTCCAACGGTCATTTTTTTGACGTTGGTCGACCGCCAGCCGCCTAGGCTGAAAAGTCAGCCTAACGGCTAGTTTTTTTTTGAGGCTATATAAGCCCCATCTCTTTGGGATTTTGGCTAAGATTTTCAGAGCAAAATTTTCTCCTATTCCTAAGTGTTTTTACAAGGTTTTCAAAAGTGTTTTAGAGCCAAAAGATCCATCTTATTTGTTTTAAAGTGTTTTGTTTATTTCAAAGAAAATAGGTTTTTGGGAATTAGTTTTTGGTCTAAAATTCTATATCTATTTGGTATTTTCCCAAGAGATTTTCTTTGATCAAAACACTTGTTTTCCACTTGAGCTATATCATCTATCCTATTCTATAGGATCTTTATTTGTGGGAAAATTTGGTTTGTGATCTTTGTAACCACCAAGTTGTAAACCCCTTTCTTTGTGGATATCCCTCTTTGGTAAGGTTGATTTGGGTTGTTGGTTGCTCCCTCTTTGGTAGAGGTTGAGGTTGTGGTTTACTCCCTCTTGGTGATGTGGAGTTGGTTGGTATTTGTATCCCTCTTCGGTAGAGGTGGATTATGTTTGTATCGCTCTTCGGTAGAGGTGGATTGTGCTTGTATCCCTCTCGGTGAGGTAGATTTGGTTGGATTGGTGGAGTTTGGTACTCCGGTCTTCGGTAGACCCTTTGTATTGCCTCTGTGGAGGTTGTATTGGTTGAGAGAGGAGTTCGGTACTCCTAGTGGATTGGAAATCCTTCTCGGTGAAGGCGGGGATGTAGAGCTCGGTGCTCGAACCTCGAAACACATCTTATTGTTTGCGTTTGATCCATTGACTCTAAACTCTCTCTTTATTTGTGCATAGCATCATTCATATTGTCATATCTTATATGCTTGTGTTGTGCCTTGCATTGATTCATATTGCTTATTCCTATATGCTTGGTTGTGTTTGCTTGTGTGCCTCACTTGTGCTTAACCACGAGAGCTTCATAGCGCCTCAACTCTTATTCAGAGGAATCAAGAGGAGTTAGTCCAGAGCCCTTCACGGGAAATTCGGCTACACTCGTTGGTTGCACTAAGTGTTGTTGCAATTTAGTTTTAATTTCCGCATTTAGTTCATTAGATTAGCCTTATCACCTATTCACCCCCCTCTAGGTGATTTCAATTGGTATTAGAGCCTACGCTCCTGATATTTGGTTTAACCACCTAGGAGTGAGATCTTGGTTGCTAATCTACATTTACATTTTCATTTGCACACATTTAGTTTGCACTCGTGGATAGCCCTCTTATGTTTGATATTTCTAGACTTGATATTTGGAAGGCCAAGATGAGTTATCATTTGAAAACCCTAGGACATAAAGTTTATCAAGCCACTACTAAATAATCCTACCCCAATGATAGCAAGCATAAAAAGGCCAATGCACTAGCCCTTAAAGTACTTAGAGCATCACTTGATAAAGAACATTTACATGTGTTTGCTCGCTATGATTCAGCTTTTGCAGTTTGGAGCATTTTGACTTCTCCCGAGCTACCAAAGATTATCGATAGAATGAGGAGATCTAAAAGAGACAAATCCGACGAACATTGCTTCATGGTCCAAGGGAATGACTCCCTTGAGGTACAATCAGACACTCTACTTGATGCTTGTTCTAGTTCATATTGCAATGAATGTTTAGAGACACAAGCTATGAATGATGAACTTGCTAAAATTGTGAAAATTTGATTTCTAAATACAAACTATTGAAAAAGGAGAATCTTGTTTTAAAAGAAGAAAATAATGAATTGTGTTCAAAAATTGATTTGATTTTGCAAGAGAAAGAGGAGATTTCTAATGAGAGGGATTCATTGAAATCTCAACTTGAACTTGCCCTAAAGAAAATGAATTTTTAAAATCTAAAAAAGATTGCAATGGAGTTTTGAAGAAAAATAAAGCTATAACTTCAAAACTTGATTTTGTTGTGAAAGAAAATGAATCCTTGAAAATAAAAATTGATTCTATTTCAAAGATTTAGATGTTTGTTTAAGAAAAATGAATCTTTAAAAATTGATATAGATTCACATGTTTGCCATACTAGTGTAGCTCACCACCTAGCTCACCTTTTGCATGGCATACTTCTTCTTTAATTGAAAATGATATATCCATGCTAAAGAAGAATATTGATTGTTTGGGCTCCACTTTGAGCCAATGTGTTTTGAGTCATTCACGTTTGGAATCTTTGTTTCGAAAGAAATAAGTTCCATCTTTGCATGCACACCCTCCACGGCATACACATGCTCCTCACGGTCACAACCATCACACATTATATGCTCATGTGTACACTTGTACACATTGTGGACGTAAAGGCCACCTTGCTAATTTTGTTTTGATCGTATAAATGATTGTAATTTAGTAAATAAATTTGTTTGGGTTAGAAAAGGTACTAACCCCCATGGACTCAAAAGAGTATGGGTACCAAGACCACCCCTATTGTATTTGATGTAGGTGTAGACTCTCGCATGACGTGAGAGCGTTGGTGCTTGAGGTGGATCCGTCCCGAGCTTCATGAGGACTATTTGGATGCATCACTTTCAAGGGAGTTAGGTGGGAAGACCACCTTGGTTTGAAGAACTAGAGATGTGCCTTCATCGGTTTTGGTATCGATCTCTAACTCCCGTTTATATTTGCATACTTTTCATGTTCATCGATTTATAGCATGTCTTGTTTATTGTTCATTATGCCTATGCCATGTTCATTAGATTAGTGATATACATGATTAGTTATTTTGAGACACCCATATTTAATATGGACCTATATCTATGTGTTCTCACTTTATTTTAACTAATATGTATATCCTAGATCTAATGCATATGCATATATATAATGATCATTTTTATGTTGATTTATGTATCGTTTATGCTTCATGTTTTGAATATATATTTAAATGTTAGTTTTCATTATACTAGTATATACTTGTACATATAGGGGGACACAAATAGATCATTATATGTTTGTGCTTAAACGCTCATTTGTACCCATTAGATGTGCTAGTATAGTCTAGTTTGATGATTCATACATTTTAAACTTGTATTCCCCATTTTGGACATGTTTTATGATCATTTTGGTTTCACTTCATGTATATGTTTATTTTGCCAAACTTTAAGATATACATGTATACCCCTTGAGTCATTTGTTTTTCATGCAAATCTTTATTATGAACTCAATTGTGTTTAGGGATATGTATGTATACTTCTTGTTTTGTCAAACATACATATGCCTTGAAGTATATATTGTTTTTTAATGAAATTTAGTTTTGACGATTTTCATGTTTTTCATGTTTAGCTCATGTATATGTCCATCTTGTCCAAACTATTGATTATGCATATACATCCTTTAAGCCACGTGCCTTCATGCATATACATTTGTGGACTCGTTATGTTTTGGATATGTATGTATACCTTAGTTTGTACTTGACATACATATGCCTTGAAGAAATCGAGTTTTGATGATTTTCATGTATTGAGGAATTTAGAGCTTGAATGTCTATTTTCATGATTATATGTTTTCACATATACCTTATACACTTACCTACTTATTGTTTTCTCATGACTTTGTTTTCATGAGCATGATATGGGCTTTATGGACTTTGAGTGTTTAGTGACCATGTGATTTACATGTGTTTCATGAATATAATTTTGTTTTATTCCTTACTTGAAGGATTTCGTACTAGTTTTCAAGTTTTTCCATTTAACTAGTTGCAGTATTCTTCGTTATGTAGAGTTTTCAAACATACTATATTTTTCAAACCTATTTTTTGAAAACTCCTACCTTCTAAGGGCGGTTGGCTGGGAGACCATGCACATGTATGCTTTATAGTGAAAATCATTTTAAACTTGAGCATGAAATGGGTGGTAGATAATATGAGGTATACACTTGATATTATTATTATTTCAATTTGGTATCATTGGACTTTTTCAATTGGTATCAATATTGACATTTCTTGTATACTCATATATCTTTTGTGTATGTATGCTTTCATTTGGTATCATCTATTTTGATTGGTACTCATTTTTCATACACCTATACATGTTTTATTTGTGCTTACTATATCCCTATATTGTTGAGCACAAATTTTGATTATGCAAAGCTTGATTTTTTTAATGACTATCATGTTTCAATTGACTAGTTTTCAATTGGTATCTTAAACAAGCTTATACATCGTTTTATTTGGTATTTCATAAAGGGGGAGAAAACTCGTATTTTATCTTTCAATTGGTATTTTGTTTACCGTTAATTTCTACTCCCCACACTTTATGTTGAAAATTAATTTTATTTTGGTATCATATGTTCTAAATGACAAATATTCACAATTGGTATCAAGATTTTGTTTACTTTCAATTTGTATCTATTGATCTATTTCTTTCAATTGGTATCCATAAAATTTTTTATTGGTATCTTAAAATTTTATTTACTTAGATATCTCAAAATTTGTTTTATTGAGAAAATTCAAAATTGTGTTTTAATAAGAAATGTTAAAAATGTTTTGATATGATTGCATATATGCAAGGGGAGCTTAACATCTCTTCTACATATAGATTCATGTTGAGTGTATCTTATATTGAGGAGCTTGACAACTCTTCTTTATGCAATACACGTGTGTAGGGGGAGCTTCACATCTCTTCTTATGCATTGCATATTTTGTATTATGTGAATTAGGGCTTGTCATCCTTTCTTCATGTAATGCATATATGTAGGGAAGTTAACTTAGCGTCTTCCTCTTCATGAATGTATATCGCATATATTCTTATTATTGATTTGTTTGATATCACCCCTTTATTGATTCTTTGTTTCGAACAAAAGGGGGAGAAGAATTTGTTAGTTTTGTTTTTACTTTAACCCCTTTGTTGATGATTGACAAAAGGGGGAGAAGTATTTAGTATATATGCATGTTTTCAGGATTTATGTTTATGCATATATGTTTTGTTTTGCAAATAGGAGAAAAAGAATTTATGAGTTTTTGTTTATGCATATATGTTTTGTTTTGCAAATAGGAGAAAAAGAATTTATGAGTTTTATGTTTGATTGACATGTTTATCTCCTTATATTTGCATACATGTTTACTTATGCATGTGCTTCATTGCCATATCTTATTGCTTATTTCCTATGCATGAGTTAAGGGGGAGCTTCTTTGAAGCTTAACTTTAATCCATGCATATATAACTCCATGAGTTTTGTCATCATCAAAAAGGGGGAGATTGTTGGCCCAGAGGCTTTCCACTTTAGTTTTGATGATGATTAACTCATGTAGTTATGTTTACTAATAATCTTGTGATGTTTAGTTCAGATCATTAATCAAGATATTAGTTGGAGATTAGCTTCAACAAAGGAGTTTTGAAGCCTTTCACATGGTGATTCAAGAGCCCGAGCGTTAAGATCATATATAACACTCGTTGGAGTCAAGCTCGGTGGATCACGGTTTGGATCGAGTCAACTTGAAGATGGAGATCATCAAGAAGACTTAAGTATCCTAGTTTAGTTTGTGTTTTAGATCCATGTGTAAAGATTAGATAGTGTGATATGCTCAAGTTCACAATACACACACGTTTCATGTTTTGGATATTGATTTTTCAGTTTTTGGTTTAACCGATATTGGTTTTCATGAATAGATAGTATCAATATAAGTTTACATGGTTTAATGTATATTAGATATGTTCTATATACATCTATGCTTCAGCTATTTAAACAAACTTAGTCTGATATGCCTATTCATGTATTTGGTGCTTTTGTATTTTAACAAAACATATTTTCATATTTAAAGTCAAAAACAATGATATGTATATGTTTCATGTATATTGGACCTATGTCCATATGCAACATGCTTTAAAATGATTAAGTATCATGTTTTTGTATTTGGATATGTTTTGGAAAAAGTTTATTTGAAAAATCAAAGTTTGGAAAAATACAGTTTTTGGTTTTCGGTAATTTTTTCATAACACAAAAATGGTTTAAAATGTTTGATATTTGTGTTGAAATTTTTATCACATGTTTATATATCATATATAAAAGTTAGAAACTATTTTTGTGGATTTTTTAGAAGTTTTATGGGATTTATTAGAATTATTTAAAAACCAGTTTTCTGACCCAGATTGCCTTCTGCCAGGCTCTGGTGGTCGACCGGGCCGGTTGACCGGACCCAGAGTCGGTCGACCGGGACGGTCGACTGACGTGCACACACCTGTGCACGTTGACCAGGCACTTGGGCGGTCGACCGTGCGGTCGACCGGCCGATCGACCGCCGGCTTCAACGGTCATTTTTTTGATCGTTGGCTGTCGACCGGGCGGTCGACCGCCAGCCGCCTAGGCTGAAAGTCAGCCTAACGGCTAGTTTTTTATTGGAGGCTATATAAGCCCCATCTCTTTGGGATTTTGGCTAAGATTTTCAGAGCAAAATTTCTCCTATTCCTAAGTGTTTTTACAAGGTTTTCAAAAGTGTTTTAGAGCCAAAAGATCCATCTTATTTGTTTTAAAGTGTTTTGTTTATTTCAAAGAAAATAGGTTTTTGGGAATTAGTTTCTTGGTCTAAAATTCTATATCTATTTGGTATTTTTCCAAGAGATTTTCTTTGATCAAAACACTTGTTTTCCACTTGAGCTATATCATCTATCCTATTCTATAGGATCTTTATTTGTGGGAAAATTTGGTTTGTGGTCTTTGTAACCACCAAGTTGTAAACCCTTTCTTTGTGGATATCCCTCTTTGGTAGAAGTTGATTTGGGTTGTTGGTTGCTCCCTCTTTGATAGAGGTTGAGGTTGTGGTTTACTCCCTCTTTGTGAGGTGGAGTTGGTTGGTATTTGTATCCCTCTTCGGTAGAGGTGGATTGTATTTGTATCCCTCTTCGGTAGAGGTGGATTGTGCTTGTATCCCTCTCGGTGAGGTGGATTTGGTTGGATTGGTGGAGTTCGGTACTCCGGTCTTCGGTAGACCCTTTGTATTGCCTCGGTGGAGGTTGTATTGGTTGAGAGAGTTCGGTACTCCTAGTGGATTGGAAATCCTTCTCGGTGAAGGCGGGGACGTAGAGCTCGGTGCTCGAACCTCGAAACACATCTTGTTGTTTGTGTTTGATCCATTGACTCTAAACTCTCTCTTTATTTGTGTATAACATCATTCATATTGTCATATCTTATATGCTTGTGTTGTGCCTTGTATTGATTCATATTGCTTATTCCTATATGCTTGGTTGTGTTTGCTTGTGTGCCTCACTTGTGCTTAACCACGAGAGCTTCATATAGCGCCTCAACTCTTATTCAGAGGAATCAAGAGGAGTTAGTCCAGAGCCCTTCACGGGGAATTCGGCTACACTCGTTGGTTGCACTAAGTGTTGTTGCAAATTAGTTTTAATTTTCGCATTTAGTTCATTAAATTACCCTTATCACCTATTCACCCCCCTCTAGGTGATTTCAAGTGTTTTTTTTCCTCCTTCAGTTAAACAAGAATTTTGTGATAAATAATTTTATTTAGTTATATAATTATCTTTTAAAGGTGATTTAAATGATTAAGCTAGTTTTCTAATATTTAATATTAATTACACATACTTCTTGTAATATATTTATCTATTCCTGCATGCACTAAAATTCATTGTTCTTAGTAACAAATTTACATGATCACTACGTAATATTGATTCAAACTCTGCTACTAAAATTTATTGAGATGATATTTGTGAGTGTTTATTCTCATGTATTGTCTTGTTTACCATTGTCAATAACTATTTTTGACTTACTTGTATCATTTCATGTGACCATCTGATGTATTATACCGGTATTTTTACCTATATTCCTTCATGAGACATCGTTGAGTGCTAACACTATTTATTTTAGTTGATCTACGTCATTTTAGGTGTAGTCGTCTATCACTATTGATTCATGATTAATTGTAGTATAGCTTAGACCAGATTTGATCTTATAATTGATCTAGTTGTGAGAAATCTTAGAATATAAATTGATTGATCTTGAGGTCGATTGGTTCGTAATTGAGATTAAAGGTTCATATTTGTAGATAAATAGTATATTTACACTAGGTAGTTATCGGACATTTGTTTTTGGTGAAATTTCAGACAGGAATTCATTTGGATAATGAAGACGAATTAAATAAGATGTTACCTTAAATTGATTTATTTTGATGCTTGGATTTATATATGGACCTAGAGTTCAACTTGACATTTACATGATATCTTGATTCGTATTTAGATGAGATCAATAATAACTGAGTTCTGATCATACAGGAGAATGCCTTACCTTGATTTTGATCTACAATATAATTCTGATTTTGGGTCATTAGTTGCAAGTATTTTATTTAGATTTATTAACTGATAATTATCTGAGTAATGATGTTTATTGATGTTGAGGTTTGAGTACAGAGACTTTCTAGATTTCATGTAGCTTGAGGATATCCCACTTCTTAGTTATGATCTTGATTGGGATTGAAACTATTAGTGATGTAAATTAAGACTATAATCAGATTTAGATCTTGAACTTGACTAGTTCATGATGGTAGTTATATGAGTGAAGATCTGGGTGATATTACCAGTAGATTTGATTATTCATATTGATGATAAAACATGTGAGAATTTAGTTGGATATTGTTGATTGACTTGGAGATTCTTCATTACAAGAACGAGATCTTGGACTTAGACTTGTCAGTAGACTCGATTGAGTTAGAGTTGATCTTGGGATAAGGAGTATGTGTAGATTGGTTTTACCTTACCTGGTACATGTATTTATATACCTAAGCGACTAGTTACATGGATTTCTGGATCTTGTATTTGAACTTAAGGTTTTCTTGGGAGTGTATGACGATCTTGTTTAGATTGGATAGCGATGATTGGTTAGTTATAGATGAGTATATATATTTGGATATATCGGTGACTTTGAGGATATGAGTAGGTTAAATATTTTGTTCTGAATTATTCTATTCATGCCAGCATGTTATTACTTATCCTAAACATCATGATTTACTTAAAACTTGACTGATTATACATGATATCTATCTGATAACTATCATATCCATGTTACTTAACCACCAGAAAAATATTGTGTACGGTAACAACACCTTCATGTTATACTTGTTACATGTCCTATTATACTGGTATCCTGTTCACTGATATTATATATCATGTTATACCGGTATCCTGATTACACATGTAGACGTTGTTACTGTGATTATCACTGAGTTATCCCAGTGATCTAGATAACTTGTACAATAAATAATCTTGATAAATTAATAACATGATATTAAATAAATTACGTTGAGATTGAGAAAATTGATGGAGGAGACAACGTCTGTATTTTGGGTGGATGTAGGATATAAGTTGCGCAGCCGAAAGAGAGTTCCACTGTAGAGTTCCCGTTGGGTGACTAACACCCCGTCCTATTCCTGTTCTTGTTCCTATTATACATGTTATTCATGTACCTTACTTGTTATACATGTTACCTGACTACCTTGTAGTAGGGCCTGGTTCAGCACCAGGATTCTTGACCGTGGTCTCGATTATGCACGTGACCCACTTAAAACACAGACAATATCTCAAGTCGATCAGTTTCAATAACATAGGACCCTGATTGACATGTGTAATAGGCGTAGTATTGGATGAGTTTATTACAGGTGACAATTGGTGCTCGCTGACATAATAATAATAAACTGTTCATCATATACCGTGATTGATTGTAGACATCTGATTATACTGTGTTAGACACCTGATTGTATACCTGACTATATAACTGACTGGCTTATTTACTGTTCATTTATATTTGGCATGTTATTTTATCCTTATCTTCTATATTTCTTTCACAGTATACTCACATGTTATATGCATATGCATTTTTCCTTTTGTTCTTACACATTCACTAGAAGTTCTAACTCTCTGGATTTGCATATCTAGATCTGAGGCTATTTATAGTTGATCAGGTTATTAGAGAGGATCACAGGCATCCTAAGGAGCATTGAGTTCTCTTTATTCGATACTGGTATTCTCACTTTATATTATTCCTGCCGTTTTTTGTGATTCACGATATATAAGACTCATTGCTTATTCTATTCCTTTATTTATCTGTTATCATGTGTGGTTATTCATATGTTATATTGCAGTGTTATTATATCATCATAGTGATTATATAGCTTGTTCAGGTTACTTTAGGCTTAGCGTGTATACGTGGGGTATTCTCCTCATGTATATAAGTCGCCGACTCTCGTCCAACTCCGATTCCACGTATTTTGGGAAGCAGAGCGTGACAGGTTTTTTTGGTATTAGAGCCAGGTTTGAAATTAAAATGACCTGTTCTTACCTGTGACCTAAAATATGTTATAGTTACACTGCAATATACATATATTACTTACACAGTGATACTGAGTCCACTTGGGAATCAAGTGTCCTTTCTTTGAAAATCTATCACTTGATTCTTTTAATACTCCCGATTCCAATCTACTTTCAGAGCTATCTGAAATTTTCTCCTTGATTCCTATCTTTCAGATCAATTCTATTTTTCCTGATTTTATCTCTTGGAACCGGTGACTCCATATTGAAGCCAGTATTGGAGATCAGAGCGCGCAGCGGAAGCGTGGTGGACCCATGATGCACTGAGAAGCAGCGTGAAAGTTTTATCTTCTTTCTTAACTTGATTTTTATCATTTCTTGCTTTACAGAAATTTCAAGGACAAAATTTTTGTTAAAGTGCGCAGTATGTAATATCCCTATTTTAAAATATAGTGTTAAAATAAAATATACTGCTATTTTAATATTTACATGTACATTTATTTATTATTATTAATTATTATGTGAGTTATAAATACTAATTGTTATTAATTACTATTGTCATAAATTATTATGATTTTTATTAAGTGGTAATATTATTACAATTATTTTGTATCTTGAATGTGTATAAGTGAGCTCACTCCTCTTCTCCTATTTCTCTAATATTTTCTTTATTTTTCTTTGACCCAAAACCAAACCCAATAGCCAACCCATATCCAATAAACCAATAAAATAAAATAAAATAATTTAAATATATATATATATATATATATATATATATATATATATATAGGGATATACTAATACACTAATTAATTATAGAAATTTATTTAAACAAAAATTTAAGAATAAATAAAATAAAAATAAAACTACAAGGCCCACTGGTCTATGCCCAGCCCAACTCTGTATGGGCTGCATCTCTTGGACCCAGATCAAGATAGCAGAACCCAAAATTCAGACCCATTAACTTGTAGGAAAACAATTAAAATAAATAGTAAAAAATATTAAAAAATGGAGAAAAATATGAATAATAGTCTACAACACTTCTACAATTTATAATAAAAGTTTAGAGGAATAACAACATAAATTAAATCAAATCACCCACTTTAAAGTCATTTTTTTATTGTTAGATTCAGACCCGTTAAGGGATTTTATTGTTTTAAAGCCTTTAAAAATCCAACAAAAAATTATAAATTGGTTTAAATTAAACCTACTAAACTCATGTAATCTAGAGAACTATATTCCCAACCCCAAACTAATTAATCAAGATTAAAACTCCTTATAACTCCCAAGTAGAACATCCTTTTAAAAAATTCTAACAATTTCTATTGGAATGAACTATGTAGATTTATTGGGATCTTAGGATTTCAGTGCTTTAGACTTGTGATCAAGTTCAGTGAGTGTTCTTTTTTCTCCTTCAGTTAAACAAAAATTTTGTGATAAATAATTTTTTTAGTTATGTAATTATGCTATAAAAGGTGATTTGAATGATTAAGCTAGTTTTCTAGTATTTAGAGATTTTATAGTTTTCGTAAATTACTTTCACGTACTTCTTGTGACATATTTATCTATTCCTACATGTACTAAAGTTCATTATTCTTAGTAACACATCTACATGATCACTGTGTGACATTGATTCAAACTCTGCTACTAAAATTTACGGAGATGATATTTGTTAGTGTTTATTCTCAGGTATTGCCTTGTTTACCGTTATCAATAGCTATTTGTGACTTACTTGTATCATTTTATGTGACTATCTGATATATTATATCAGTATGTTTACCTATATTCTTTCATGAACATCATTTCGGGTGTAGTCGTCTACCATTATTGATTCATGATTAGTTAGAGTATACCTTAAACTGGATTTGATCCTGTAATTGACCTAATTGTGAGAAATCTTAGAATATAAATTGATTGATTTTGAGGTCGATTGGTTTGTGATTGAGGTTAAAGGTTCATATTTGTAGATAAATAGTATATTTAGTTGAGGTAGTTATCGGACATTTATTTTTGATGATATTTCAGACGGGAATTCATTTAGACAAGGAGCACAGATTAAATTAGATGTTACCTTAAGATTGATTTATCTTGATACTTGGATTTATATATGGACATAGAGTTCAACTTGAGATTTACATGATTCGCATTTAGATAAGATCAATAACAGTTGAGTTCTGATCATACGGGAGAATGCCTTACCTTGATTTTGATCTACCATATAATACTGATTTTGAGTTATTAGTTGCAAGTATTTTATTTGGATATATTCATTGATAATTATCTGAGTAATGATGTTTATTGATATCGAGGTTTGAGTACAGAGACTTTCTAGATTTCATGTAGCTTGAGGATATCCCACTCTTTAGTTATGATCTTGATTGAGATTGGAACTATTGGTGATATAACTTAGATTATAATTAGATTTAGATCTTAGATTTGACTGGCTCATGATGGTAGTTATATGGGTGAATATCTGGGTGACATTATCAGTAGATTTGATTATTCATATTGATGATAAAACATGTGAGAGTTTAGCTGGATATTGATGATTGATTTGAAGATTCTTTATTATAAGAACGAGATCTTGGACTTAGACTTGTCAGTAGACTCGATTGAGTTGGAGTTGATCTTGAGTTGAGGAGTAGGTGTAGATTGGTTTGACTTGACCTGGTACATATATATATACACACCTAATTGACTAGTTACTTGAATTTTTGGATCTTATGTTTGAACTTAAGGGTTTTCTTGATAGTGTATTATGATCCTGATCAGATTGGATAGCGATAATTAGTTAGTTATAAATAAGTATGTATATTTGGATATATCGATGACTTTGAGGACCTAAGTAGGTTAAATATTTTGCCCTGTATTATTCTATTCTTGCCAACATGTCATTACTCATCCTAAACATCATGATTTACCTGAAAACTTGACTGATTATATATGATATCTACCTGAAAACTATCATGTCCATGTTACTTAACTACTGGGAAAATATTGTATACGGTAACAACACCCTCATGTTATACGTGTTACATGTCCTGTTATACTGGTATCCTATTCATTGATATTATATATCCCGTTATACTGGTATCCTGATTAACATGTTAACGTTGTTATCGTAATTATCACCGAATTATCCCAGTGATCTAGGTAACTTGTACATTAAATAATCTTGATAAATTAATAACATAATATTAAATAAATTACACTGGGATTGGGATATTGATGGAAGAGATAACGTCAGTATTTTGGGTAGACCTAGGATGTAGGTGGCACAGCCGAAAGAGGGTTCCACTGCAGGGTTCCCATGGGGTGACTAACACCCCGTCCTGTTCCTGTTCTCGTTCCTGTTATACATGTTATTCATATATCTAACTTGTTATACATGTTACCTGACTATCTTGCAGTAGGGTCTGGTTCAGCGCTAGGAGTCTGGGCCATGGTCCCGGATATGCACGGATCCACTTAAAACACAGATAATGTCTTCAGCCGATCCGTTTCAATAACATAGGACCTTGATTGACATGTGTAATAGGCGTAATATGGGATGCGTCTATTACAGGCGTAATTCTGGCTCTCTGAATTTGCATATCCCGATCTGGGGCTATTTATTGTTGATCAGGTTTTTGGAGAGGATCACAGGCATCCTGAGGAGCATTGAGTTCTCTTAATTTGTTCGATACTGGTATTCTCACTTTATTTTATTTCTGTCGTTTCTTGTGATCCCCGATATATAAGACTCATTGCTTATTCTTTTCCTTTTATTTATCTGTTATCATGTGTGGTTATTCTTATGTTATATTATAGTGTTATCATGTCAACATAGTGATTATATAGTTTGTTCGGGTTATTTTAGGCTTAGCGTATATACGTGGGGTATTCTCCTCGCGTATATACATCGCCGACTCTCGTCGCGACTCCGATTTTACGTATTTTGGGAAGCGGGGCATGACAGATGTAAACCGAGCTGCTGGATTAAAATTGGTTTGGAGAAGTTGCAACAATCCTACCTCTATATGGGCTAAATGGATGAGGAATGAATATGTCAAAGATTTCAATTCTGGAAGCACTAGTACATCTTCTACATTCTGGCACTGGGAAATTTATAGCAGGTAGCAGACTACTAGCTAAAAAGCAATGAGAAATTGTATAAGAAATGGTGAAAAATCATCCTTGTGGTATGATCCTTGGCTAAAGGAGGGAGCACTGGTTGAACATATGGGCAAACTGCGCCCTGACATTGTGGGACACCCTAATCGGACAGTTAATGCATTGATACAGAAGAATTGTTAGAAGCTATCAATCCAATCCCTTGCAAATCTGTGAATCTGGGTACAAAAGACTTATATACATGCACAAAGGGAAGGTTTTTGGTCTTGGACTGCTACTGCCAATGGTATCTTCTCCTTTAAGTCTGCATGGAACATTGTAAGGAAACATAGTCCTCCTTTTGAATTTCAAAAACTAATCTGGTATCCGTCTCACTGCCCCAAAATGTCAGTTTGTAATTTGTCTTATGAGCGCACTGCAACATAAATTACTCACTCAAAATAGGTTGGTGAAGTATGGTATACTTCAAAACAATGTATGCCCTCTATGCAAACTACGTCCTGAGACTCTGGATCATCTCTATTTTGAATGTAACTATGCTAAATATCTATGAGTTGTCTGCAAACTCAAGCTAGGCTTAACCCAACAAGTGTCAGCATTGGTGGAAGAAGCTAGACTTATCATGAATAAATTTAACACTAAAAGCAAAGCTTCTGCTCTTGCAAAACTAGCCCTGGGAGCAGCAGTGTGGCATGTTTGGATGGAGAGAAACTCAAGGATATTCAAGCATCAAGAACTCTCGAGTATGCACAGATTTCAGAAATTGAGACAGGACATTCTGGTCTTGGTACATGGAACCAGCTGGAAAGAAGACAAAGATGCTGCCAAAGCAAAACCACGGCAAAATTGGGCCATTCCAGTGTGAAGCTTGCACATACTATAGAAACAGCCACTCTTCAGTTTCTATAGCGTATGCAGAAGAAGAGGAGTGAGACAAGAAGGATTTCAACTTACACATGTAGTCAAGAACCATATATGCAAGACATGTGCACGTATCAGAATATGAGTTCTTGGTGTTTTTGGTACTTGGTAATGTTTTGTACTTGATGTTTTGTAATTGGATTTGTACATGTATCATAGTATCAGTCTATGTAAGCTTTGGGTCAATCATGGAACTACTTTTAGGATAGTATAGTAGAGGGTGATGGCTAAGGTCCTCTCCCCTCTCGATAGTTATCTAAGAGTAGAATCCAGAGTAGCCTAGCTTACTTATATTTTGTACAAGGTTGATAATATTAATAAATTTTACCCTTCAAAAAATTATATATATGAGGAATATGCATATCAAATGCCATCTGATGGGATTCCGTCAGATGGCGGTTGATTTCTCCCCCTTCTCACATTTTTTTTGCTCCAATCTTACCAAATTGTAATTCACCCTCTAGTATGTATATTTACAAAAAATCATATGTTTTGAAGTCCATTTGGTTATTATCTAATGGTTGCAAAAGTCGTATTGTTGAAAAACTGTTAAACTTTGAATCATTAAAAATATGAACAAACGAACTCCAAAACATGTTATTTTTCATAAATACACATATGAGAGGATGTGTTACAATTTGGTAAGATTGGATCAAAAAATTGTGAGAAGAGAGAGAAATCAACTGCCATCTGATGGGATCCTGTCAGATGGCATCTGAGATACATTACTCTCTCTCTCTCTCTCTCTCTATATATAAGGTATATGTACCTCAGCCGCCAGCTGAGAGACTCTCAGCTGGTATTACGACCCTGGATGCAGTCCACTGCGACCCTGATTGCATTCCTAAAAACTTTCAGATATTCTCTGTCTAATTAGCACTGCGACCAAGGTACTAGTCCTCAGAAAAATTACTGCGACCATGATAGCAGTCCTTACAAAAACACTGCGACCATGATAACGTTGGAACCATGATCTGTTGCTGAGATTCAATCACATCGCCGCCAACTGAGAGAGTGTCTCAGCTGGTGGCTGAGGTATATTTCTTTCTCTCTCTACAAACACACACACATGTGTGTCATTCTGGGAGGATTTGAGGCCGAATCCTTCTCACTCAAATACAACCCTACGACATCTGAATGCAAGATCCATTCCATTAAAGTTGTTCTATATTATTTCAAATAATTAAAAATAAAAAATCATGTGTTTTGAATACTTTTTGCTCATTCATCAAGTAGGGTAAATGGACGGATGAAAATAGCATATTGCTTAGATCTATGTCTTTAGATATACAAATTCTTGAACCAACCATTTCATCATGATCTAAATAATTAAAAACACTTACACACTATTTTTTGTTAGATTTCAAATATTTTACACCGTTAAACTAATCAACTCACTATTTCGACCGTCCATTTGCGCCGACATGATGGATGGGTAAAAGTATTCAAAATACATAATTTTTTATTTTAGTTACTTGAAATAATTTAGATCAACTTCAACAGAGTAAATCTTGTATTCAGATGTCATAAGATTGTATTTGAGTGGGAATGATTCGGCCTCGAATCCTTCTGGATTGCACAAGTCTATCTCTCTCTCTTTACACACACACACATACATACAGGTATCTGTACCTCAGCTGCCAGCTGAGTCTTTCAGCTGGCACTGCGATCCTGGTTGCAATCCTAAAATATTTCAGATACTCTCAGTCTAATTAGCACTGCAACGATGATAGCAGTCCTCATAAAATACTGCGACCATAGAAGCAGTCCTTACAAAAAATACTGCGATAATGGTAGCAGTCCTCACAAAAATACTGCGATCATGGTAGCACTGCGATCAGGATCTCTGGCTGAGATGCAGCCACATCGTCGCCAGCTGAGAGTCTTTCAGTTAGCTGCTGAGGTAATTTTCCTCATATGTATATAGAAGATGGTGGCTAGGGTTTCTGGGGGCTCCTCTCCCAAGGGAGTCTAATGGCATCAACGTAGATAAAACTTCAGATTCACTTCATGGCAGTCAGCCCTTATCCAAGGAGGGTGCTGCTTATGATAGCGACGGCTGGATCATGGTTGATAGGAAAAGGGGATTTAACAATCAAAGTGTCGTGTGCAGTATGCAAACAAGACACAGAATTACATCCAAGGTAATTTCAATGCTCCCAGTGCTCCTAAATTAAACCCCCAGCCAGCAGAATTGAAGAAGAGGCAGACTACTTGCGTTTTGCATCTAGTTCAACTGCAACAACATGGAAGGATGTGTGCACCATGGGTAGAAAACTGGAAGAAAATTGTAAGTTGAACTTTGCTAAACCCTATTCTTCTTCTAATGGTAGTATTTATACTTGGACTGATAAAGCAGAGATTGATGATAACATCCATAGATGGGATAATACTCTGGTAGGATATGTTTTAGGAGAAAATCGTATTATTTTCACTCGAAGGCATGTGTCACTAGATTATGGAAACCTATGTGCTCATTGGATATTCATCCTAGAGAAAATGAATATTTATTCTTTAGGTTTGGTGCTAAAGAAGAATGTAAGAGAGTACTAAAAACTGATCCTTGGTTTTTTTATTAGAGATTGATAGTCTTGAAACAATAGTCCCTAGACACTGGTCTTGAAAGAGAATTACTTTCTTCATATTGAGAGACACTATGTTTTGATTTAGTCCCACATCGCCTGTAAGAGCATATGTACCATGTACTACTTATTATAAACAAATTAGAATATGAGTCCTGGTATTCATCTCTTTCTCTCCCAATCCTTGATGCAAATATAATATAGTATCAGAGCCATTCAAATAAAGCCTAATCCCAATCTCTCAAAAAAATAAAAAATAAATAAAAAAATAATGTTCATCGTCTCCCTTACCCGACCTCCCAAACCTAACCATAACCCTAGTTATTTTGCCGTTGCTACCACCATCATCTCCTCTCCAGCATGCGTTGCCGGTGACGTCATCCAATCATCCTCGCCATCGCATCCAGTCATTGACTTCATCGTCGTCTATCATCGTCTTCATTATCGTAGTCTTTAGCACTCGTTGCCACCGTATTCAGCCTTGTCCTTGTCATCTTCATCATTTGTCCTCGTTGCTGTCACGTCTTCACCTTTGTCTTCATCTTTGTATTTTCCCTAATAGCTCTCGACTTTTCCAAGCACCGACTACCTCGATGATCACCGTCGCGACTTGCTCTCGTCGTCCCCATCTTCGTTATACCTGCCCTCACTACCGAGACCTACGCTCATAGCCATGACTTGCCTTCGCACCCTGCCCACTACATCTTCATTGTTGGCTCTGTCTTAATCGCTTGTAGTTCAGATGGAGGAACAAGGGTTATAGTTAAGTTGCATTTGGGTTTTCAATAAACCTGACCTGATCCTTGCCGACTCAACTCGACCCAAGCTGATTCAAGCTAACCTGACCCATTATAGCTGATCGAGCAAGTGGAGCCGCCTGCTCAGTGCCGACTGAGCCGCCTGCTATAATGCCAACCTATTTACTATTTGGGTTTGGTTTTTGGACCATTTCATGGCCGTTCAAAGCCCGTGATTCTCGAAGTACTTGAATCATGAAAGCTAGAGCTACGCATTTACAGTCTTCACAAGGGTTTATTGCTGGCCATCTCTCGTGTTTATTTGGCAATTTGGATGCCCCAACTTTTTAAGCAGGAGCTTGAGGATGAGTTTCAAACATATCGAGTTATAAAACATATTTGGATAGTGAGAGAGCCACCAGGCTATGCCTTTATCGACTTTGATGATCGTAGAGATGCTTAAAATACAATTCATGACTTGGATGGTAAACATAACTAGAGGGTTGAGCTTTTCTTTTACTCTAGAGGTTGTGGTGACCATAGTTGTCGTGTTCATGGTTCTGAAGAACTTGACGTAGGTAATGACCATTGTTGTAGTCGCACTTATCCCAGTGATCATAGGAGTCCAGACGAGCATCCTTATCTCTCTACAACTCTACCTCAAACAAGTACTCATATATCTCGTCTTAAATCATCTATGCCACATACTTGGGTTGTAGATTTAGAAGCTACTGTTACATGACTGGGAACCGAGGTATTATGTCCTCTTTTTCTCTTACTTCTTACTCTGACTCTATAAAATTAGCAGATGGCTCCCGTATACCCATCCAGGATATTGCTACTGTCGCTACCACCCCTACTCTTCTTTTATCATTTATTTTCTATTTATCTCATTTTTCTTACAACTTATTATCAGTAAGTAAGATTATCAATGTTTTAATTATACAATGATAGTTTTCCAATGTATTGTGTATTTCAGGAGCCTAGAACGGGGAGACGATTGGCACAGGATGTGGACGAAACAGACTGTATAAGATAGAGTTGATACCCGATCACTTAGCCTGCATCAGCACTGTAATATCCCCTATTTAATAATACCATATTATTATTTTTAAATATTTACCTGATCCTACCTATTATCTTATTATTATTATTAACTTGATTTAGTATCATTATTAGTATTATTATTGTTTATAACTTGTAGACTCTTATTGCTTATATTTAGTTATTTTAAATTACATGGGTAGTATTATTATTTTCATCCAAGCCCAATAAGCTCGGCCCATTCTCCTTTTTCCTTTTATTTTATTTTCTTTTTTATGCTAAGCCCACATAAGCCAAGCCCACTTCTTATTTTCATTCATTTCCTTTTCCTTTTTTTATTTTTCTTTAAGCCAAAAAATTAAGCCCGCGAGCCCACTCTCTATTTTCTTATTCTTCCTATCACTTAAAAGCTCAATAATTTATAACTCATTATCATTGAGATCCTTACCCATTAACCCAAAACCCAATCCTAATCTTAATCCAAATCTAAATCTATAATCTAATTTAAATATATAATCATAATTCAAATTCTAATCCAAACTCACATCTTAATCCTAGCTACTAAATTAAGCAGTCTAAATCTACCTGGGATTCAGGTTTCTAAAATATCTAATAACCTATATAAAGACTCAAACTCTTTCTTTCTCTTCTATTTCAAGTGAAAACCCTAAACCAAACTCCCCCACCTCCTTCTTTCTTTTCTCCTCAAGCGAAGGAACAAAAGGATCTTGAAGTGCAGAGATTGAGGAAGATGCTAGGGGAGATCGAAACCAAGTAAGTAATTAATCTTCTCACAATTTATTTGACAATTTATCATAATCATGTTCATACTATAATCTCCATGAATAATTTATACATCAAAAATCCAATCTATAATCCAACTAAAATACATATAAAGATATACCAACCCGTAATTTTAATTTATATAATTTTTTCAAAATTTTAAAAAACAAAGGATTTCAAATATATATATCTATATATATATATATATATATATATATATATAAAAATTAAAAAAACAAACAAACAGTGGCCGCTGCTCTCGGCCAGGCTGAAAGCAGGCCGGCCTTGCCTGGGCTGGCCTGGGCAGGGCAGGGCCTGGCAGCAGGGCCAGGCCTGTTCAAAAAAAAAAAAAAAAAACTTATCAGTTGGACCAGACACGGCCTGGCCCGGGTCTAGCCGGGCTGGACTGCACAGGACCCTTGGGCCCTGTTTTAATAAAAAAAGAGAGAAAAATGAATTCGGGACCAGGCCTGGGCCTGGCCTGGTTCGGCCTGGGACTAGGCTGGGCCTGGGCCTAGGCTGGCACTAGGCTGCAGGATTTATTAAAAGAAAAAAGAAATAAAAGAAAGAAAGAAAGAAAAGAGTATATGCATATAAAAAAATAGTTAAAAATATCAAAAATGAGAAAATATAAAAAATAGTCTACAATAATTTTACTTTTTTGATAAAAAATGTTAGCCTAATACCACATAAATTAATCAATCACGCACTTTAAAACCATTTTCCTTAATGGTAAATCTAGACCCGTTAAGTATTTTAATGATTTAAAGCCTATTAAAAATCCAATAAAAAAATTAGAAATTGGTTTAAATTAAACATACTAAATTCATTAAACCTAGAGGATCATATTCCCAATCCCAAACTAATTAATCAAGATTAAAACCCATTATAACTTCCAAGTAAAACATCCTTTTAAAACTCTAACAATTTCTATTAGAATGAATCATGTAGATTTATAGGAGCCTTATGATTTTAGTGCTTTGACTCAGGATCGAGTTCAGGTGAGTGTTTCTCTTCTTTGTTTAATTTTTTTGTGAGTGTTCTTTCCCCCTTCAATTAAATAAGAATTTTGTGATAAATGATTTGATATATATATATAATATATATATATATATATATATATATATATATATATATATATATATATATATATATATATATATATATAATATATGCTACTTGCTTTATTTCATGTGACCATTGTACGGTGGGAGATGCTTCCCTGTGAAATTTCCTTAAATCAAATGAAAGATTACAGTAGATTAACACTCCGAATACAAGAGAGGGGAGATGTTTAGACTTGAATCTCCCATTTGTTTAATGCTGGGTTCTTGATGTGGCGGTGGAAAGTGAATCTTATTTTTCATTGACCGGGTGAATATCAGGACCTCTTGGGAATCTTCTCTTTAGATGACAGACGGAGTAACACAGCTCCTGTCGACTAGGAATCTCAAAGAGATTGTAGGCAAAGATTGACTTGTACGCAGCAAGTTGCTTGAAGAGTTGAACTCTCTTTCCTTTTCTGTGAAAGCTCACAAGCCAAATTCTTCTTCAAGTATTATCTGATTGACCGATCCCTTCTCCATAGCAATGGAGCTATTTATAGAGGTTTTAGGGGTGAACGTGCCCCCTAAAAACGCTCTATAATGGGGGTTAACTTCCTCATTATGTGGGCAATGATGGACCCCATAACAAGGGCAGTTATAACTGAGACGCGGGTTTTGACCCTCGCGCCTTGGTACTGCAGTGAAGCTGAGACGTGGGTTTCGACCCTCGCGTCTTGACGCTGCAGTGAAGCTGAGACGCGGGTTCCGACCCTCGCGCCTTGGTGCTGCAGTGAAGCTGAGATGCGGGTTCCGACCCTCACGCCTTGGTGCTGCAGTGAAGCTGAGACGTGGGTTTCGACCCTCACGCCTTGGTGCTGCAGTGAAGCTGAGACGCGGGTTTCAACCCTCATACCTTGGTGCTGCAGTGATGCTGAGACACGGGCTTTGACCCTCGCGCCTTGGTGCTGCAGTGGTGCTGAGACGCGGGTTTTGACTCTCGCGTCTTTGTACTGCAGTGCTGGCTATGATTAACCCTGCGTCTGGAGTTTGGACTCTACTTTTTGATGACTTGTCTTTAGTGATTTTTAGACAGCCTACAGAACCCCCTCCAAGTTTTTGATATTCCGCGGTTGACTGGAACGGATTTCGAAATACTTTGGACTCTAGTTGAATTCATACTTCTCATGATTGGACTGACAATCATTTGAGATGCTTCGAGCTTAATCTTGTCTGGAATATGGTCTTCGTGAGTGTACTGTGAAACCCTTTGAAGCCGCCAGAAATGATCGTGGCGAGTGTCTAGATACACAGTCTAGACCTCCTAGTGCTCTGAGCTTTTTGTTGGTGTACTTTGAAGTAGGGGTGAACAGTCATCTGCTTGTGCCAGTGTACTGTAGAACTGAATTGCAGAAGTAAGGACTGAATGCAAGTCCTATAGACGCAGTGGTCATGCTGCTTTAAAGACGCGCCTCTTGTAGGGATGCGTCTTTTGGATGAAGACGCGGCTGTCGCTCCGTGAAGCAGGCGCGGCGTTGGCCTAGTTGAAAAGGCGCGACCTTCGGAGGGACGCGATTTTTCTGTTGAACACGAATCTGTATTGTGGGCACGTTGCCACGTGTCCAGCAGAATTGAGGGGACATCTTCTTTTTGGCACGCGAATTTCGCGCTACATTTAATATGCCTGCCACGCGTCAGACAGGGATTAGGCATCTGATTGGTAGTGAAAAGTGCATTTTTATCATCATATTTACCATCACATTTTCATATTTATTCATTTAATTCTGCACATTTATTAATATTTTGTAATTTATTGTGTGCAGGCCTCGAATTCTTATTTTTATAATAAATAAAGCTTAATGAAGCCCAAAAGCCCACATTTGAAGCCAGGTGTAAAAGTGCAAATATCAATTGTCAAAGTGCAAATACACAAAGGGCTGAAGTTGCAAATATCAAAGATGAGGGAAGGATAGACTTCTACCCAACCCTAAACTCTTGCAGATGAGAATGAAAAGAGTGCAGAGATAAGGAAATTCGTTTTAAAAGAGATTGGGAGAATTCAAAATCTAGGTAACTTGATTATCAAGTTATCTCGAAATCCCAATATGAAGAGCCAGGATCATACTTCCAGAAGCAGGCGCCCACATGGACGGACCAGGAGAAGCCACGCGACAAATAGCGTGGCCTGACTCCACTATACTGCCGCAATTTTGCGGCAAAAGCTGCAATTTTGCGGCATTTTGGATGAATCTGAATACCAGATTTCGTGGGCAACTTCATCCGGGACTCTTCGGCCTTCTGCACCTATAAATACCCCCTGCAGTGCAACGTACAGGGCATCCAGAGACGATTAGGGTTTTCTTTAGCCATTTTTTTATTTCAGCAAGTTCTAATTTTCGTTTTATGCCCGTTGTGGAGAAGAAGGAGCTTTGTAATTGGAGATTATTCTGCAATAAAGGTCACTCTTTGTTCTCATTTAATTTCTGCAATTTAATTTTATTTTGTGATCTCTCTGGGTTTTCTTTTAATCTGTGATCTCTTCTGCTTTTCTTTTTCTTTGTTTCCTTGCAATCTTTCTCATTAAATAATAATAAAAAAAATAAATAAATTGAAAAAGAAGAAAAAATAATGATTATGAACTAATCCTCTCTAGTGGTTTGCTGAGATTCTTAAAGCAACCCTAGAGCAGTTAAGCCTTGATCTGATTAACGAACATCTCTAGAAACCCTAGGTTTAAAGGCAACTTTTCTAGAAGATTAAACAAATACCTAGAATTCCTAATCTAGGTTGCATATTAAAAAGACTTTTCATGATTTCAAACTTAAGAACTAGGACAGCATAAATTTGAGATTCATCTTTTATTAAGCTGTACCTAGATGTTAGGATGAACCATAGCTTGGCTTTTAAATAATGCAACTTAGTTAGAATCTTGTATTTAATTTTTCTTGCTTGAATTATTTGTAATAACCTAGGGTGAATCATGTACATCTTAAGATGAAGATCAAGCCCCTTAACTTGCAATGGGTTGTGGTAGAAGATCAGCAAAGCCACATCTTTCATATTATATATCTCAAATCTAATCATTTCTTCTCTTATTTTGAAGTTAAAGAGGAATCGGGTCGAAAAGCTTGCATCGCATCCTTCCCTGAGGATCACGACCCGCTTGAGCCCTTGCTACAGCGGATTCGCATTGAGACTAAGAAATCTGAACTTTAATTCTTTTTATTCTTAAAATCTCAATCAAACTTTTGGCGCCGTTGCCGGGGAAGGAACGGCACGATTTCCTCTTTCTAATCATTGTTTAATTCTTTCTATTTGCAGATACAGAGAACAGGAAAACAGAAGCAGCAGCAAGCACAAGGACATATAGCAACCAGTGCCTCTGCCCTCGAAGGCAGAGCACCAGGGCCTACCAATTTGCCGCAAATTTGCGGCAAAAGCCGCAAAATTGCGGCAATTGTAGTGAACTACTAACCTGATTTTCTGCAGGTTGCTCTGCATTGCAAAATTTGCTTACTGCTGTGATTAAATTTCTCTGTTATCACTCTGCAACTGCTAATTAATAACATTAACCCATTTGTTGAAAATAAAAAAAATATTAGACTCTTGCATTTAGGGCACGTGTCTATTTTAATTCTTTTTAATTCTGTTGAAGAGTGCTGGCGACAAGGTACGTTTGCATAGCATATAGATTAGGAAACACTCTTGGTTGTTTACTGCTTTCTTGAGTGATTACTTTTCTATAGCTTTACACGTACACTAATTCATCTTAAGGGCATAACCCATAAGCAAGATAAGGTGGGGATTTCATCACCCTTCCTTGGCCCACAAATCATATCCGTCACACTCACAACCCTAACCTTAAGTAAAATTTGACTAGACGTTGGCCCTAGGTTAACTCGAACTCAATAGGAGATTGACCGAAGGAGGAAAATTGTTCGAAATTAACTCTTGTCAAATCGGTGTCTAGGCAGGGGATTGAGGGCCGAAAGCCCGAAGAACGGTGGTTATTTAATTAAGGAACGTCTCTGACGGAAAACCTCCCACCGGTCTTGCCACCTACCTGGCCGATTAGCTTGTGGTTAACGTCGACAGTAGACCTCCTAAGGACAGTCTAAAGTTAGGAGTCGTCTAGGTCAAGGCTTACCCTAGATTAGGATTTTGATTGTTTTTCTTTTTATTGATTGATTGGGTGAACTTGTTTGCTGATTGTGCATGCCGCTTGGTCGAGAGACCCACTTACATCCAGGCTAACTAGAACTAGTTCACCACCCGAGCTCAAGCCCGACTCACACATGTCACAACCACAGTCACTCAAGATAGGTTCTATCCTATTAGGACCTCTCTTCCTTCTTGCATCAAACTTAACGATGAAGGTGTTGACCCATTTGAGCTTAAGCCACAATACATCAACACCCTTCCAAAATTTCATGGACTTGACTCCGAGGATGCATACTTCTTCATAAGGGAATTTGAGGAAGTATGTCTCATGATGAATATTCCTAAGTTAGGAAAAGATGACATCAAACTTAGGTTTGTCCCCTTTGCTTTGAAGGATTTAGCAAAGAAATGGCTCTACAGTCTAGAGGCCGGTTCAATATCTTCGTGGGATAATTTGTTAAGGCATTCTTAAAAAAATTTTATCCCGTCCACAAGACTGCACTGATTAGGAAGAACATCTTACAGTTTAAGCAAACAGCCAATGAACCTTTTTGGAAATGCTTCGAACGTTTTAAGGACCTCCTTGCCCAATGCCCTCACCATGGGATAAAGAAATGGCGACTTTGCCAAGTTCTATATGATGGATTAGAATATCAAACTAAGACATTGTTAGAATCCATGTGCCAAGGAGGATTTCTGAAAAAGGACGAAACTGATGGATGGTTATTGTATGAGCATTAGCTGAAAATACCATCCAATGGGAACCTACTCCGGAAAACTTAGGACTAATGACCCTACTTCTTCTAAGGGAGGTATCCATTCCATTGAGGCCAACATAGCAACTGATGCTAAGTTAGCTGCTGTTATGCGAAGACTTGAGGCTCTTGAAACTAAAGAACCAGTCTCTGTGAACCAAGTCAGCCCAACATCTTCGGTGGGCTGTACTTATTGTCAAAATATGAACCATGTGTTCGAGGAATGTCCGTCTTTATCGCGCATCAAAGCTTGCCCGAACATATGAGTGCGGCCTTCACAAGGCCCACCAACAATCCGCCCGCCAACAATCCATATTCGCCCACCTACAATCCCGGTTGGAGAAACCATCCCAATTTGTCATGGGGCCAAAGTAACAATGATCAAACTAGGCCCAAATTCTCCAACAATTTCCAAAATCCGCCCTATCAAAATCCTCCACCCTCTTTCCAATATTCACAAATGGAAACAAGGCTCTCCAATATGGAAAGAAAGGTGGACACTCTCGTTAAAAGCAATGACACACTGGCTCAAGTCTTGACTAGGATAGAGATGCAAATGAATCAGCAAGAAAGGCAAAAGGGTACTCTACCTAGTCAACCATTCCCAAACCCTAGGAACTCTAGTCAAGCTCACTTGGCTGAAGAGAATCATATGAGTCAGTGCAATGCGATTCATACATTGCGGTCGGGAAAACAAGTTGATAACCAAGTATCAACACCATCAGTTCTAAACAAGCATTCAGCTTGCCTGATCCCACTCCATCTCAACTTGATGCCAACAACACGAAAAAAGACAAGTCAGCCGAAGATATGCACAAGCCCATCGCACCCTACCCAAATAGGCTTAAAGATAAGCAATGTGCACAAATGGATAAGGTACGAGAGATTTTTAATCAAGTCAAGATCAATATACCTCTTCTTGATGCAATTCAACAAGTCCCTAAGTATGCCAAGTTTATTAAGGACATGTGCACAAAGAAGAGAAAAGACTAATGTGCCCAAAAAGGTTTTCTAGCCACTAACATTAGTGAGCTATTGTCCAACCAGATCCCTGTCAAGTATAAGGACCCTGGTTGCCCCACCATCTCTTGCACAATAGGTCAAACTGCAATTAAGCATGCACTTCTTGATTTGGAGCAAGTATCAACTTACTCCCCTTCTCAGTCTACCAACAACTTGGGTTGGACGAACTTAGTCCGACTAAGGTTACAATCCATTATAGCTGACCGATCCATAAAAATTCAAAAAGGAGAAATTACCGATGTGCTCATCCGAGGGGAGTTTATCTACCCAGTAGATTTTTTTGTTCTGGAGACCGAACCTGTATCCACTCTTCGGTCTCAAACTCCCGTTATCCTAGGGCGTCCGTTCCTTGCAACTGCAAATGCGATCATAAATTGTAGGAATGGATCCATGAGGTTGACCTTTGGAAACATGACTAAAGAGGTCAATGTCTTCAACCTGGAAAACCAATCTCGTAAGATAAAAAATCAAACATTTGAGGTGAACTTCATCGAGAACATTTGTGAAAAAGAAAGTGAAAATGAGTCTCTATTTCTTGACAAGTTATTTGAGGATAAGTGCGATTTTAGCGATAAGATGACACATGTTGAGGATTATAATTTTAAAGTTCCCTTAAAAAATGAAGATTTGATCTAAGTATCTTCAAAGAGCCAAGCACTGAAATATCGCATGAGAATATAGTTCAAGAAACTCCGATTGACTTAACTTTTGAAAGTCTCTTTGAAGAAGAACTCCTGTGTTTAGATACACCGATTAAGGAGATGTTGGTTAATTATTCACTTCCAGGGAAAAGTGTTGATTTAAGTTTTGAGGAGATGTACGGAACTGAGCTAGAATTTCTCGGCAAGGAAGTTCCAACTGAAAGGTGTGATGAATTTTTAAATAATGGAGGTGGACATATGATGAGGAAGAGCCTAAAGAAGATGAAACTGGGGGGAGAGAAAGTTAAAACAAAAATGTTGGTCTCCCCATTGTGCCTTATAAAGAGAACCATTGGAATGATGGGAAACGAGCTAGAGGGATGAATCCTAAGCAGCTCTAGGTGAGAGTGATACATGTGTTGTACATATTATGGTATACTATTATTTTTTGCCTCTCTTTACATTTTTCTTCATGCATTTCATACATTGAGGACAATGCATGAGATAAGTGTGGGGGAGGGTTTACTAACATAGAAAAGATTAATTAATAAAATAAAAAAATATTTTTCTCTTTATTTGTTCTAACATTTCAAAAAAAAAAATTTTAAAAAAAAATTTTAAAAAAATTTTTTTAAAAAAAAGGATAATACTTTGACTTATTTTTTGAAAGAAATCTAAGTTAGTTTTAAGGATTAGGAAAATCATGATTAGGATTTCTAAAAACTTGGTCAAAATAAATAAATTGTTTAAATTTTAGGTATAGGAGGAGAAATTGAATAATTAGTTAGTCTTAATTTTTATCTTAATGAAATGTGCATTTCTAGTACATATCTAGGATTCTAAGATAAAGACCCTTGTGCCTCATATATATATATAAAAATAAAAAAAATTTTCAATCACTAATTAAGCTGGATACATGTGCCTCATGAAGCATAAGTATTCACGCCTAAAGGTGAGTTAATAAATAAAATCCTTAGTTTTGTGGCCTAGTTCACTCGAATTTGAGTCCGCGGGGTGTCTTCTCACCTGGTGCCCTAAGACCGACCGTTTGGGAGTCATCGACTTTAAGTTCGCTACATGGGTGGATTAGAAAGCCTAAGAAAACTGAGAAATATTATACATGTATTATAACACATCTATTAGTCAATAGTTAGGTATGAGGGCCTCAAGAAGCCTTGATACTTATACGAAAGAAATTAGATGAGTTATACATGCCAAAAAAAAAAAAAATTATATTAACACATCTAATAGTCAATTAGTTAGGTATGAGGGCCTCAAGAAGCCTTGATACTTACACGAAAGAAAATTAGATGATGTTATAGAAATACTAAAGAGGCATGAGAGTCCAGTTAAGGAATTCCTAGATTTACAAGGGTGCGTATGACTTTTGGTAACGAAAAAGACTATACAAACATTCAATTTTAATCCTTACCTAAAATGAATAACAATTCACTTTATTAAGACTAAGTTTAAGAATGAATAAAAATGATAATCCTAAAACTTATAGACTACTTAGTCTCTTCAAATATAAGTCAAATATTTTCCTTTTTATGGATTTTGTGGGTGTAATCCGCTGAAAACCCTCACGAGACAACACTCGTCCTCTAGGGTAACCTAGGGGTTTTAACGGCTTGTTGCACACGCTAAGTGCAACCGTGATTCCTACGAAAGTGAGTTAGGTTAGATTAATTTTTCTTTTTCTTTGTTTTTACTCGTGGACGGGCAAAAAGATATGTGTGGGGTGTGATTGGTAGTGAAAAGTGCATTTTTATCATCATATTTACCATCACATTTTCATATTTATTCATTTAATTCTGCACATTTATTAATATTTTGTAATTTATTGTGTGCAGGCCTCGAATTCTTATTTTTATAATAAATAAAGCTTAATGAAGCCCAAAAGCCCACATTTGAAGCCCAGGTGTAAAAGTGCAAATATCAATTGTCAAAGTGCAAATACACAAAGGGCTGAAGTTGCAAATATCAAAGATGAGGGAAGGATAGACTTCTACCCAACCCTAAACTCTTGCAGATGAGAATGAAAAGAGTGCAGAGATAAGGAAATTCGTTTAAAAGAGATTGGGAGAATTCAAAATCTAGGTAACTTGATTATCAAGTTATCTCGAAATCCCAATATGAAGAGCCAGGATCATACTTCCAGAAGCAGGCGCCCACATGGACGGACCAGGAGAAGCCACGCGACAAAGCGCGTGGCCTGACTCCACTATACTGCCGCAATTTGCGGCAAAAGCTGCAATTTTGCGGCATTTTGGATGAATCTGAATACCAGATTTCATGGGCAACTTCATCCGGGACTCTTCGGCCTTCTGTACCTATAAATACCCCCTGCAGTGCAACGTACAGGGCATCCAGAGACGATTAGGGTTTTCTTTAGCCATTTTTTTATTTCAGCAATTTGTAATTTTCGTTTTATGCCCGTTGTGGAGAAGAAGGAGCTTTGTAATTGGAGATTATTCTGCAATAAGGTCACTCTTTGTTCTCATTTAATTTCTGCAATTTAATTTTATTTTGTGATCTCTCTGGTTTTCTTTTTAATCTGTGATCTCTTCTGGTTTTCTTTTTCTTTGTTTCCTTGCAATCTTTCTCATTAAATAATAATAAAAAAAATAAATAAATTGAAAAAGAAGAAAAAATAATGATGATGAACTAATCCTCTCTAGTGGTTTGCTGAGATTCTTAAAGCAACCCTAGAGCAGTTAAGCCTTGATCTGATTAACGAACATCTCTAGAAACCCTAGGTTTAAAGGCAACTTTTCTAGAAGATTAAACAAATACCTAGAATTCCTAATCTAGGTTGCATATTAAAAAGACTTTTCATGATTTCAAACTTAAGAACTAGGACAACATAAATTTGAGATTCATCTTTTATTAAGCTGTACCTAGATGTTAGGATGAACCATAGCTTGGCTTTTAAATAATGCAACTTAGTTAGAATCTTGTATTTAATTTTTCTTGCTTGAATTATTTGTAATAACCTAGGGTGAATCATGTACATCTTAAGATGAAGATCAAGCCCCTTAACTTGCAATAGGGTTGTGGTAGAAGATCAGCAAAGCCACATCTTTCATATCATATATCTCAAATCTAATCATTTCTTCTCTTATTTTGAAGTTAAAGAGGAATCGGGTCGAAAAGCTTGCATCGCATCCTTCCTGAGGATCACGACCCGCTTGAGCCCTTGCTACAGCGGATTCGCATTGAGACTAAGAAATCTGAACTTTAATTCTTTTTATTCTTAAAATCTCAATCAGCATCGAGCCAAGCGCCACATATCTCTGCGAATCACTATGCCTATAAAAGACAACAGTCTTTCAAGAGTCATCATTAGACTCTTCTTCTTCGTTTGAGCTTCTTAGGGTTAAGAAAAGCTCGAAGCTTTTTTCCGTTTTCACCATCTTCAACACCGATTTCACGATTGCGATGGCACCAAAAGCCAAGCATGCTGCTTCATCCTCGAAGGCTGTTGCTCCTGAGACCCAAATGGGTGGTTCCTCCATGCAAGAAGCCCCTATTTCAGGTAATAAAACCATCTGATTTGGTTTCCTCCATTGAAGGGGCTCATAGAGTTCTTTTAACTCTTAAGTCCCTTTTGAATGTGAACCGCCAACGCGGGCTTGTGTCTGTGTTTAATCTTCAGGCACGGTTTTTGAGTTGATAGACAAGACGCGGGTTTGACGACCTCTGCATCTTTTATCAACTTGAGCCCGTATCTGTTTGTTGAACGCAGGGCCCCTTGCATTTTGGACTCAATACTTAGAATATTTCTAAGTGTGGGAAGTTCAGACGCAGACTTCTTACGATTCTTGCGCCTTGTAAGATCAGACACAAGTTTTAATGAATCTCGCGTCTGAGTCCGATATTAGAAATTTTTCTAAGTCCTGGATTTTAAAATGCGGGCTTCATGTTAGCCTTGCGTTCTTTGAATCTGGACGCAGATTTTGATGATCTCCGCGTCTGGATTCATTCCTGCGTTTGAGTTTCAAACACTTAACCATTTTCTTTCAGATTTCTGATCAAGTGTTATTCTCTTTGCAGTACGATACTCCTCCAACCGTTTGTCCAAGAAGTGCCACTTGGGCAAGTAGGCGGCGCTGATCATAACCTGACTTTTGTGCTGCAGAAAACTGCTCCTGTGACTACTGTCAAGTCGAAGGAGCGAAAGAAAAAGATCTCCAAGGCCAGTATGGTGACCCTCCAGGAGATTATCTCTGACAGAGTGTTTGAGACGGATTCTCACACTCCATTACAGAAGCCTATCTTCTTTTTTGGTTATGACATCGATGAGGAAGATAGGATTTTGCACGACGGCGATTATAAGTGGCTCCTCAGATAGGGGATAGGAGGTTCTTTCTCCCCAATATGGAGAAGATGTATCCCCTATCTTATCTTCAGCATATGTCTGTTCACCGTGCGATGGACTGGGATCTTTCCCGATTTGTCTCTGGTGTCTTGCTTGGCAAACTAGGTGCCAAAGAAGTTTATTCTACCGGCCATGGGAAAGAGATCTTTGGTTTATTTCCTGGATTGGTCAGATCTGAATATCTGAGAGGAGAGACCCATCAGCTCGGCACCACCTTTGTCAATCAGTTCATGAAGGTTAGGGGTGATTTTCCCGTCGACTTTCGCCCGCTCGGGTGGGTCATTCTTCCAACAGATCCTGGTGGGGGCAGGATGGTTGGATTTGTCCTTGTCAAACTTGGAGCTCCACTGGAACAGGTGGGGCTGTACCACTCGGTCAGGGTTGTGCAGTATGGCCTTCCGCAAAGTTCCCATAATTTCTACGGCATCCTGGAGCATGATAATCCTTTGACGGGGCCATTTTTTACTCCGGCCGGAGAGATGGGGCTCGCTTCATGAGCTGTATGAAGTTTCGGGGCTTGTTATGAGAGATGCTCCTTATGAAGAATACGTCCCAACTTCTGAAGAACTTCATCTCTTGAAGAAGGAGAGCCCTCAAGTATACGAGACATACTGGGAAGTGTTGTGCCACTTTCACATCTGCGGCCAAATAACCTCCTGGAGAACCAGAGGTGTCAAGCAGATGTCCTGGGTAAGTTACCTATTCAATGGTATAAATGAGAAAGACAGCCCAGTGACTAGCTTGGCTCCTAGTACTGACGAAGAAATTGCTGGGAGGATTAATGCCTCTGCAAGTTCTTACACCACGGAGTCAAATGAGGATATTTTCAAACTTGATACGTCGTCTTTGAAAGTTTTCAACATCAAGCCCGAGTTTTCATTTCTGACCGGGCGCTATTGGCGGGCTTTCTTATGCTATGGCTAAAGCGCTGTGTGGTGCCAACACTGCCGCATGAAGTAATTATCGCCGATGTGGTGTACCTGGCGGTTTTGTTGGCCTACGGCAAGTCTATCGCCCTCCTTCCAGCAATGGTGGCTGGAATTCAAAGTGGATTACGGGCTCTGGTTAAGAGTCTGTACCAAGTGGAAGCCATTGTCGACTCCAAGGGCAGACCAGAGGTTGACTTGGAGGGAAGGCCAAGAGTAAAGACTCCTAACCCCAGGATCGAGCTTCCATATACGTACTTGATATCTTGGTACATTATGCACTGCCCTTCACTGATGATGGCGGTGCCTCTATACGAGGGGTTTGTCCCTTTTGTGCGGAAGCTGGAGAACTCAAGCTGGTGTTGCTATTACATGTTCTACGTTCGAAAATGTATTCTGAACGCTTCAAACTATCATCTCGACCGTTGCTTCCCCGAGATTGCCGGTGCATCTTACAGGGATAAATTCACCGACCTTGTGGGACCGGATGATTTCACAAGGTTTCCATCGGGATTCTTTTGGTGGCTGATTAATATTCGGCCCGGGTATCTGCTCTTTCGGCAAGGGAACTCATGTACGATCGAGCCTTATATGCCGAGCCGTTTGCTCGACAATTCGGCTATGATCAATATATGTCGGTAACCCCAATGTCAAACTCTCCTTCAGCGGGAATTTGTTTGAAGGTGCTCGGGCATGGTATTATAGTGTGGCTAGAGGGACAAAAGCTATTTTCAGCTTGCCTCACAAGATGCCCAACTGTTACACTAGCCTCAGCTTCTGTACTTGGTACTCCCTGGCTAGTAAGATGCCTGGTTCCTCAATAAATATCTCATGCATTAAGAGCATCAAGGCGTTGTATAAGGACAAATTGGAGTCCAACAAACGCGCTCGAGGTATGGAGGAGTACCAGGCAGCCGAGAAAGAAGCAGGAGGGGAAACAGGGGTGGGACCGAGAGCGACAGCACCCAAGGAGCAGCCCGCTAAAAAGAGTCGGCAGGCTGTGTCCAAGCGTTCTCATGGCTCTACTTCCAAGGGTGAGCCTATTCTGAAGAAGGCTAGGAGAGACTCGGAGGCTGAAGCTTCAATGTCTGAGGTAGTCCCTTCTGGTGTTGAGGAGCAGAGGGAGGAGAGGAGGAGGAGAAAGAGGAGATTCCCTCTCTTCGTCCTCGCGGTCTACGCAGCAGGGGCCCCATGATCCTGAAAGAAGGGGAACTTGCAGATGAACCAGCCACAACTGAAGAGGCTGAGCAACCCGAAGTTGACTTGGTAGGGAGGGATAACGTTGAAATCCCAGGGTTTTCAACCCAGCCTGGGCCTTCTTCAGTTTATGAGAGGAGGGCTGAAATACAACAGCCTGGGTCTCCCAGTGTATTGATGCCCAGCTTGCGAGATGTCGATCCCAGCCCTACTACTGGGGTACTTGGTGGTAAGGTATCGATCGCTGAGGCCTCCTGTGTTGAACTGTCGTCTTCATCGTCCGAAGAGCATGGATATTATTCTGGCGATGAACCCGCTCTTCCAGATACAAGCAAATTCTCGTATATTTCGGAGGAAGAGATACAAGGGTGTGACCCTGTGATGGTTTCACCAATAGCAACGATCGCTGCTACTGAAGGTACTCTCCTTGTCTTTTCGAACCGGCTTCTCCTTTAGCTAGGGAAGGGTTCTGACATTTACTTTTGATTTTCAGGGCTGGCTGTCGACGGTGAGGCCACCACCTCTTCTCATATTGAAGAGATGATTCAAGAGCTTGCCCAGCAAAAGGGCCCTGAGGCTCCTATTACCGGGATGCCTCAGGAAAGTGCAATCGTTGAGGTTGGGAAGCCTCAACCCCACATGACCTATCCAGGATCGTGCCATCTTCAGACCCTCAACTTGGTAGAGAATACTGATGCATTGAATATCCTCCTTTTTATTGTCATGGTTGATGTTTCGATGGTTTGCAGAGAGTGCTGGAGTAGCTCAAGCAAAGAACCCTGCGGCAGGCATTGACGCAGAAGGCAGTACGGCTCAAACCTCGATCGAGGAACCCGATGTTGAAAGGTTTGCTGTTACTCCAGTCGCAGTGGAGGCTGCTATAATAATAACCGCCTCGGAAGTGTCGACGACCATCTCAGCACTTGACGAACCTATCATCGGCCTCACTCCTGCACAAGATGAACCGATTCTCGTTTCTCGTCCTGTCATGGAAAGGGGGTCGGGGAGTACATTCGTAGAGTTCTATCCAGTTAATGACATCATGGAAGAACTAGCACGTCAAATGGTGCAACAATTTTTTGCTTTCATGAGATCTTGTATTGACCTCATCCTTTCTGGGGGAAGCTCTTTCGAGTCTGCCCGAATACTTCTCGAAAATCAGATCGAGAATATTGGTCATACTGGAAGTCCTTCGCAGGCTAGGGCATGCCTGATGCTGGTGGAGCAACTGGGAAGCCACCTGAAGGAGCTCAAGACTTTGGAGAACGCTAGCTCAGTAGACGAGGCTCGGATAACCCTGATAAGCTTCTTGCCGCTTAAGAACATGAGCGAAAGGAGATGGAGGAACAAATAGCTGAAGAAACATCCACCTCCAGCATTTTCAGGTTGACCACCAAAGGTTGATTGGCGATTCCAAGGAATCTGAAATCGTCATACAAAGTGCAGAGCAGGTTATTGCCACTGCTCGAGCTACCATAGCCAGGGCACAAGCCTTGATCGAGATCAATGAGCAGAAGCTTGCTGCTACTAGAAAAAGGCTAGAGGAACTGAAAAATGCTAGAACGCAGGCTGAAGAAAGCCTCTCCGTTCATTCCTCCAGGTTGGAGTCTCTCCAAGCGCAACTGGCTGCGAAGAGATTTTTATCTGAGGAGGAACTACGGTCCAAGCTCTAATGGAGGCTGAAAAGGCACGTCAACATGAGATGCACCGTCTCAAAGAACAAATCCTTTCTTTGACAAAGCAAGTTTATTAGCCTTTTTTTCCTTTTTGTATTATTCACCCCCTTTTTTATAACACTCTCTTTGTCAAGAGTGTCTGTATTACTTTTACCATGAATATAAGTCTTCAAATTTTTGCTCCATCTTCATCCCTTCCAGTTTTTTTGCTCGCTATCGATGAACTCAATTTTCATAGCCGTAGTCTTTGATTGTTTGTAAAACGTAGTCTTTAGTCGGCCATGAACAACAAACTCAGGCTGAACTGAGTTCTTGAGTGATACGCGGCTCTGATTAATAGTGGAGACGTGGTTCTAGGAAACACGACTCTGACCTGCTAGTGGAGACGCCGTGAAGACGTGCGAAATCTCCTTTTGATAAAGACGCGGCTCTGATTATGGAAGGACGTGGATCCCTGGACGTGGCCCTTAATTCTGTCAGGATGCAGAATTCAGGATGTAGTGGGGGACGCGGTCTTAGGTTCCTCAAGACTGATGCATGGACCTCAGCTAGTTGATGAGGACGCGGTACTGGCTCAGTAGAAACGGGGATCTGGTCCCTTGACAAGGCGCAAACTCAAGCTATATTGAGTTTATGATAAAAACACAACTGTCCTCTCGCAATGGAGACGCAGTTCTGGGCTCCTCGTGAATGACATAGGCCTTCTCTGTTGAGGACGCAAGCTTCAGAACGCAGCTTTCAAGTTAATGCGGACTCAGGATCCAATGCGATTCTGAATTATTCTCCGAAACGCGATCGCGGGTCTCTTAGCAGAAACGAATGGAACGCAGCTTTTGGGTTTATAAAAGGACGCGGGTTTCAGGACGCGACCTTTGAGCCTGCGCTTGACGCAACTTCCCAATCGTTGCATGCAACTCGTCTTAAAGATCCTGTTAGATCTTTAAATGCCAAATCGGCGTTGACGATTGGGGACTCGTATCTTCCGCTGTTTTCCGAAGCAGCAATCCACGCGTCAGCTCTTCATTGGGCTTTGGCATTAATATCTTTAAATGCCAAGTCGGCGTTGACGATTGGGGACTTGCGTCTGAAAAACACCTAGAGGGGGTGGGGGTGAATAGGTGTGAATGCTAATCTAATGATCTTTTTAAACTTTAATTAAATGAGTGATGCAACGATCTCTCAAAACACGACTAAGAGCCGAATACCCCTTGCGAGGTTCTGAACTCCTTCCTCCCAATTCCCCTTAAAATGGGTTAGAGGTGCGCAATGCAACCGTGTTGTATTGAGGTGTGATCGATCAATGCCAAGTATGATGATGTAAAAATGAATGCACACAATGTAACACAACAAGTATAGCAAGTAAAGTAAACAAGACAAGATTGCACAAGTAGAGGGTTAGTTCTCAAGCAAATAATTCAAGACAATATAAAGCAAGAGAAATTGAAAGCAAGAATAACGCAAAGGCAATCGCAAACAAGAGATTTGTTTCGAGGTTCGAGCACACTTGCTCTAGTCCCCGCCTTCACTCCGTGAAGGGTTTCCACTATCCACCGAGGATGCCTTTACAATTGGTCTACCGAAGACCGAGCACCGAGCTCCACCAAGTACAAAGGACCTCTACCGAAGAGGTTGCTCCACAAGAAGGAATTACAAGAACAAAGTGATCACAACTTGATCACTACACTTTTTCTCAATCTTTTACAAACACTCTCACTTCAATTTACAACTTCACTATAGAATTAGTATAGGATTTTTGGCTCTATGAAGTGTGGTGAGAAAACTTCAGTTGTAGAGTGATATAGAGAATCAACACAACTGAAAAACAATCTTGAAAGAGTAGGAATTGAAAGCTTCAAACAATTTTTCTTTTCTCTTTTGAAAACAACAAAACTTGAGGAATTTTCTTGGTAATGTGAAGGAGAGACTTCTCCTCTATTTATAGGGTTGAAAATAAGTTAAAAACATTTTCTTTTCACCTAATTCAACCTGCAAAAGCACCCCAACAACTCTCCAAAAGTCTGTTAAAACAGAAAAAGAAAACAGATTTTCAGAAAATCCCAAAGAGGAAAGAGCCGTTGCTAATTTGCAGGCTTGGCGGTCGACCGGTCCGGTCGACCGCCAGCCTAGCTGGAAGTAGCCGTTGGCTCCCGGTCGACCGGTCCGGTCGACCGACCCAAAGGAGGAAACACAGTTTCCTTCTTACGGTCGACCGATCCGGTCGACCGAAAATTCCCGAGAGCAGAAAGCTCTCCGTCGGTCGACTGGTCCGGTCGACCGACGGACATGCACAAACAGTGCATGTCCAGGCACAGCGCCGGTCGACCGGGCCGGTCGACCGATGTTGCCTGACACTGAAAAACTGGGCTGTTTTGAGTTAGAAAAGTTTTGATAAATATTTTAAAAATACATATAGCTAAGTATTATGCAGAAAATAGTTTATACACATGTTTTAAACAAGTTTTTCAGGATATAAAGCTTTGGTACATGTATATATAAACTAAGGCATAAAACTTAGAAATAACCATTTTCAAAAACTATTTTCAAAACATAGGAAATACATGAAACAAATGTGTGTGCAAATCCTAGAGCCAAATTTCCTATATTCAAACTTTAACATTCTAAACTTACAAACTTCTAAAAGACTTCAAAGCTATTCTTCAAGGTGGGCTATCTTCACTTGATCTTCAATATTGCAACTTGAGCCCAAATTGAATTGTCTTGAGTCCAAAAACCTTGTATTAGAGTGAGAGTACTTCTAGTATGATAATAAACCTGAAACACACTTAAACAACAATTGTTATTAGTACAAATAACTAATATGTTTTGTAATCATCAAAATACACTAAACAAGGGTGATTGTAACCTTGGGCCAACAATCTCCCCCTTTTTGATGATGACAAAACATATAGGTTATTGAAACAAATAAAGGAGGAAAAGCTTGGAAAGCTCCCCCTCAAACAATGCTATGTATTTATCATGAATATGAAAAGCTATGTAAGCATACATAAAGCATTTAACAAACACAATAGTTTTTGTCCAAAAACTCAAGGAAACACAACCTTTCTTTCTTCATGAAATGAAACTCAAATAGTAGTATCAAACTTAGAAAGTTTAAATTTAAACACTTATTTTAGTAGTATCAAACTTATTCTCCCCCTTTTTGTCATACATCAAAAAGGGTTAAAACAAAACAATTGAAAAACATTTTTAATTTTAAGAATCCATAATACAAACATTCAACTCACCACAAATAAATGAAAATCTAGCATAATCTAGAGGTTTAGTAAAAATATCGGCAAGTTGAAAATCGGTAGAAACATAATCAATATCAATATCACCTTTCTCATAATGATTTCTAAGAAAGTGATACCTAATGTCAATGTGTTTGGTTTTACTATGTTGATTTGCATTCTTTGTCATGTGAATAGTACTAGTATTATCACAAAATATTTAACATGATCAAAGTGTAAATCATAGTCAAGGAGAGTATGTTTCATCCAAAGAACTTGTGCACTACAAGCTCCGGCCGCAACATACTCCGCCTCGGCGGTTGATAGGGCTACCGAATTTTACTTTTGGAAGACCAAGATACAAGACAATTACCTAAGAATTGACATGTTCCACTTGTGCTCTTCCTATCTACCCTACAACCCGCATAGTCGGCATCCGAAAAACTCTTCATTTCAAATAATCCGGTTTTAGGATACCATAAACCCATTTCAATAGTGCCCTTAAGGTATCTAATTATGCGTTTAACCGCTATTATGTGAGATTCTTTAGGACAAGATTGAAAACGTGCACAAAGACAAACGGAAAACATAATATCCGGCCTACTAGCCGTCAAATAAAGCAAGCTACCAATCATGCTTCTATAAAGTTTAATGTCTACACTTTTACCTTGTTCATCCTTGTCAAGCTTTATAGTTGTTGCCATGGGAGTTTTGCTTACTCTTGATCCTTCAAGCCCAAACCTTTTGATTAGTTCCTTTGTGTACTTGGCTTGATTGATGAAGATCCCATCCTTCCTTTGCTTGATTTGGAGTCCAAGGAAATAGTTGAGCTCCCCCATCATAGACATTTCAAATTCATCCTTCATGCATGACTCAAAAGCTTTGCAAAGAGATTCATTAGTAGAACCAAAAATAATATCATCTACATAAATTTGCACAATAAGAATGTCATTTTCTACATGTTTTGTAAACAAAGTTGTATCAATTTTACCTTTCTTAAAACCATTTGAAATCAAAAAGGAGGAAAGTCTTTCATACCAAGCCCTAGGAGCTTGTTTTAAACCATAAAGAGCTTTATCTAATTTAAAAACAAAATCCGGATGTGTAGGATCAACAAACCCGGGGGGTTGTTCAACATACACCTCCTCTTCAATAAATCCATTTAGAAAAGCACTTTTAACATCCATTTGAAATAATTTGAAATCTTTATATGAGGCAAATGCTAATGTCATCCGTATGGCTTCAAGCCGTGCTACGGGTGCAAAGGTTTCTTCAAAATCGATCCCTTCGATTTGAGTGTAACCTTGGCAACTAACCTAGCCTTGTTTCTAACTACATTACCCGATTCATCCAACTTGTTCTTAAAGATCCACTTAGTACCAATTGTTGGTCTATCGTGGGGCCTAGGAACAAGGTGCCAAACTTGGTTGCGCTCAAATTGATTGAGTTCCTCTTGCATGGCTAGCAACCAATATGAATCGGCCTCGGCTTCGAGCACATTTTTGGGTTCTATGTGTGAAATAAATGCAAAGTGGCCACAATAATCTTGAATTTTAGAGCGAGTAGTTACCCTTTTGATACTTCACCTATGACGAGGTCCTTGGGATGATGAGGATTGAATCTCCAATCCTTAGGTAGTGGTTGAGTAGGCTCCACCTCATTTGTTTGATGTTCATTTCCTTGGGCCTCTTCCACTTTGGCTTCACTTCCATCATCATCCTTTGGCTTGTCTCCCATGGTAGAAGCATCCTCCAAGGTGACTTTCTCCAAGCCTTCATCCAATGCATCTATTTCTATAACATTCTTAACAAACTTGTTAGATTCCTCAAACTTAACATGAATAGACTCTTCAATAGTCAAAGATGATCTAATGAAAACTCTATAAGCCTTACTAGTATTTGAGTAACCTACAAAAATAGCCTCATAAGATTTAGGATCAAATTTTCCCAAATTATCTTTTGTATTTAAAACAAAACATTTGCATCCAAAAACTTTGAAATAAGAAACATTTGGTTTTCTAGAAAAGTACATTTCAAAAGAAGTTTTTGTAGTATTTTTACATAAGAAAACACGATTAGATATGTAGCATGATGTATTAACGGCCTCGGCCCACAAATAATGTGGTAGACCGTATTCACTTAGCATTGTCCTAGCCATCTCTTGTAATGTTCTATTTTTTCGCTCAACTACTCCATTTTGTTGTGGAGTTCTAGGACAAGAAAGTTCATGCTTTATTCCATGTTCATCACAAAAAGTGGTAAAGGGTTGGTTAATGAATTCACCTCCTCTATCACTTCTTATTCTCAAAATCAAAGAATCCTTTTCTTTTTCAACTCTTTTCTTAAAAGTTTGGAAATACGAAAATGCTTGGTTTTTGTGTTCAAGAAAGAAAACCCATGTAAATCTTGAAAAATCATCAACCAAAACATAAGCAAATCTATTCCCACTTAGACTTTTGGTTTGTGTTGGGCCAAATAGATCCATATGGATTAACTCCAAAGGACGTGATGTCATGATATCCTTAATTGACTTGAAAGAAGACTTAGTTTGTTTCCCAAATTGACATGCGTCACAAACTCGGTCCTTTTCAAAATTCAAGCAAGGAATACCTTTCACCATTTCCTTTGAATTTAATCTAGAAATATGATCAAAAGAAATATGCCCTAATCTCCTATGCCACAACCAAGAGTCATCATCGAGGGCTTTCAAACAAGTAATATTACAAGACATATTCAACATATCAATCATATAAACATTACTTTCACGAAAACCGGAAAATACACAAACATTAGAAATTCTATCAATAACTTTACAAGAAATATTATAAAAAACTATATCAAAACCTTTATCACAAAGTTGACTAACACTCAAGAGATTATGCTTGAGGCCATCAACTAAAACTACATTTTCAATAAAGGAGAGGTGCCAAGTTTTACATTACCAATACGATGATTTTACCCTTGGCGTCATCTCCGAAGGTGACGGTGCCACCTTCATGATATCTTGATAGGGTTGCAAAGTTGTTGATGTCCCAAGTCATGTGCCTTGAGCAACCACTATCAAGATACCACAAACCTCTACGTCGTTGGGCTTTGGAAAGTACCTACATCATTTAAAACAATAGTTGACTTTGGTACCCAAACTTTCTTGGGTCCTTGAAAGTTAGTGTTACGAACCCAAATATTATGATGTGATGCACTTAGTCTATCATAACAGAAATTAGCTAAGTGTCCTTTCCGCCCACAATGTGAACATGAGTACACTTTTCTATACATGAAAGCATGATGTGTAGTGTGAGCATGTTTTGGGTTTTGCCATGTTGTTTAGGTTGTGTAGCATGAACATGAACATGAGCATTTTTCTTTGGGGCTTGCTTCTTAGGGAACATAGCCTCAATTTTCTTCTTGTTAAATTCACAATTTTTCAAAACAACACTTAATGAATCTAATCTTTCCTTAAGCATAGAAACTTCATTAGAATCAATTAGTGGGGCCTTACCTTTGCAAGAAATCTTATATTTTTCAAAATCATTTTTAGTAGTGGTCAAGGTGGAAACCAAATCATCCTTTTCTTTTGTAAGAGTAAAAACTTGATGACTTAAAGATTCATTTTCCTTTTTCATTTTTAAATACTTTTTCTTCAAGAAATCATAATTTTGTGATAACTCAACAAAAGCTTCTCCTAGTTCATCCATGGAGAGTTCATCATCAAAAGGGGTGGAAGGGGTTACCTTGCTTGTGCTTTCATTTGCCATGAAGCACATGTTGGCGGTGTCAATCTCTTCTTCGGATTCGGTCTCTGAATCCCAAGTTGCCTTCATAACTTCTTTTTGTAAGGCTTCTTTGAAGTGGAAGGCTTTGCTTTTTCCGGACACTCCGCCACAATGTGTCCCGGTTTTTGGCAATTGAAGCATATGATCTTTCTTTCTTCTTTGCCTCCTTGCCATCTCCTTCTACCTTGGTACTTCGCCTTGTTGTACATCCTCCGGACATTCTTAACAAGGAGTGAGAGCTCCTCATCATCTTCTTCTTCATCATCTTCATCGGAGTGTGTAGCTTGACTCTTGAAGGCGATGGTCTTCTTCTTGGTAGGAGCCATGTCCTCCCTTGCTTTCCTTTCCATCTCATGGGTTTTGAGGTTCCCAATGAGACCTATGAGCTCCATCTCTTCATTGTCGTTGAGTTCCTTCAAGATTGTAGCTTTAACTTCCCATGAAGGAGGAAGAGCCCGGATGATCTTCCTTACTCTTTGATCATTGTTGATATCTTCACCTAAAGAAGAGAGTCCATTAGTAATCTTGGTAAATCTTGTAACCATATCATCTATGGTTTCATTTTCTTGCATGCAAAATGTTTCATATTGAGACCGAAGAAGGTCAATCTTAGCCTTCTTTACTTGTGAGGTCCCTCATGTGTGACTATCAAGTGTGACCAAATCTCATATGCGGATTTGCAATGTATACCCTAGATATGTCATCATCATTAAGGGCTTGTAGAAGTGCATAGTGAGCTTTGGCATTGGCATCGAATTCCTTAGTCTCTATTTCGGACCAAGTGGATTCGTCACCGGGGGGTACACTAAAGGACTTAGTCACGGCCTTTGCAACTCGGCTACCTAGAGATTGCAAAAACACGGTCATCTTAACTTTCCATATGGGAAAGTTAAGTCCATCAAATTTAGGAGGGGTCTTAATTCCATCGGCCATTTACTTATATGAATATGAATGAAATGATTAGCAAATTAGGATCTTCTCTAAGGTGGTTAACCAAATCCTAGAGTCCAAGCTCTGATACCAATTGAAAAACACCTAGAGGGGGGGTGAATAGGTGTGAATGCTAATCTAATGATCTTTTTAAACTTTAATTAAATGAGTGATGCAACGATCTCTCAAAACACGACTAAGAGCCGAATACCCCTTGCGAGGTTCTGAACTCCTTCCTCCCAATTCCCCTTAAAATGGGTTAGAGGTGCGCAATGCAACCGTGTTGTATTGAGGTGTGATCGATCAATGCCAAGTATGATGATGTAAAAATGAAATGCACACAATGTAACACAACAAGTATAGCAAGTAAAGTAAACAAGACAAGATTGCACAAGTAGAGGGTTAGTTCTCAAGCAAATAATTCAAGACAATATAAAGCAAGAGAAATTGAAAGCAAGAATAATGCAAAGGCAATCGCAAACAAGATGATTTGTTTTGAGGTTCGAGCACACTTGCTCTAGTCCCCGCCTTCACCTCCGTGAAGGGTTTCCACTATCCACCGAGGATGCCTTTACAATTGGTCTACCGAAGACCGAGCACCGAGCTCCACCAAGTACAAAGGACCTCTACCGAAGAGGTTGCTCCACAAGAAGGAATTACAAGAACAAAGTGATCACAACTTGATCACTACACTTTTTCTCAATCTTTTACAAACACTCTCACTTCAATTTATAACTTCACTATAGAATGAGTATAGGATTTTGGCTCTATGAAGTGTGGTGAGAAAACTTCAGTTGTAGAGTGATATAGAGAATCAAACACAACTGAAAAACAATCTTGAAAGAGTAGGAATTGAAAGCTTCAAACAATTTTCTTTTCTCTTTTGAAAACAACAAAACTTGAGGAATTTTCTTGGTAATGTGAAGGAGAGACTTCTCCTCTATTTATAGGGTTGAAAATAAGTTAAAAACATTTTCTTTTCACCTAATTCAACCTGCAAAAGCACCCCAACAACTCTCCAAAAGTCTGTTAAAACAGAAAAAGAAACAGATTTTCAGAAAATCCCAAAGAGGAAAGAGCCGTTGCTAATTTGCAGGCTTGGCGGTCGACCGGTCCGGTCGACCGCCAGCCTAGCTGGAAGTAGCCGTTGGCTCCCGGTCGACCGGTCCGGTCGACCGACCCAAAAGGAGGAAACACAGTTTCCTTCTTACGGTCGACCGATCCGGTCGACCGAAAATTCCCGAGAGCAGAAAGCTCTCCGTCGGTCGACTGGTCCGGTCGACCGACGGACATGCACAAACAGTGCATGTCCAGGCACAGCGCCGGTCGACCGGGCCGGTCGACCGATGTTGCCTGACACTGAAAAACTGGGCTGTTTTGAGTTAGAAAAATTTTGATAAATATTTTAAAAATACATATAGCTAAGTATTATGCAGAAAATAGTTTATACACATGTTTTAAACAAGTTTTTCAGGATATAAAGCTTTGGTACATGTATATATAAACTAAGGCATAAAACTTAGAAATAACCATTTTCAAAAACTATTTTCAAAACATAGGAAATACATGAAACAAATGTGTGTGCAAATCCTAGAGCCAAATTTCCTATATTCAAACTTTAACATTCTAAACTTACAAACTTCTAAAAGACTTCAAAGCTATTCTTCAAGGTGGGCTATCTTCACTTGATCTTCAATGTTGCAACTTGAGCCCAAATTGAATTGTCTTGAGTCCAAAAACCTTGTATTAGAGTGAGAGTACTTCTAGTATGATAATAAACCTGAAACACACTTAAACAACAATTGTTATTAGTACAAATAACTAATATGTTTTGTAATCATCAAAATACACTAAACAAGGGTGATTGTAACCTTGGGCCAACAATCTCCCCCTTTTTGATGATGACAAAACATATAGGTTATTGAAACAAATAAAGGAGGAAAAGCTTGGAAAGCTCCCCTCAAACAATGCTATGTATTTATCATGAATATGAAAAGCTATGTAAGCATACATAAAGCATTTAACAAACACAATAGTTTTGTCCAAAAACTCAAGGAAACACAACCTTTCTTTTCTTCATGAAATGAAACTCAAATAGTAGTATCAAACTTAGAAAGTTTAAATTTAAACACTTATTTTAGTAGTATCAAACTTATTCTCCCCCTTTTGTCATACATCAAAAAGGGTTAAAACAAAACAATTGAAAAACCATCAAAAAGTGATTTCAAGATAAAAAATCGTCCCTCTGAGTACCTTTTATATCTGCGCCTTGATGCAGAAAGTTCAACCTTTAAAGGGTTATTCTGCGGGTAGGAATTACTTGTCCACCATAAAATACTCAGCCCCACTGAGTTTCAGTTTTGCTGTCCCTTGAAGAGATTCACCTTCTTGACCTTCTCTTGAAGCCTGACTGGTGCGATTATTATTTGAAAGTTGCGCCTTTTAGACTTCTTGATGAAGCGCGAGTTGATTGAGTCTGAGCTCTAACTCAAAATTCTCTGGATGCGAGTGTAATGGACTTTGCACCTGGACTGTGAGACGCGAGCTTTACATATAGAGCTCGCGTTTGAGGCTGTTGACTTAGAAGAATTTTAATTCCGGCCGAAGGTTTCGGACTTGAATGTAGCAACCCTTGTTCCTCAAACAAGGATGTGGCAATTTTCGCGTCTGGTTCTCTTTGGCGTCTCATATTTTAGACGCGGGTCTAAAACTAGACCGCGTTCACATCTGTGTATATTCGAAGTCCACAACTTTGATCGCGCATGTTTCTGTTGTGACAGAATTTTGACTTTCTGCGTGGGTCATCCCTGCGTCTGAAGTTCACAGCTATGTCGCGTTTGTCCTTCAGTTTTTCTGTTTCAGAATTCTAACCTTCTGGTTTTTTATTCTCGCAGGTAGCCTTAATCATCCTTTCGCATATTCGCTGGGCCCTTGGGAGAATATATCGGCCAGCGAACTTGTTCGATGGTCGACCAATGGAGGAGAAGTCACGGCTCCTATTTATGGGAGACGAGGATTTGCGCGGGTGATGACATCCTTCGAGACCTCATTGGACACGATGCATCAGTCATGCCCCCGGGTTGGCCAGGGTCACAGTGGGTATGACGGTGGATATGGTGGTGGGTATTGTCCTCTTGCAGGTCACTGGAAAGAGGACGTCACCTGTAAGGTCTCGAATCCTCCCTTCACCAATCTTACCCCAGAAGTGACATCGACGAAAAGTCCATATTCATTAGATGACTTTCTGGTGGTAGAGATGTTCATCAACGAAGTATCATGGCCGACACCAGTTGGTCGGGTGGAATCAGAAGTCCTTGCTGCATTCTGACCTCAAGAAACACTGTTGTTCTTAGCCAACGATGGACTCCTTCGATGTTTATGTCATGCAACATGATGTAATCAGCATCTGATCATCACCATAGTGCTCAGCCTTCTTGGCGCCCTTCCAAACATCTTGTATTTGGAGTGGTGAGCATGCTTCAAGGAGTGAGTGCAATCTTTTACTGAGAGAGGGACTTCTTTGTACTCGTTTATTGTAACACTCAATCTTATATATAGAGAGCGTCTTGTATCACTTTCATATGTCTGGACATAAATAAAAGTGACATTTTTTTTGTCTCCTTCCATTGTCTTGAATTCCCTTTTTGTATTGAAAGTCAGACGAATAGAGGTAAAGGATCTTTGACTTGCTAAAAATATGATAATAGTCTTAACGAGTCAAAGTTTGTAGAAAGATCTTATTTCAGGAACCCGACAACGCTGTCAGAGGTGTGATATTAACTTGACGGAATTGAGATAATTCTTGTGGATCTGCCAATCTATAAATGAGAATGACCAGTGGAATTTGTACCCCCAGGGTGGATGAGTTTTCATCAGAGGTTTGGAATTAACTTAACTAAAACCCAGATGGGCATTTAGTGAAAACACTGTTAACGGTGTAACCTAACAATGTTTTTTTTTTTGCGTGGACTTGTTATTCTGTTGACGAGAATAACAAGTGAGACTTAGACTCGCGGGGAATCTAGGAGGACTTTTTCCGTTAGAGGTGTAATATTAACTTAACGGGTTGAATAAAGTCTTGTCAGAAGTGTGATGTTAACTTGACAAGGGTGTGAGTCAGAGGTATAAGATTAACTTAACTCAAGAGTGTTTCAGCTTCATTTGGGAAGACTGAAAAGTGTCACTGTCATAGGTGTAATGTTTAACTTGGCAGTGAGGGTAATGCTAGAGGTATAATTTTGAACTTGGCATTGGTCATCTCGACTTTGATAAGGAAGTCCGAGGGAAAGTCATGGCCATAGGTGTATTGTTGAACTTAGCAATGACCTGGATGCTAGAGGTGTAATGTTAAACTTAGGTCAGCTTCGATATGGAAGTCTGAGGGAAAGTGACTGTCAGAGGTTTAGTATTGAACTTGGCAGCAACTTAATCACCGTTAGAAGTGTAATATGAAACTTAACAGTAATTTTGTTAGAGATGTAGTATTAATTGACAAAAATTGGCTCGAGATAGGAGCAATTTGAGGACCCGTCGTTCTATTGATGAGAAGTAATAGGTAGAATTTGAAATGTCTGAGGTGTAATGTTAAACTTGGCATTGAATTGATTTGCGATACAAGCAATTTTGAAAACTTATCATTCTATTGATGAGAATTGACAAGTGAAGTTTAAAGTGTCAGAGATGTAGTGTTAACTTGACAAATCGGAAGACTTGCTACTTCATATAGAGTTGAGACAAGTAAGATTTACACTTACTAAAGAGTATTGAAATTTTTCATTGCCAGAGGTATAATGTTAACGTAGCAGTGACTGTATTCTAATGGGCCTACCATTCCATGTATGAGAATTAGTAGGAGGTTTTGGAGGAGGAAGTGGGACCAAGTCTACTTAGGATTTTTAGCAAACCCTCAGCTATCAACGGATTTGGTGTGCCTTTACCAACTACCATTTGAGTTGGGCTAGCCATGCTATTCCCCTCAGCATGATGAGTTGTTGAAGACTTATGTTGGACTTAGAAGCCAACATTTTCCTCTGTCCTTAGCCGCCGGAGGCGTCAGACGTTAATGAAGAGAGCAATACTAGAACCCCAGTTTTGTCTTTTGTTTCTTTATCAAGATTTGTAAGAACTTTTCTTAGATCTAGAGTTTTGATCAGAGGTGTAATATTAACTTGATCAAAGGAAAAGTATTATTAAGGATAGTACTTCTTCAGAAATCTGCCGTTGATCGGCATCATGAGTGTATCGCCGTTTGAAGTTATGAGGCGATACGCTCCATTTGAGTAGATTGACTCTACTACAAATGGTCCTTCCCATTTGGGCTGGAACTTTCCTTTCGTCTTATGTGTCATCACTATAGGTCTTCTGACAGCTAAGACAAGGTCACCTTTCTTGAAAGTTCGCACGTTAACTTTCTTGTTGAAGGCTCTGGTAATCCGGGCTTGGTAGAGCTCGATTTGTTGTTGGGCCTGCAGGCGTTTATCATCTAAGGCTTCCAACTCTTGGAGTCGCAGCCGATGCTTCTCCTCCTTTGTCATCTCTGCTGTCAAGGCGACGCGTAGAGATGGAATTTGAATTTTTAGTGGAAGCACGGCTTCACACCCATACACCAAAGAAAATGGCGTAGCTTTAGTTGGGGTTCGAACAGTTGTGCGATAGGCCCATAAGCATTCACCTAGCTTGTCGTCCCAGTCACGCTGACTTTTCGAGACGAATTTCTTGAGAAGCTTACCGATGGTCTTGTTGAAAGCTTCTGCGAGACCATTAGCAGCGGGGTAATATGCCGTTGAGGACACACTCTGGATTCTGAACTTAGCGCAGAACCTCTGGAAGGCTTGACTGATGAACTGGTGTCCATTGTCATGGACGATTCGCCGAGGTACACCAAAACGGTAAATGACGTGATGTTTAACGAATTTGATCACATCAGATGACTTTACCTCCTTCAACGGGATGGCCTCAGCCCATTTAGCAAAGTAATCGGTTATGACTAAAATGAACCGATGTCCTTTTGATGACGGTGGACTGATGGGGCCAACTACATCCATGCCTCACATCTCGAATGGCCAGGTAGAGGTTGTAGAGTGAAGGTATCCTGGTGCTTGATGGATAAAATCACCATGCACTTGGCAGGCGTGACATCTTTTGGCATAAGTGATGGCGTCAGAGATCATCTTAGGCCAATAATATCCCAACCTTTGGAGTCGATCCCCAAGTTTTAGGCCAGGTTGATGGGCTCCACACATACCGTCATGGGCTTCTTTCAATACCTCCTGTGCCTCTTTCTGTGATAGGCAGCGAAGCAAGATCCCATCATGCGATCGATGATACAATGTTCGTGTGATTGCATTATAGTAGAACTTGGGAGCTTTCCTTCTAATGGTAGCCGCTTCTTTGGTATCATCAGGCAGGATGACATATAAGAGATAATCGATGTAAGGGAATCGCCAGTCTCTATGTTCTGGGCCGGTGGATGACTCAAGAGCTTCTTTGATTTGACAATCTCCTGTTGGCTTCTGGTAACCCTTAGAAGCGGTTCTTGGGCAATACAAGTCGTGGTTGTGGACAAGTATTTTCTCTACTACTCCAGCTGGAAGAGCTAATGAGGCAGCGAGAGACGCCAATGCATCTGCATGCGCATTTTGCTGGCGGGGTACATGGTCGATGTAAAAGTTTATGAACCTCTCGACCATGTAGACAATTGCGTTGTAATAGGGTACTAGATCTTCATGTCTGACTTCGTACTCCCCGCGAACTTGGTTGACAATAAGTTTAGAGTCACCATATGCCTCGAGATTTTTAACGCCAATTTCATCGGCGAGTTGCATTCCAATCAAAAGAGCGTTGTACTCTGCTACATTGTTGGAACAAGGCTTGGTTAACGAGAAGGCTCGCGGAATCACATAGTTCTGTGGGGAGACGAGTACTACTCCTAATCCCGCTATGATATGTCCTTTCGGGCCTATTCGCGATGCGCTGTCAAAGAAAAGTTGCCACACCTGTCTTTCAAAAGATGTCTGGGTTAGGCAAACTTCAGCGATCTCGTCTAGGAGATCCTCGTAAAGTTTGGTTGCCCTTGGATCTGGATGCTCAGCCAGGAAATCTGCCACCGCTTGTCCCTTCATGGCTTTTTGTAGTAAAAAACGCATTTCATATTAGGATAGCAGTATGGCCCATTTAGCCAATCGACCGTTTAACGCTGAAGGCTTTTTTATGAGTAACCTCAAAGGGTTGACCTTTGATATGACATTTATAGTTTGGCCTACCAAATAGTGTCGCATTTTCTGAACAGCGAATACCAACGCCAAACATTCCTTCTCGATCGGGTTGTATCGATGTTCGGCGCCGATCATGGTTCTACTCAAATAATAGATTGCTTGTTCGCGTCCTTGATCATTGTTCTGGGCTAGTAAAGCTCCTAAAGAATGATCCATTGCTCGGACGTATATCAGGAAAGGTTTTCCGGACACCGGAGCTGTAAGGACTGGTGGTTGTATGAGGTACTATTTAATTTCCTCAAACGCTTGTTGGCAAGCATTGTCCCAAATGAACGAGACACCCTTTTTCATAATTTGGTAAAGGGTTGGCATCTTCCAGAGAGGTTTGAAATGAACCTTCGGATGTATGCCAATCGTCCTTGCAATCCCCTGAGTTCTCTGAGATTCTGTGGAGGTTGCATCTCCTGAATGGCGCGAACCTTTTCCTGGTCCAAATGAATTCCTGTGGAAGTTACCACGAACCCTAGGAGTTTGCCGCTGGCCACCCCCAGGAAGGATTTGGTCGGGGTTCATTTTCAACTGATGGGCTCGCATGATGTCAAAGATAGCCTTTAAATCGGCTATGTGATCACCTTTGGCGCGGCTTTTTACTACAATGTCGTCAACATAACACTCCACCGTTTTGCGCAAATGTTCATGGAAAATGGCATTCATGGCCCTCTTATATGTCGCCCCCGCATTCTTTAGTCCGAAGGGCATGACGGTGTAGCAGTATACCCCCAATGGTGTCCTGAAAGAGGTATGCTTTTCATCATCAGGATACATTTTGATTTGGTTATACCCTGAGAATCCATCCATGAAGGACATTCGCTCGAATCCACACGTATTGTCAATCATGACATCCGTGATTGGAAGTGGGAATTCGTCTTTGGGACAGGCCTCGTTCAGATCGCGAAAATCAATGCAGATTCGGATCTTTCCGTTCTTTTTGGCAACAGGAACGATATTGGCTACCCAATCAGGATGTTGTTCTTCCCTGATGAAGCCAGAGTCTATAAGTTTTTTGACTTCTGACTGAATTGCTTCCATCACTTCTGGACGGAATCATCGCTGCTGTTGTTTGACAGGTTTTACGTCTGCATTAATGTTGAGGCGATCCATATCCACTGGAGGATCAAGTCCAGGCATGTCCTCGTAATTCCAGGCGAAAACATCTATATATTCTCGCACCATAGATACTAAATCTTCTTTCTCAGAGGGTGACAAGCTTTCACTTATAAAGATGGGCTTAGGATTAGCCTCATCTCCTAAGTTAATCTGAACAACCTTATCCTCCGTGGGTGGCTCGCACTGTTCAAAGCGAGTATCCCAAAGAGCATTTAAGTGTTTGATCCAAGGATCTGTATCAGATTGGGGCATTTCTTCATCCCCATCTTCCAGGTGGCTTGTTGAAACCATATTCACTAAAAGTTCTCTGAAGATGTTGCCGACACTAACATCTGACTCCCACGATGACGTGCCCGATGAGTAATCATGGCATAATGACTCTTCAGAGTCAGAGGCTGATGGGATCGGGGTTGACACATAGCCCAACCCCCTGCGAGTCTGATGATAATAATCAGGGATTTTTCCTTTTGGCACAAAAGATCGGAGTAGTGTTCTCCTTCCTTTGCCAAAATTCAACCCTGGACCGTTTGTCAGATCATACCCCATGCTCTCCATCATTCTGAGTGCATTTGGCTCATAATGACCGAACTGAGGGGGTTCCTTCTCGCTTTCTGATTCTTCACGGTACATCAGTTCGGATTTAATTCGTCTGAAAAGAATTAGTTTTTGGCCTTTCCGTCTTGCTGGAACCATGAATATTGATTCTTGCGCATTACCGGCATCTTGGTACGTTTCGAAGGACGACTTCACTGGTACATGCAATGATGTCAAAGCATCCATTACCGACCAGAGGTCATCATCTACTTCAGTACTAGTGTCTGACGGTACTGAATCAGAAGCGAACACAGAAAAATAAGGCAAATCTAATTCTTCATTAATATACCATCCGCCTACATCATCGGCGGTGTTATAAACATCGAGCTTATTAATGCTCATTACAAGTGGATCTAGTTCCCACATGCACTCTTCTTTTTCCGGCTCGGTGTCGGCTTCATTACCAGAGTCTGGCTCCTCTGGTTGTGGGATCTCGTCTGTTTCCAAAGAGTCCTGGTACAGGAGAGAATCTGTGAAATAGTTCTCGACTCCCTTGAACGGATGCCTTTCGGCAATCAACGTTCGTACCTTTCCACTCCCGTCGATGTATTTCATGACTTGGTGGAAAGTGGAGGGGATGATAGAATTACGATGAATCCATGGTCGTCCCAGCAGCAAATTGTATGAGGTGTCAGCATCGATCACGTAGCATGTTACTTCCGACTTTAAATCCCCAATTTGGCATTTGACCTTGATCTTCCCCATTGGACGGGTACCATTGGCATTGAACCCATAAATGGTCGTCTGGGTAGCGCTCAACCGGTGGGTAGGAATCCCTAAATGTTGCATGACTCGGCGAGGCATAATTCACAATGCAGATCCTGGATCTACCTGAATGCGGTTTATTGCAGATGATCCGATGTACCCTGTGAAGTATAGGGGTCGATCATGTTTCCCTTTAACCTGCATATCATTTGCCGTGAAGGTGATGCAGGGAGCATTTTGGAGGCATGGAGGCAATCCTCTACATCTTCCTCTTGTGGTCCAACTGGCACCTGGGTCATAAAAACCTCAGCGTCAGCTAGAGCCTCTCTCAAAGCTTCTCTGGTTGACTTTGATAGCCTCAGGAGCTCGTAAAGAGTGATTCGGGCCGGGATATTGGCCAGTTGAGTCAGGACGTCAAAACGGTAAGGTGTCGTGGATCCTTCCACGATGTCTTTTGTGCGAGCTTTGGAAAATCGAAGCTCTTTCTGTCTCTCCACGGGTTGTTTTGTGGAGGGCTTGGCTGACTCTGTAGCGGGTTTTGGAAGAGTTGGCGCCATTTCGTCATACTTTTTCAAATATGACTGACTCGAATGAGTTTCCGCCACAAGTTGGTTGGGTTCTTTAGTGAGAACTATTGTTTCCTCTTCTGAATCAGTCAATGAGGGAACATCAATTTTCGCTTCTCGGGAGGAGGCGCACACCACATTACAGAACGAAGCTTTTGCTTTGCCTTTGGACCTTCTGCTGGTAACAGTGGTCCATTGCTGGCCGTCCACAAGGTCAGGATGAACCCACATAACCTCTTCCTGAGGTGTGGGAACTGGTATAAGACCCTTCTCCTACTGATGATGAGGGTCTATGTTGATCATCCTTAGCTCCCCTCTTGGGATGGGGACTACTCCAGAGGGTGTTGGAGGTTGTTTTCCAAACTGGAGGAATAATGTCATATTGGCCGTTATTTTTTCTGCTCTGGACGGAGTTTTAATACCTCTGCGTCAATCAAAGCCTGAAGGATGTCTTTGAAGACATAACAGCTCTTGGTGGGGTGTCCCAGCATCCTATGATACAGGCAGTAGTTGGGATTATCAGTTTTACCGACTTCTTCAGGGCGTCTAGCTTTAGGAAGCTTCAGTCTGTTGCTCTTGTTAAGTAACTTGAACAGCGAGTCAACATGTTCGTCCTTAAAGGAATACTGCTTGCTGGCGCGCGGCTGACTTGAAGAACCACTTTCCTTGGCCGGTTGAGTTTTGACGGGGGATTTGGTCTCTGTCGCCAAGTCATCCTTCATTTTTGTTTGAAGGGATGCGTCTGGCGCACGCCTTGTCGACCTTTCGGGTCTGGGTTTGTTTTCTTCTCCCTAACCCGAGCGATAATTTCTTCAGCCTGTTCACCTTGTTGGATCAATTGTTTCCAGATGCGGCTTTCGGCAACTCCTATTTGAGCGAGGAGCGAAGTTTGTAGATTATGGCGGCATGTTTCCACCAGGGTGACCTGGGTCATACCGCTTGGACATAGGAGTGCTACATTCTGAAATCTTTCTACAAATAATTTGACGGACTCCCCTTTTCGCTGCTTTGTAGCCAAAAGAGTAGGCATCGTGACCTCTGAGTCATCTTCAAAGAAGCGTGTCAGAAAGAGCTTCTCCAAATCGTCCCAATTCTTAATGGAGCCTTCTGGGAGCTTCATGAACCATTCAAAGGCAAGCCCTTTTAGGGTGCCGATAAACAAACGTGCCAGGATGGCATCGTTATCCACCACATTCCCTATTTGAGACCTAAAATAGTAGATATGTTGGTTAGGTGACCCTTTGCCGTCGAATGCTTGGAGGGTCGGAGCTTTGAATTTGGGAGGGTATGGAACAAGGTCCCACTCGGCCAGATATGGCCGGACCACTCCGGCTTCTTGCAGGCCTTTCCGGTTGGTAAGGGCCTCAAGACGTTACTCTAATTGATTCATTCTTTTAGAATGAACCCTTCCCTTGTCTCGGTCGTCTTTTCCCTGCGATGAGGATTTAGACGAACCAGAAGTAGGTTGCTCTTTCTCCTCAATATATACAAAAGATGAGCTTTCTCCCTCTTTTCGTTTGCCTTTAGAGTTTTTAGAGGAGGCTTTGTCGGTTGACTTCCTCTTGTCTTCAAGAAATTGTGCCAGCATCTGCTTGAGGGAATCGATAGATTCTTGTTGAGTACGAATCATCTCAAATTGTTCCTTCTGGACCTGGGCTTGCTGCTCCAAGCGCCTGGCTGTCTCCTCAGGAGTGTTTGTCATGTATATAAAGGCCTCCTTCTCTATGGAAGAGTTCGAAGCCTGTGACTCTGCAATAGCAGAATGCGAGTCATTTACTTCAATGCCCCGAGCCAAGGCACTGTAATTGATCGGGGGAATTACCCCAGTCCGAGTGCGAGTATGTCGGTACACTCCTTCCGGCTCTGTGTCAGACTCGTCAGAGCTGACCACTGGTTGTTTTTCCTTACTTCTACTTGTCATATTTGCAGTGATTTCAGGGTACTCTGTGTCAGAGAAAGTGAAAAGCACACCTAGAGGGGGGGTGAATAGGTGTAAGTGCTAATCTAGAAACTAAGTGCGCTAAATGCGGAAGCTTAAAACAATATTGCAAACACACTTAGTACAACACACAAGTGTAGCCGAATTCCCCGTGAAGGGCTCTGGACTAACTCCTCTTGATTCCCCTTGAATGGGTTGAGGTGCTATGTGAAGCTCTTGTGGTTAAGTATAAGTGAGGCACACACAAACAACCAAGCATATACAAGATATAGCAATATGAAATATGCAAGGCACAACAAGCAATATATGATATGAATGAATGAATGATGCTATGCACAATATAAGAGAGAGAGAGAGAGAGAGAGAGAGAGAGAGAGTTAGAGATAATGGATCAAACGCAAACACAAAGATATGTTTCAAGGTTCGAACACCCAGCTCTACATCCCCGCCTACACCACCGTGTAGGATTTCCAATCCACTATCTCCCACTGAAGGAACCTCTACCGAAGAGGATTTGTTACAACACTAGGAGTACCAAACTCCTCTCTCAAACAACCACCTCACAACCGAGGGGTAGGCCCGTAGCCAAACAACAACCAACGCCTCTACCGAAGAGGGTTACAACCAATCTCCATCTCTCACTAGAGGGAGTAAACACAAGCCTCAACCTCTATCAAAGAGGGAGCAAACCAATCACCCGATCAACCTCTACCAAAGAGGGATACAAAAAGAACAAGGGTGTTTACAACAAGTGATTCCAAAGACCACAAACTCAATCTCTCTTTTTCTCTTTTTCCACAAAACAAGGATCCTAAATAGATTAGGATAGAAGATAGCTCAAGTGTGGAATCAAGGTGTTTTTGGAAACAGGCAACAAAGAAAAACTACTTGGGAAATGTCTTGTAAATGATAGAAAATGAAAACCAATACAATATCCCAAAAACCTAGTTCTTTTTGATTTTCCAAAAACCCAAAACAATAAAGATGAAATCTTTTTAGCACAAAACTCTTTTGAAAACTTGTTTAAAACAACAGAGAAAGTATGAATTTTTAGCTCTCAAAATCTTATCAAAACAGCCCAAGAGTTGGGGTATTTATAGCCCCAAAATAAAACTAGCCGTTAGGCTGATGTGGCAGCCTGACAGGCTTGGCGGTCGGCCGCCCGGTCCACCGCCAACGGTCTAAAATGTGATCGTTGGGCAAACCCGGTTGACCGCCCGGTCGACCCAAATAAACAGAGAGCACTGCTCTCAGTTACGGTTGACCGTCCGGGTCGACCGCCCTTGTGTCTGCCAGACGTGCACAGCTCTGTGCACGTCGGTCGACCTCACGGGTTGACCGGCCCTTGGTGCGGTCGACCCATGCGGTCGACCGACCTGGCCTGTTAGTCACAGATCAGGGTCTGAAACACAAGTTAAAAATATTTTAGAAAATCTTTTTAAGTCTTGTAAAAATACCCAAAAATAGTTTTATCATTTTGCATTGATATATAAACATGTGATAAAAATTTTGGCTCAAATATCAATCAATATGAACTATTTTTTTGTCTTAACATTTTTACCAAAAATCAAAACTTGTATTTTTACCAAACTTGATTTTTCAATACATGAATAAGATAGTCAAAATAAGTTTGTATAGGAAGTGTAAGCGTGTATGTATAACTAGAATACATCTATTATACATATAAACCATGTAAACTTATTTTGATCAATCTATTCATGAAAACACATATCGGTTAAACTAAAAAACGAAAAACCATAAAACGTGTGTGTTTGTGCACTTGAGCATATCAACTATACATATCTTTACAAATGGATCCAAACACACTAAACACTAGGATACCTAAGTCTTCTTGACGATCTTCATCTTCAAGTAGACTCGATCCCAAACCGTGATCCACCGAGTGCAAATGAGTAATCTTGATGCTCGGGCACCGGAATCACCATCTGAAGGCTTCCAAACTCATCTTTTTGAAGCAATCACCAACTAATATCTTGATCAATGATCTGTAACTAAAATCACAAAATAATTAGTAAACATAACTACATGAGTTAATCATCATCAAAACTAGGGTGGAAGGCCTTTGGGCCAACAATCTCCCCCTTTTGATGATGACAAAACTCATGGAGTTATATATCCATGGATTAAAGTTAAGCTTCAAAGAAGCTTCCCCTTAACTCATGCATAAACAAATAAACAATAAATATGCAATGAATATTAAACATGAAACATTAAACATGCATATCTATGCATAAACAATAAAAGGTTCTAGATACCAATGAAATGTTCAAAAACAAAACATGCTCTAGATACCAATTACAAAACATGCTCTAGATACCAATTAAAATTAAACTTAATATATGCAAAAACATAAACATGCATATATAAACCATAATTTTTCTCAAATAATTCTCCCCCTTTTTGTCAATCATCAACAAAGGGGTAAATAATCAAAACAAAACAAAATCTTCTCTCCTTTTAATACAAAGAATCAATCTTCATTAAGGGGTAAAAGCAAAACCAAATCAATAAATTTTTCTCCCCCTTTTTGTTCGAAACAACGAATCAATAAAAATAATATTTTCCCCCTTTTTGTCTAAAACAAAAACAAAACCAAATAGGGGTGACAATCAATTAAGGTACCAATTGAAAATATGTCAAAGAATAGCATCTTGATACCAATTGAAAGGAAACAAACAAAAAAATATTGATACCAATTTTAAGCAAAACACATGAAAATTTTGATACCAATTAAAATGGAACATAATAAATTTTGAATGTCTAAACAAAAATTTTGATACCAATTGTAAATACTTTTCATTTTGAACATATGATACCAAATTTGAATTTTCAATCATAAAGTATGGGAGTACAAATACCAATTTAAAGACAAAATCAAATTTTCTCCCCCTTTATGAAATACAAACTAAAATAATGCTTAGGCTTGATACCAATTTAAAAGTAATCAATTGAAACAAAATTGAAGCTCAAGCTTAGCATAAACACGATTTTGTGCTTAAAGATATAGGGATATAATAAGCACAAATAAAACATATATATGTATGAAAAATAGATACCAATTGAAATTGATATTCTTTGAAATGAAGCATACATACATACAAACATATATGAGTATACAAGAAATGTCAAGATTGATACCAATTGAAAGAATTCAATGATACCAATTGAAATAACTATAAGATCAAATGTATATCTCATATAACTACCTCCCAATCATGGTTCAAGTTTTAAATGATTTTCATTTTAAAGCATACATGAACATGATCTCCCATCCAACCTCCCATAGAAGGTAGGGGTTTTCAAAAATAGATTTGAAAATGTAGTATGTTTGAAAATCTCTACCATAGTGAAGAATACGAACTAGTTATAGGAAAAACTTTTAAAACTAGTACGAAATCCTTCAAGTAAGGAATAAAACAAAATTATTTTTCATAAAACATGAAATCCACATGATAGTCAACACTCAAGTCAATGAAGCATAAATATGTCTCATGAAAACAAAACATGAGTAAATAAAAAATGTGAGTGTACAAATACAATGTGAAGAACATGATCATGAAAATATACAATTTAGCTCAATATTCCTTTAAACAAGAAAAACGAAAATCATTAAAACTTATTTAATCTTCAAGGTATATGTATGTCCTATACAAATTAAAGTGTACATACATATCCAAACACAACGAGTCCACCAAATATATGCGTTAAGGCACGTGGCTCAAAAGGATGTATATGTATAATAATAATTTGGATAAAATAGACATATACATGAAGTTAAACAAATAAACACGAAATCAAGAAAAACTAAATTTTCATCAAAACAAATTTCATTTCAAGGTATATGTATGAATTGTCAACACAATAAGTATACATACATATCCCTAAACACAATTGAGTCCATATATATATATTTGCATGAAAGGCAAATGACTCAAAGGGGTATACATGTATATCTTAAAGTTTGGCAAAATAGACATATACATGAAATGGAAACACATGATCATAAAGCAAATCCAAAAGTAGGAATACAAGTTTAAAATGTATGAATCATCAAAACTAGACTATACTAGCACATCTAATGGGTTCAAATATGCATTCAAGCTCAAACATATATAGATTTATTTGTGGCCCACTATATGCACAAGTATACACCAAGTTTTAATGAAAACTAACATCTAAACATGTAATCAACTCATGAAGCATAAAACGGGATAAAAATCAACATGATAAACAAAAACATGATTATTAAGAAAATCCACAAGTTATTAGAACTATGATATACGCAATATCAACCAAATAGTGAGAACACAAAAGAATTTATCCATATTAAACATGGGTGTCTCAAAATAACTAAACATGTATATCACAAGTCTAATAAGCATGGCATTTTCATACTAATCACTAAACAATGAAACATGCTATGAAAGATAAACATGGAAAGCATGTAAACAAAAGGAGTTAGAGATTCGATACCAAAACCAATGAGGGCACCGCTCTAGTTCTCCAAACCAAGGTGGTCTTCCCACCAAACTTCCCTTGAAAGTGATGCATCCAAATAATATCCTTTAAGTACGGAACGCATCCACTCCAAGGTACCGCTACTCTCACGTCATGTGAGAGCCCACACCTACATCAAAAATACGAGGGGTGGTCTTTGGTACCCATATCTTCTTGGGTCCATGGGGGTTAGTACCTTCTCTAACCCAAACAAAATTCTTTGCTAAATTTACATTATGTATTCTATCATAGCAAAATCTAGCAAGGTGGCCCTTACGTCCACAATGTGTACAAGTGTACACATGAGCATACATGTGATAATGGTGTCCGTGAGGAGCATGTGTATGCCGTTGGGGGTGTGCATGAATAGATGGAACTTGTTTCTTTCGAAACAAAGATTCCAAACGTGTATGCCCAACAACACATTGGCTCAAAGTGGAGCCCAAACAATCTACACTCTTCTTAAGCATGGATATATCATTGTTGATCAAAGAAGAAGTGTGGCATGCAATAGGTGAAGTGTGTGATACTACCCTAGCATGGCAAACATGTGCATCAATCTTATTTTGTAAAACAACATTTTTCTTTAAACACATATCAAAATCTTTTGAAATAGAAATAATTTTTGTTTTCAAAACAACATTCTCCTTTAAAACAAAATCAATTTTTGAAGACAAGTTTTCATTTTTCTTCAAAATATTTTCACAATCATTTTTATTTTTCAACAAATCATTTTCTTTAAGTGCAAGATCAAGTTGAGATTTTAATGAATCCCTCTCATTAGCAATCTCCTCTTTCTCTTGCAAAACAATATCAAGTCTAGCAATCAAATTTTTATTTTCATTGTTAATGCCTAGACTTTTCTTTTTCAAAACATTATATTTTTCTATTAGCTTTTCACAAACAATAGATAGTTCTTCATTTAAAGCATGGGGATCAATATTATCATCACATAAAGAACTAGCACTATCATTACAATCTAAATGGGGTTCCGAATGTACCTCAAGGGAGTCATTCCTTGGACCATTAAGCATTGAGAATCGGATTCTCCACTAGACTCCTCCGGTTGAATAGGCGTTTGAAGCTTGGAGGTGGTGGTTGTTGTCAACTTGTTCCACACTGCAAAAGCGGAATCAAGGTTAGAAACACTTAAGAGATAATCTTTAGATAATGTGCTTCTAATGGCATCAAGGGCTTGTGCATTGGCCCCTATATGCTTGCTATCACTAAGGTAGGATTCCTTGGTAATGGCAAGGTAAACCTTATGTCCTAGGGTTTGTAAATAAACGGTCATCCTAATCTTCCAAACAATGATGTTGGAAGGGTCAAACATAGATGGGGTCATGAAGGCCATGGTAAACTATATGTGTGCAAACAAGCAAATGCAAACAAGATTAGCCTAAAATGAGGATCTTTAACTCTAGGTTGTTAGACCCAAAATCAGAGCACTTGGCTCTGATACCAATTGAAAAGCACACCTAGAGGGGGGTGAATAGGTGTAAGTGCTAATCTAGAAACTAAGTGCGCTAAATGCGGAAGCTTAAAACAATATTGCAAACACACTTAGTACAACACACAAGTGTAGCCGAATTTCCCGTGAAGGGCTTTGGACTAACTCCTCTTGATTCTCCTTGAATGGGTTGAGGTGCTATGTGAAGCTCTTGTGGTTAAGTATAAGTGAGGCACACACAAACAACCAAGCATATACAAGATATAGCAATATGAAATATGCAAGGCACAACAAGCAATATATGATATGAATGAATGAATGATGCTATGCACAATATAAGAGAGAGAGAGAGAGAGTTAGAGATAATGGATCAAACGCAAACATAAAGATATGTTTCGAGGTTCGAGCACCCAGCTCTACATCCCCGCCTACACCATCGTGTAGGATTTCCAATCCACTATCTCCCACCGAGGGAACCTCTACCGAAGAGGATTTGTTACAACACTAGGAGTACCAAACTCCTCTCTCAAACAACCACCTCACAACCGAGGGGTAGGCCCGTAGCCAAACAACAACCAACGCCTCTATCGAAGAGGATTACAACCAATCTCCACCTCTCACTAGAGGGAGTAAACACAAGCCTCAACCTCTATCAAAGAGGGAGCAAACCAATCACCCGATCAACCTCTACCAAAGAGGGATACAAAAAGAACAAGGGTGTTTACAACAAGTGGTTCCAAAGACCACAAACTCAATCTCTCTTTTTCTCTTTTTCCACAAAACAAGGATCCTAAATAGATTAGGATAGAAGATAGCTCAAGTGTGGAATCAAGGTGTTTTTGGAAACAAGCAACAAAGAAAAACTACTTGGGAAATGTCTTGTAAATGATAGAAAATGAAAACCAATACAATATCCTAAAAACCTAGTTCTCTTTGATTTTCCAAAAACCCAAAACAATAAAGATGAAATCTTTTTAGCACAAAACTCTTTTGAAAACTTGTTTAAAACAGCAGAGAAAGTATGGAATTTTTAGCTCTCAAAATCTTATCAAAATAGCCCAAGAGTTGGGGTATTTATAACCCCAAAACAAAACTAGCCGTTAGGCTGATGTGGCAGCCTGACAGGCTTGGCGGTCGGCCGCCCGGTCGACCGTCAACGGTCAAAAATGTGACCGTTGGGCAAACCCGGTCGACCGCCCGGTCGACCCAAATAAACAGAGAGCACTGCTCTCAGTTACGGTCGACCGTCCGGGTCGACCGCCCTTGTGTCTGCCAGACGTGCACGGCTCTGTGCACGTCGGTCGACCTCACGGGTCGACCGGCCATTGGTGCGGTCGATCCATGCGGTCGACCGACCTGGCCTGTCAGTCACAGATCAGGGTCTGAAACACAAGTTAAAAATATTTTAGAAAATCTTTTTAAGTCTTGTAAAAATACCCAAAAATAGTTTTATCATTTTGCATTGATATATAAACATGTGATAAAAAGTTTGGCTCAAATATCAATCAATATGAACTATTTTTGTGTCTTAACATTTTTACCAAAAACCAAAACTTGTATTTTTATCAAACTTGATTTTTCAATACATGAATAAGATAGTCAAAATAAGTTTGTATAGGAAGTGTAAGCATGTATATATAACTAGAATACATCTATTATATATATAAACCATGTAAACTTCTTTTGATCAATCTATTCATGAAAACACATATCGGTTAAACTAAAAAACCGAAAAACCATAAAACGTGTGTGTTTGTGCACTTGAGCATATCAACTATACATATCTTTACAAATGGATCTAAACACACTAAACACTAGGATACCTAAGTCTCCTTGACGATCTTCATCTTCAAGTAGACTTGATCCTAAACCGTGATCCACCGAGTGCAAATGAGTAATCTTGATGCTCGGGCACTGGAATCACCATGTGAAGGCTTCCAAACTCATCTTTTTAAAGCAATCACCAACTAATATCTTGATCAATGATCTGTAACTAAAATCACAAGATAATTAGTAAACATAACTACATGAGTTAATCATCATCAAAACTAGGGTGGAAGGCCTTTGGGCCAACAGAAAGTCCTCTTCCTGTGGGAGCGATACCTTTTGACTGATCGGGAAGTTAAAGTCGACTGTCTGAATATAGACTATCGGCTTGCACGTGAACTGCAACGGCACTCAGAGAGCATTGTGATAAGCCGTTTACAGCAGCACGATGGAGTGATCAGACTAGCACTCTCTTCTTTGTCAAATAATCTCTTAGATCTATGGGAGGGGAATCAAAGAGATTAGCCTTGGATGGTCGAGGGCTTTTCAATTTGTGAGAATTATCATTGCTTCGCAAAGCTGAGACGTAAGGTTCTGAGGCGCGGAGCTCATGTCCTGAGAAATGAACGCAGCTCTCGCGTTGTGGCTCTGAAACGCGGGCCTTGTGCCTCTGCTGAGAAAAGACGTGGCTCTCGCGTCGTGGCTCCGAAACGCAAGTCTTGCGCTTCTGCTGAAGAGAGGCGTGACTCTCGCGTTGCTGATTGTCGCATCTGGGTAGAGATGCTTGGGAAACACGGGCCTTCTGAGTCTCGCGTATAAAGGTAAAGGCGCGGGTCTCATGTCTTGGATGAGGAGCACGGACCTCGCGTTGCTGCTCGTGGCGTTTGGGAAGCGGTGCTTCAGAAACGCGAGCCTGGTGATCTCACGTTTAGGTTGCCAAACGCGGACTTCATGTGTCTGAAATGGTTCAGAAGAGACGCCGGTCTGAACTTCGCGTCCTACCTCTGTTGGACAAATAGTTGTTCCAACTTGTAGTTGACGTGCACGTCGTCTCTGTCGCCGTTCAGCATTCCGGTTACGTCATAGGGGTTGAAGAGAACCCCCGGCAACCTGGCGCTGAGGAAGGGGATGGACTGGCTGGACATCAGGAACGTTAACCACGCAGGTCTCCTGAGAGACGTTGACGCAGGCGTTACGCATGATGCGATTAGCCACGACATCCTTCTCATCAGTCGCATCTGAGAGGATCTCAGAGCGGACTTGAGAGTAAGTCCCCGAAGAGACTCTGCGGTAGGCCCGGGCCTTAGGGCTCTTGGAGCTGGAAGAGAGGAACTCTTCATACTTTGCCTGGTCAAATTCCACGACAAGTGATTCGACCATTTTTCCCATGTAGATGATGTCACCTTGCGCCACCACTTGCTCGTCAGTAGAGAAAGTAGTCCCCAACGGAGTCGTCATCTCTTGTACGGTGGGAGATGCTTCCCTGTGAAATTTTCTTGAATCAAATGAAAGATTACAGCGGATTAACACTCTGAATACAAGAGAGGGGAGATGTTTAGACTTGAATCTCCCCTTTATTTAATGCTGGGTTCTTGATGTGGTGGTGGAAAGTGAATCTTGTTTTTCATTGACCGGGTGAACGTCAGGACCTCTTGGGAATCTTCTTTTTGGATGACAGACGGAGTAACACAGCTCCTGTCGACTAGGAATCTCAAAGAGATTGTAGGCAAAGATTGACTTGTATGCAGCAAGTTGCTTGAAGAGTTGAACTCTCTTTCCTTTTCTGTGGAAGCTCATAAGCCAAATTCTTCTTCAAGAATTATCTGATTGACCGATCCCTTCTCCATAGCAATGGAGCTATTTATAGAGGTTTTAGGGGTGAACGTGCCCCCTAAAAACGTTCTATAATGGGGGTTAACTTCCTCATTATGTGGGCAGTGATGGACCCCATAACAAGGGCAGTTATAACTGAGACGCGGGTTTTGACCCTCGCGCCTTGGTACTGCAGTGAAGCTGAGACGTGGGCGTCTTGACGCTGCAGTGAAGCTGAGACGCGGGTTCTGACCCTCGCGCCTTGGTGCTGCAGGGAAGCTGAGACGCGGGTTTTGACCCTCGCGCCTTGGTGCTGCAGTGAAGCTGAGACGCGGGTTTCGACCCTCGCGCCTTGGTGCTGCAGTGATGCTGAGACGCGGGTTTCGACCCTCGCGCCTTGATGCTGCAGTGGTGCTGAGACGCGGGTTTTGACTCTCGCGTCTTTGTGCTACAGTGCTGGCTATGATTAGCCCTGCGTCTGGAGTTTGGACTCTGCTTTTTGATGACTTGTCTTTAGTGATTTTTAGACAGCCTACAACCATCTGCTTTATTTTACCTGTATGAGTACCTGACTTATTTTACCAGTGTGATTACTTGTATTCCTTCATGAGACCTCGGTGAGTGATCATCCTATTTAGTTAGTTTATATGAGTTTTGTCAGTATTATTGCATGTGTTGAGGATTATTTACTTTTGATTATAGACTAGTTGTCGTACATCTTAGACTGTGACTTGGATTGATCTTGATATTGGCCTTTCATATTTGTTGATTAAGTTGAGGTATTATCGGACATTTATTTGATGATATTACAGACGAGAATTCATTTAAACAATAAATATGCATTAAATAAGATGTTACCTTAAGGTTGAGTTATCTTGATGCTTGAAGTTATATATGGACCTATAGTTCAACTTGAGATTTACTCAAGGTCTTGATTCATATTTATATGAGATCAATAATAGTTGGATTCTGATCATATAGGAGAATAGCTTACCTTGATTTTTTGATCTATCATATAATACAGATTTTGGATTAACAATTGCAGGTATTTTATTTGGATATATTTACTAATAAATCATTTGAGTAATGATGTTTATTGATATCGAGGTTTGAGTATAGAAACTTTCTAGATTTCATGTAGCTTGAGGATGTCCCACTCCTTAGTTATGATCTTGATTTGGATTGGAACTATTAGTAATGTAACTTAGAGTATAATCAGATTTAAATCTTTGACTAGTTCATGAAGGTATTTATATGAATGGATATCTGGGTGATATTATCAGCATATCTGATTATTCTTATTGATGGTAAAATATGTGAAAGTTCAGTCAGAGATTGATGATTGATTAAATAGGAGGTTCTTATTAAAGGGACGGGATCTTGGACTTGTCAAATAGACTCAATTAGATTAGAGTTGACTTGGGGGTTTAGAAATTGACGTTGATTGGGTTGACCTGACCTGGTAGATTTTAGAGAGATATATATACTTGATATGTTACTTGAGTTTTAAGATCTTGTGACTGACCAGGGTAGAGTAAGAGTATGTGATGATCTTGATCGAATTGAAATATGAGGTTTTGATTAGACGTATCAGAACTTGTATTTGTTTCAGTTATTGAGGGTCAGATATATCAGTGACTTAGAGGATAAATATGTCGATGACTTTGAGGACCTGAGTTATTATATACTTTACCAGATTATTCTATTCATGACATCAGGTCATTACTCACCCTGAATATCATGATTTGCCTAGGAAACTTGATTGATTATACATGATATCTACCGATACTATTGTCCATGTTACTTAACTACTGGGAAAATATTGTTACACAGTAACAACACCTCATGTTATACTTATTATATATCCTGTTATACCGGTGTCCTGTTCACTGACATTATATATCCTGTTATATCGGCATCATGATTACACATGTTGACGTTGTTACCGGGACTGTCACCGAGTTCTCAGTGATTTAAGTAACATGCACATTAAATAATTTGATAAACTAATAACATGACATTAAACAATATACACTGGGATTGAAAAATTGATGGAGACAACGTCTGTATTTTGGGTGGACCTAGGATATAGGTTGTGCAGCCAAAAGAGGGTTCCACTGCAGGGTTCCCGTGGGGTGACTGGCACCCCGTCCTGTTCCTGTTCCTATTATACATGTGATACATGTACCTGACCTATTATACATGTACCTGACTACCTTGCGGTAGGTCCTGCTTCAGCGCCAAGAGTCTGGGCCGTGGTCCCGGGTATGTACGGGACCCACCTAAAATACAGACAATGTCTCCAACCGATCAGTTTCAATAACTGAGGACCTCGATTGGCACGTGCAGTAGGCGTAGTATGGGATGCGTCTATTACATGTGGCAATTGGTGTTTACTGACATAATTAAAAATGATAAACTGTTAATGTATTGTGACTGATCGTGATCACCCGACTGCACTTATATAACTATGATCGACATATGATTATACACATGACCTGATTGTATACCAGACTAGTGACATATGCTAGGTTACACATCTTGACATTAGTGGTCAAGATACCAGTTATATATCGTTCATACCTTTGTTCTTGACATTGATTATTCTGTTATGTTTTATTTCAGTTATCATGTTGTTATTGATTGCATTGTTATGCACGAACACCTTTTTCTTTACACACACTCATTAGGTCACTTCTGACGACCCTGGATTCGCATGTCTAGGAATTTTTTTGGACACCTTCTTATATTGTTTAGGTGTTCGTGTGATTGTACGCGTTACAAGAAGCTGGAGTCTCTCTTTTCTTGATTTTAGGTATTCTTGCTCTTTTATTCATGTTAATTTCCTGATTCTATCTTTATTGCATCCAGTTGTCATTCTCTTTCCGTTATTCATCTGTTATCATTGTGTTAGATATTTATATGTCATATTGCAGTGATATTGATTTATCGTAGTAGATTTTGTAACTTGTTCAGGTTACTTTAGGCTTAGCGTATGTGCGTGGGTATTTTTCTCGCGTGCATACATCGCCGACCTCCGTCGTGACTCTGTTTTCACGTATTTTCGGAAGCGGGGTGTGATACGCACTTCATCAGTATTTGACTATCACTGTCAGTCAGGTCACCATTCTCTACTTATATTAAAATGTCTTGTTCCATCGTTAGATAAAGTTGAAAAACACCTAGAGGGGGGTGAATATGTGTAAATGCTAATCTAGAAACTAAATATGAAAGCTAAAACAATTTGCACAAACACTTAATACAACCAACAAGTGTAGCCGAATTCCCCGTGAAGGGCTCTGGACTAACTCCTCTTGATTCCCCTAGATAAGGGTTGAGGTGCTATATGAAGCTCTTGTGGTTAAGTATAAGTGAGGCACGCACAAACAAGCCAAGCATATAATGGATGTACAACAATATGAAAGATGCAAGGCAACACAAGCAATATGAATGATATGGCAATATGAATAATGCTTTGCACAAATAAAAGAGAGAGAGTTAGAGAGACAATGGATCAAACGCAAACACAAAGATATGTTTCGAGGTTCGAGCCCCTAGCTCTACGTGCCCGCCTTCACCGAGAAGGATTTCTAATTTACTATCTTGTCCACCGAAGACTCCCACCGAGGGAACCTCCACCGAGGAGGATTTGTACAACAAGGGAGTACAGAACTCCTCTCTCAAACACCGCCTCACAACCGAGGGGTAGGCCCGTAGCCAAACAACAACCAACACCTCTACCGAAGAGGGTTTACAAACCAAACTCCACCTCTCACAAGAGGGAGCAAACCACAAGCCTCAACCTCTACCAAAGAGGGAGCAACCAACAAATGAGGGTTTTCACAATAGGTGGTATATCTCAACCACAAACCTCTCCTTTTTCCCACAAACAAATTATCCTAATAGAATAGGATATAGGTGATAGCTCAAGTGTGGAAAACTAAGTGTTTTGATCAAAGAAATACTCTTGGAAAAACACCAAAGATGATATAGAAATTTTAGCTCAAAAAATAATTCCCAAAACCTAATTTCTTTGAAATAAACAAAACAATTAAAACAAACAAAATGAATCTTTTTTGCTCTTTAAACTCTTTTGAAAACTTTTTTTAAAACCAGGGAGTAGGGAAAAATTAGCTCAGAAAATCTTATACAAAACCCCCAAGAAATGGGGTATTTATAGCCCAAACAGAAAACTAGCCGTTAGGCTGATCTGGCAGCCTGACAGGCTGGCGGTCGACCGGCCCGGTCGACCGCCAACGGTCATAAATATGACCGTTGGGCAAACCCGGCCGACCGCCCGGCCGACCGCCCAGATACAGAGAGCAGGACTCTCTGATCCGGTCGACCGCCCAGATACAAAGAGCAACGCTCTCTGGACCGGTCGACCGCCCGGTCGGCCGGCCCACTGTGCTGCCAGACGTGCACAAGGCTGTGCACATCGGTCGACCGTCCAGTCGACCGGCCCTTGGTTCGGTCGACCGTGCGGTCGGCCGACCTGACCTGTCAGCCACAGTTCTGGGTCAGAAACTAGGGTTAAAAATTATTTTAATAAATCTTTTATTTCTTCTAAAAATCTCGAAAAATAGTTTTATCATTTTGCATTGATATATAAACTTGTGATAAACATTTCAACTCAAATATCAAGCATATGAAACCATTTTTGTGTTTTAACATTTTTACCAAAAACCAAAACATGTATTTTATCAAACTTGGATTTTTCAATAGGAAATCTTATTTTTCCTAAAACTCATGAATAGACATATCAAAATAAGTTTGTTTAAGATATGAAGCATGTATGTATACCGAACACATCTAATATACATAAAAACCATTTAAACTTGTTTTGATCTAAACTATTCATAAAACCAAAATTCAAACATAAAACTTGTGCGTGTTGTGCACTTGAGCATATCAACTATTCTTATCTTTACAAATGGATCTAAACACACTAAACTATGAATACCTAAGTCTTCTTGATGATCTTCCATCTTCAAGTCGACTCGGTCTAAACTCCGTGATCCAACGAGTAAGGCTATGAATGATCTTGACGCTCGGGCTCGGGAATCACCAAGTGAAGGCTTCCAAACTCGTCTTTTTGAAGCAATCACCAACTAATATCTTGTTACATGATCTGAAACTAAAATCACAAGATTATTAGTAAACATAACTACATGAGTTAATCATCATCAAAACTAGAGAGGAAGGCCTCCGGGCCAACAAAAGTTTCATCCTTAGAGTGTGAGTCCTGATAGCTAGAAAAACACCATCGCGTGTCTTATCTTAATCGGATCAATAAGAGAGCTGATAAATCATTTGATTTAGTTCATTCTGATGTGTGGGGTCCATGCTCACTATTTCCAAAACTGAGTTTTAGGTATTTTATCAGCTTTGTGGATGACTATATTCAAGTTACAAGGATATATCTGTTAAAATCGAGTTTTGAAGTATTTTCCACATTCAAAAATTTTCATTCAGAGATAAAGAACCAGTTTAATTCTAACATTAAAATTTTGAGATCTAATAATTCTAAAGAATATATGGATAACCACTTCGGTCAGTTTCTAGAATAAAATAGAATTTTGCATCAATTTTTTTGTGTTTACACTCCTCAGCAAAATGGTGAGCTGAACGTAAGAGTAGTACATTGCTTTGAGTCATTGGCAACAACATATCATTGGTCGCTTCATCAATTGGACATCAAGAATATCTTTCTCAATAGTATTCTTGATGAGGAGGTGTACATAGAGCAACCATCAAGCTTTGTTGCTCAGGTGGAGTGTGCAGAGAAAGTTTACAAGTTAAAAAGGTCACTCTACGGTCTCCTCTGAGAGCTTGATTTGGGCGCTTTGCATAAATGATTCAGAAGTTTGGTCTTTTTCACGCAGAGAAAGACCACTCTATATTTTGGTAGATACAAGATGGGAAGAGGATTATGTTAATTATATTGTGGATAATATTGTGATCACAGGGAATGATACAAAGGAAATTGATAGCTTGAAGAAGTACTTGCAGAAGCACTTTCATACCAAGGGTCTTAGTTCTCTGAAGTACTTCTAAGACATTGAGGTGTCAGATCCAAGAAATGTATTTTTTTGTCACAGAAGAAATATATACTTGACTTGCTTTTGGAGGTTGGGATGATCAAATGCAGGAGTATGGATTGTTTGATTGGATATGCATAAGAAGCTGCTACCAAATCAGGGGAGCTTCTTGAGGATACTTGGATGTACAAGAGATTAGTGAAAAACTTAATTACCTGATAGTGACCAGATTGGACATCATATTTGCAATCCGTATAGTAAGTTTTTGTCAGCACTGAGGTGGTAATGAGGATTCTGAGGTATCTGAAGAAATCTCCAAGGAGAAGGCTTCTCTATTCAGATCAGGGACGCATCCAAGTAGTGGGCTTCTCCAATGCAGACTAAGCAAGGTGCCCTTTTGATAGGAGGTCGACCACATGATATTGTGTTTTTCTTAGAGAAAATCTTGTGTCATGAAAAAGTAAGAAATAGAGTGTGGTCTCTCGGTCCAATGTAGAGTCAGAGTACAGTGCGATGGCAAATGTGACATTAGAGCTGATTTGAATCAGAAGTTTATTGACAGAGATTGGTTTCCCCCAGAATATCCCATGAGACAATATGACGACAACAAGGCAACAATACACATTGCTGAAATGCCATGTTCTATGAGAGAACCAAACATATTAAGGTTGATTGTCATTAGTTCGTAAGAAGTTTGAGGCAAATATCATTGTGGTGAAACATGTAGCGTCATGACACCAATTAGCAGATATTCTTACCAAACTACTTGGTAGAACAATAGTAGATTTTATTTGTGAGAAACTGAGCATGTATGATATGCTCCAGCTTGAGGTGGAGTGTTGAGAGATACTATGTATTGGTTTAGTCCCACATCGCCTATGAGAGCATATTTATCATGTATTGCTTATTATAAATAAATCAGAGTATGAGTCCTTGCACTCATCTCTTTCTCTCCCAATCTCTGATGCATATATAACACTTCAGTCCCAGTATGGGTGAGATTCTCCTCAACGCTTTAAATTCTGGTCCAAGCCTATCATTACAAGATTTCTAGTTTGGCAGTGACTCCTCTCTTTATGGACAAAGCCACTTCTCGTTTTGAGAAACTGGCCTTTGCTAGATTGTTTTGCTGATATTACTGCCAAGAAACCTCTTGCTAAATCCTCAACTCTTGAGATTGAAGGAGGATAAAAGGTTAACATAGAAAGTGGAGCATGAGTGGGTGCCTTCTACATGTTCAAAATGTCAGTGTTTTGGGCATGTTGATGTCCCACAAAAGAATCTTGGAGGCCAAAAGTAACCAGTGCTGCTGATAATTCTGATACTCAAGATGAACGTCAGGCTCCCAACTCTGAGAGACCAGTTACATCTCAGAACATTATTCTCAATTCTGCTAGAAAGATGTCAACAGATAATGAAATTGAGGATGTAAAGGGTGCACAGGAGAATGTTGTAAATTCAGCAGTTAGGGAGAAGATAGGAACATTACTTCAGTATCTCCTACACCTAATGCATCAGAAAGAAAAGGCAGCTCACTTGATAGGCTTAATTTTGATATGCAGAATCCCGTGGTGCTTGACAATGACAAATTTCAGCTAGTTACAAGAGATACAATCAATGATAATTATCAGGGGACTAAGATACAGGGGGATACAGAGATCAATAAATTTCAAGCTGCAGATAAGGATGCAGGTAATGGTAAAAGTCATAATACTTATACTGACAGGAATTATTCTTCTGATAATGATTTATCCCGGGCAAAGGAGATTAACTTTGATGAGCATGAAAAAGATCCACCAGCTGCAGACAATCTTCAGGAATGTGGTGAATCCACTGATTTCAAAATTGCTGCAGGTAACCCTGAGTGGCAAGAGCAGTTGAAATCTTGCAGGGATCAGAAACTGAAACAGTCAGTACCACTCAACTGTTAATTCCATTCTTTCCCATTCCAATTCTAACTCAAACTTCTTTGGCAAGTACTTAGCTGCATCAAGCTCCAACACCTAGCATAGGCAAGTTTTTACCCCATGGCTGTGGCATTATCCATATACAATGGCTTCCCAATCAAACTTGCAGCTTTACTTAAAACTTTTTGTGACCAAAATTTTAAGTGCAGTGAGGGAATCTAACACAGACTGGAAAAGTAGTCAATGTGTCCCTTTCTAACCTGGAGTGCTCACTCCATTTCTTGAAGATGATTAATCTTCTGTCAAAGAGCCTCAGTGCACCTATAACACCCTGTTACATTCATCACCACTCCCAAATTGAAGAAAAAGAACCCATTCTCCCTTGAGAAGATGTCCGAAGAGCACTTTGGCTTCCATAAACGACTTATACAAGCCTTGAGATGAACATAGAATGGCTTGTTCCCTATCACGTACCCAACTAATGTATTTGACCATTTATCTATGTTCTCATCTATTTCTGATTTCAATATTGAAACATAAGAACTACCATCAATAGATTTAATGTAGGAAGAGAGAGGAAGTCGAGGAAGTCGACGATGACGAGGAGCCAAAGACTCAGCAGCAGCAGCAGCAGGGAATCAGCAGCATCAGCATGGTCGACCGGCACGGTCGACCGGCACGGTCGACCGTTGTGCACCAACATGCACAAAGCTGTAGCGGTCGACCGCCCGGTCGACCGCAGAAGGAGAGCGGTTGACCGCCCGGTCGATCGACTGACATTGCCTAACTCTCGGTTAGGCACGGTCGACCGGCACGGTCGACCGGTGCTTGGGTCGGTCGACCGAGCGGTCAACCGACAGACGGGTTTGGGTTGTTTCGGGAAATTTGCTGAATTAGAAATCAGCCCAAATTGGAAACTGATTCCTAGGGTTTCCTTGGGTATATGAGAGAGACAGAGCTCTCTTCATAAAGTAATGCTTGTAATACTTATATTGATTATCAAATCAATAAAAATCTCTCTTCCTTGCCCCGAGGACGTAGGCAAAATTGGCTGAACCTTGTTAAATCTGGTGTTTGTGTTCTTCTCATTGTTTAATTGTTCTTTGCTGTTGGTGGTACTTCTATATTGCATCTTGGCTCAAGGGTTTCCTCTACGTGGTTGTTGTTTCTGCGCACAACAAGTGGTATCAGAGCATCCCAGGTTAGTTGTGGGATCATCTGGCGATTCGAAGGGCATCTATTGCTGATTTGGTGGAGATCGTGTGTCGATCTCAGATCAGTGTTGGGACTGTTTGTGGGATCGTGTGTCGATCTCAGAACAGCGCGTGAAGTGCTCAAGGAATCATTTGAGGAGTAGATCTATTCAGAAACTCATCTAGGGTTTCGTGAGGAGGTAAAGATCTGATCTTTATCAAAGTTATTTATCTAACTCCGTTGGTTTTCCGCATTACATAGAGGATCTAGTCAAAGAGATGGCAGAAGAAAGTACATCTGTGAAAACCATGAATCCTCATTCGAGGATTGACGTGGTGAAATTCAATGGCACTAACAATTTTGACATGTGAAGGTACGAGGTGATGGATGCCCTGAATGCATCTAACCTCGAAAATACTCTACGTCTGGAGAAGAAGTGAAGCACAACCACTGAAGAAGAGTGGGAGAAGATGAACCGATCAGCGTGTGGCTTAATCAGATCATGTCTAACATAAGACATCAAATATCTTGTGTTACACGAAACATCTGCGAGGCAGTTGTGGGAGATCCTTGAAAGAAAGTATCTGACCAAGAGTATTGAATCCAGATTACAGCTGAAAAGCAAACTTTATGGGTTTCAGATGAAGAAAGGATGCTCCGTGAATGAACATCTGAATCGCTACACGAAGCTTCTTACGGATTTGGTCAATGTGGATGTCAAGGTAGATGAAGAAGATAAAGCGGTAATTCTCTTGAACTCTCTTCCTGCAGAGGAGTATGAGACTTTTACCTTAACCTTCATAAATGGTAGACAGTCCCTTGACTATCATGAAGTGTCGTCTGCTTTGGCTAATTATGAGACGAGGATAAAGGAAAGGCAGTCTTCTCAGGCAGGCTCATCAGCAGAGGCGCTAGCAGTAAGAGGCAGGGGTTCATATAGGAAGGGCAAAGATGATCGAGGGAGATCGAAGTCCAGGCCAGGTTATCGAGATCTGAAAAGAACCAGTGTGCCTTCTGTAGAGAATTAGGGCACTGGAAAGTTGACTGTCCAAAGGCCAAAGGGAAGAAGAAGGAGTCTAAGACTGAGGCAAATCTTACAAAGGTGGTCAGTACTCAAAGCAGTACCTCACAGGCAGGTGGATCAGACTCGGACTCGTCGGTTTTCTCATTCTCTGTCACTACTCCTATCGTTGGCTACTCAGGTGATACTGAGTGGATTTTGGATACTGGTGCTACATACCATGTGTGCCCGAATAGGGATTGGTTTTCTAACTTTGAGAAGCTGGAGGGATGTTCAGTCGTTATGGGCGATGATCATCCATGTATCATGGAAGGTGTAGGAACAATCCAGATCAAGATGTTTGATGGGATGATAAGAGAACTGAAGGAAGTGAGGTATATACCTCAACTGAAGAGAAACCTTATCTCTGTTGGAGCTTTAGAGACATTGGGTCTTGTGGTGTCAATAAAGGAAGGAGTCCTTAAGATGACCAAAGGCTCGATGGTGGTATTGAAGGCCGTTCGCCGGAATAATCTTTACTACTTGAAGGGTAGTACTGTGACAGAGCAAGTGGCGGCTTCTACTGATTCAGATGAAGACTCAACCAGGCTGTGGCATATGAGGCTAGGACACGCAGGAGAAAAGTCTTTGCAAACTCTTGCAAGACAAGGAGTATTGAAAGGTGCCAGAACCTGCAAGTTAGAATTTTGTGAACATTGTATCATCGAAAAGAAGACCAAGGTGAAGTTCGGCACAGCAACACATTGCACCAAGGGGATTCTGGATTATGTTCACACTGACGTTTGGGGACCTACCAAGACTGCATCAATTGGAGGTAACCATTACTTTGTGTCGTTTATTGATGATTATTCTAGGCGTTGTTGGGTATATATCATAAGACACAAAGGGAAAGTCCTAACAATGTTTGTGAAGTGGAAGAAGAACTTGGAGAGAAGTACGGGAAGAAAAATCAAGGTCCTCCGTTCAGATAATGGAGGAGAATATAAGTCTGATCCTTTCCTTCAGTTATGTCTTGATGAGGGCATAGAGAGACACTTCACAGTGAGGGAAACACCGCAACAGAATGGGGTAGCAGAAAGGATAAACAGGATTTTGCTAGAGAAGGTCCGTTGTATGTTGTCCAATGCCATTTTATCGAAGAACTTCTGGGCTGAGGCTTTGGCATACGCATGCTATCTTATAACAGGTTGCCTTCGTCTGCGATAGAAGGGAAAACTCCTCTCAAGGTTTGGTCGGAAAAAACAGCTGCTGATTATAATTTACTAAGGGTGTTTGGTTGTCCAGCCTATTATCATGTTAAAGATGATAAGTTAGACCCAAGAGCAAAAAAGGGCTTGTTCGTCGGTTTCAAGAAGGGAATCAAAGGATTCAAGATCTGAGATCCAATAGACAGGAAGTTTCTTTTCAGCAGGGATGTCACATTTGATGAGGCTTCTATGCTGAAGCCTAAGGTCTCTCAGCAGGTAAGACTAGCAAGACCAAAGATGTATCACAGCAGGTGGAGAATGATGCTAATCTACTATCTCTAGAAAGTTCCGCATCGGTGAGGATCATACCTAGGGTGACACAAGGTAATGATCAAGCAGATGATGAGGTAGATGCTGATGATGAAGAGGGTCAAGAACAGGTCATGGGTGATGTTCCTGACTCTACAGTAGTTAGAAGACCAAGGAGAAACACACGAAAACCAGGTTGGCTCACTACAGATATGGTCGTGGCTTATGCACTTCCGATCGTTGAGGAGGCTATCCCGTCCACTTTTAGAGAAGCTGAAATCAGTTCAGAGTCGAAGATGTGAAAAGCAGCCATGGAAGAAGAGATGAAGTCTCTTTACAAGAACGACACTTGGGAACTCACTAGGTTGCCCAAAGGGAAGAAGGCGATAGGCTGTAAGTGGGTGTATGCAAAGAAGCAGGGATCTCTTAAAGAAAATATGGTGCGCTACAAGGCTAGATTGGTAGCAAAAGATTATACTCAAAGGGAAGGAATTGACTACAATGAGGTATTTTCTCCTGTTGTAAAGCATTCGTCAATTCGCATCTTATTGGCTCTGGTGGCACAGTACGAGTTGGACCTTGATCAACTCGATGTAAAGACCACCTTTCTCCATGGCGATCTGGATGAAGAGATCTACATGTCTCAGCCAACAGGGTTCAAGACTGCAGGGAAAGAAGATATGGTGTGCAAGCTGAAGAAGTCGCTGTATGGATTAAAACAATCTCCTAGACAGTGGTACAAGCGGTTCGACAGTTTCATCTAAGGAAAGAGGTACACACGTAGTCACTATGATCCATGTGTGTATTACAACAAGCTACTGACAGGGGAGTATATCTATTTACTATTGTATGTAGATGATATGCTTATTACTTCAAAGTCTAGATCTGCAATTGATACACTGAAGAGGGACTTATCTTCTGAGTTTGAGATGAAGGATCTTGGTGAAGCAAAGAAGGTGCTAGGCATGGAAATCACACGAGACCGAAGGAGTGGCAGGGTGAGCTTGACACAGAAGGGGTATTTGCAAAAGGTACTTCAGAGGTTCAACATTGGCAAGGATACGAAATCTGTAAGTACACCACTGGCTCCTCATTTCAAGTTATCTGCTACTATGTCTCCAAAGACTGTTGAAGAACGTGAGTACATGACTCACGACCCATATGCTAGCGCAGTTGGTAGTCTTATGTATGCTATGGTGTGTACAAGACCAGATCTGTCACAAGCTGTCTCTATGGTGTAGGTATATGCATGATCCAGGACAGGGTCATTAGGAGGCAGTGAAGTGGATTCTGTGGTACATTAAAGGTACCATTGATGTTGGTCTGGTATTCGAGAAGGACTCCACATGGAAGCAGGATTGTATCGGGTATGTTGATTTCGATTATGCTGGTGACCTTGACAAGCGCCGGTCCACAACGGGGTATGTCTTTACATTATCTCAAGCACCGGTTAGTTGGCGCTCTATTGTACAGTCTACCGTTGCATTGCCTACTACAGAGGCCGAGTATATGGCCATGACGGAGGCAATGAAGGAGGCAATTTGGCTTCAAGGCTTGCTTGATGACTTGGGGGTGGATCAGGATCTACTGAAGATCAACTGTGACAGTATGAGTGCTATTTATTTAGCCAAGAACTAGGTGTATCATGCACGGACGAAGCACATCGATGTCAGGTTCCATTTTGTTCGGGAGATTCTAGATGAGGGTGATATTGAGTTGTTGAAGATTCACACAATGGAGAATCCCGCCGACATGCTTACCAAGGTGGCGTCAGGAGTAAAGTTTGCACATTGTAAAGCTTTGCTCCATGTTCTTCATGTAGCATGAGCTTGTTGAAGCTCCTTTGGATGAACTACGGATGGCTTGATCCCTTAGGCAGGGGTACGTAGGCAACCACACTGGTGCAGCCATTTTTGAGTCGACGGTTCGTATGTTTCAGTTCGGCTCAGATTTGTGAAATCTTCATCGAGGTGGAGAATTGTAGGAAGAGAGAGGAAGTCGACGATGACAAGGAGCCAAAGACTCAGCAGCAACAGCAGCAGGGAATCAGCAGCAGCAGCACGGTCGACCGGCACGGTCGACCGTTGTGCACCAACATGCACAAGGCTGTAGCGGTCGACCGCCCGGTCGACCGACTGAATTGCCTAACTCTCGGTTAGGCACAGTCGACCGGCACGGTCGACCGGTGCTTGGGTCGGTCAACCGAGCGGTCGACCGACAGACGGGTTTGGGCTGTTTCGGGAAATTTATTGAATTGGAAATTAGCCCAAATTGGAAACTGATTCCTAGGGTTTCCTTGGGTATATGAGAGAGGCAGAGCTCTCTTCATAAAGTAATACTTATAATACTTGTATTGATTATCAAATCAATAGAAATCTCTCTTCCTTGCCCCGAGGACGTAGGCAAAATTGGCTGAACCTCGTTAAATCTAGTGTTTGTGTTCTCATTGTTTAATTATTCTTTGTTGTTGGTGGTACTTCTATATTGCATCTTGGCTCTAGGGTTTCCTCTATGTGGTTGTTGTTTCTGCGCACAACATTTAAGTGGTTCAATAGATTCTATTTCACATCGTGAATTTAATTTCCTTTCATTTACACGTATATCTCGCCATAAAGTGGGCATAGATCCTGGAGCAAAACGAGGTGGACCAGTACTTGGTGCATTGGATCTAACATTGTTGTGATTGCACCTAGACCTCTGCATAGCCCCCGCAGTCTTGTTGCATGTTTGCATGGTTTTGGGTTACTCTAGCCTCCTTTCTTTTGCGTCGATTAACCTCTGTCCTACCACCCTCCCTGCTTTTCTCCTCAGCAACAGATTTAGGGCCATGTACATGCTTTGTAGAAGATCGACCTCCCATGATCTCCTTCTTCCCGACCATCAGCTTGTACATCTCCCGAATACCTAGTTATACACACACACACACACACACACACACACACATACATACATAGAAAAATGTATATCAGCCGACAGCTGAGAGTTTCTCTCAGCCGGCGGTGACGTGACACAATATGTGTCACTCTTCGGTAATCTTAAACCCCACTTTGAAAATAACTAAAATTACTAAAAGCTCATGCTGTTCAAAAAAGACAGTTCTAATGGGATGAGATTAGTTTTATATTTTTTATTATTATTTTCTCCTCTTTTCTATTTCTACCTCTCTCTGTGTCTCCGCGCGTTATCAGATCTAGATTTGAAATTTGCAGAGAACGTTGTTCTAAGAAAAGCGAGATCAGATATTGATTTTGAGTTTCCAGAGCTAGATCTCCATCAGATCTCTATCGAGATCTCCATCAGATTTCTCTCGGCCTGTCTATTTTAATGTCGAGCCTCAACCATAATTTATCTCCCGCTACCCCATTTCATCGCCGGCCTCGCCCCCGTCTCCCAATCTAAATATAAATCGATTATCATCAAATTCAACTTCATCACAAAATATATAAAATGTAGCAGGAGGGAGATCTTTAGATGTGGATCAAGAGGTTAGTTTTTTCCTATTTTTATTTATGTTATTCTTTGTCGCAATTTTAGCTAAAAAATTATTGGGTGCCCTAGATGAGACCGTGACCTAATATAAATTTTATAGTAAAGGATACGACTAAGGTCGCAGATTTTAATAAATAATTTCATATTTCTTTAAACTGCGATCTTAATCGCAGTCTATAATTACATTAGATGTACGACCTTTGTAGCAGTCCTTTAATATATTAAAGTTTATGTTTATCTTTTAGTCATTAATTATTTAAGGACCGCGACAATAGTCAAAATATTTAATAAAATACTTTTTGTAATATTACAAACATCCTAAAGGATGCGACTAAGGTTGCAACTTTTAAAAAATAATTTCACAATTCATTTAAACTGCGACCTTAGTCGCAGTATATAATTACATTAGGTGTGCGACTTTAGTCACAGTCCTTTAATATATTAAAGTTTCTGTCTATCTTATATTCATCAATTATTTCAGGAATGCGACAATAGCGATCAACGTTGTAGTCTTTAATTATTAAATTTATGTTGATTTCCTCAATTATTTTTTATTTTAATATAACAATTTTTTTGATAGGAAATGAATTTGCTTGATGAAATGTTTAGAAGCATAGTTATTTTTTAAGACAGCAATTTGCAACAGATAAAGCATACAAATTCTACAATCCTTATGCAAGTTTTGGCATGAAGAAAAAGAATGGATAAGTCACGGAGGTCTCCGTATGAAGTGATTTGTAGAAAATATTATTGCAAAAGGAGAGTGCGAAGAAGTTAGGTGACAAAAGACAAGAAGGGCTTATCGTTAACCGTCATATTGATCCTCGGGTTTAGTGTCTTACTGAGATGCATGTTCTTTTGCATTTATTACCAGACAAAAAGTTTTGGGTGGTCACCAAGTTTGTTGATTCGCATTCACATGATTTATCAAGCCCGGATAAGATCCATCACTTTTACTCTCATCAGACATATCGATCAAAGATGAGCAGAAGCATTATGACCAATTTGATTGATGTAGGAACACGTCCTTCTAATATCTTTTCATGGAGAAGGTTGTGAAGAAGTAAGTCCACAATAATTCATTGATTTTATTCGACACAGCAGAAATAATATTGGGAAGGAGTTTATTCCTGTCATCAAATATTTTCAAGAGAAAGCAGAGTCTGATCTAGAATTTTTTTTTGCCAGTAGGTTGATCATGTAAGTGCACAAAGAAGTGTCTTTTGGGTTGATGGAAGAGCAATATCTTCTTATTTAAGTTTTTCTGATGATGATTTTTGACACAACATATAGGACTGATCACTTGAACCTGCTCTTTGCTCCATTCACTGGAGTGAATCATCATCGACAATCTATTTGTTAAGTTGTGCATTGCTCATGGATGAACAAAGGGATACATGTGTCTGATTTTTCAATAAATGGCTTAAATGCATGCACGAAATTGTACCAATAGTGATTATTACTGATCAGGATGCCCAGATAGACGATGCTATTAAGATAGTATTTTCAAATTTTTGGCACCGTTACTATTTTGGCATATAAGAAAACACATTGCCAAGCAACAAATTCCCGTAATGAACAAGTGTGGAGACGATTTTGCCATTGATTTTAACTTTTGGTATTCCTCCCGTGATATAAGAACATGCGAGGAACGTTGGAAATTGATGAAGAAAAAATATCATATAGATGACAACTAGTCAAAGATATGAGAGTATTAATTCTTTTTTTGACTGGTTTGTGAATGCAAACACAAAACTAGTTGAGTTTCTCCATCAATACGATAAAGCTGTCGCTGCCCGTCGTAGAGCTGAATCTCAAGATAACTTTCTGTATTTGAATTGTGTGCCTAATTGTACATCGAATCCATATGAGATACACGTTTTGAAGTTTTATACCAAAAAGATTTTTAGTTGTTTCAAAAAAATGGGCAGTTGTAATGACACTCTTTTTGGAAGAGTTAGAACATGAAGGCTCAAGAATAACTTATTTGGTTGGTGATTATTCTGAATCAAAAGACAGTTGAGATCAGTCAGTTATAAGAATTGTGGTGAGCTTCATGTGTCTTGTAGCTGTGCCTTATTAGAAATAGAGGGGATCTTTTGTAGACATATTTTGTGCATCTCATGGCGCAATCATGTAACACATATACCATAATCTTATATGCTATTGAGATGGAGATTGGATGCCGTTACAAGAATGCTGTATTTGAACATGATTTGAAATTATTTTCAAATCAAGGTATGCGAGGAACTTCTAGATTGTGGACACTTTGATCCAAATTTAATGCAATTCTCAAAATATTGTCTGATTCGAATATCCATCTTTTCAAGTTAGATGGTGTGTTGGAAAGATTTGCTGTAGAAACTAGTAATGACATCAAATCCAAGATATTAAATCATCAGTCATCGCAAACTGAAACTAATGTTGATTCTAGTTCTTTAGTTATGGTAGTGAAAGATGGTGAAGAATTGACAATACATGATCCGCTTGGTCCTGTAGCTACAAAAGGGAAGCCTAAAAGTGCATCTAGGATAAAGTCTAGATTTGAAGATTTTCTATCATAGAAGGAGATGAAGCACCATAAATGCGAAAACTGTTAACAGCTGGGCCATAACAGGACTGCTTGTCCATTATTGATATGGCAATTTTCTCTTATATCATTTGCATTTTAGTTTGTTGTTTCAAACATTTACACAAAATTTTTTTAATAAAATTTTTGTATCACGCATGTTTTTTCATTATCACATGAATTGATTTTTTTTATTTGCAAAAAAAATAGTATCAAGTCCCAACAACCGAGAATGAAGTAAGAGTTAATTTTTGCATCTTTTGGCAAGGAATACGACCAAGGTCGCAGTGTTAATGTAGAAAAGGATATCACTAAATTGCGACCTGAGTCGCAGTTTTGTTAATATTATGAATATTTGTTATTCGCTGCTCCTGTTCTGCATGTTTTATTATATTAAGAACTTTTCACTTATCTTACCAATTTACTATGTTGTATTTTATTGTTTGAATATAGTAAAACTTACTCTATTTTTATGAGCACTGTGACCATGATCGCATATAAGATTTTTTTAGTTAACCATTTTGAACTACGACCATGGTCGCTATTTTTAAATTATTTGAATAATTGCCAACGTATTGTTTTGGTTGTGACTGCGACATTAGTCGCAGTTTTCATGATTTATTGTAAGAGATCACATTTTATGCTGAACTATTAATATTAGATTTCTTTATTGATCTGCGATCATGGTCACAATATCTTGGTATATAATTTTTTAATCAATGCGTCCTGAGTCGCATTCAGGAACTGTGACTTAGTTTATTCAGGATAGCGACCAAGGTCACAATACACATACAATATACAATATAATGAATTTTTTGAACTGAGTCACACTCCCAGGTTCTATTTATAAAATGCGATCATGGTCACAGTGCTAACTGAATAATTTTTTTAAAAATTACTCTGTGTCCTGTAGGTTGTATCGTAATTAGAGACTGCGACAGTGGTAGCAGTGCTTAAATGAGAGCAATTTATTATAATGTATGTGTATTGTGACTTATGTCGCAGTTTTGATAGTCGATGCGATTAGCTAATTTAGTAAATGTGACTTTGGTCACAGTCTTTATTACATTTGCAAAATAAAAAACAACGACTATGGTCGCAGTACATAACACGTGCAAAAAAAATATAAAAAAATTCTCTGAAGTTAACCAACAGATATGCTTTATAAATAGTACATTTACACATGGAAAAATCACATTTTATATTCCGTATCTGTTAAAAAATAAAACTCATAAAATATTATATTCCATGTACATTCATAATACAAAAAGAATATTATATGTCAATCTTCAAATATCATTCTTCTAATTTTTTTTGTTATTTCATCCCAACTTTTTGCTTTGTCTGAAGTAACATGTATGCATGTTTGCCTCTCAGTTTCTGTATAACCGTATCCATTACAACATCAAGTGCTGAAAGATTTCCAAATGTTATACTTTCAATGTATTTGTATACATATACAACACAATCAACACTGAAAATATAAGAAAAAAATGTATATATAAGATTAAATTTTTTAACTATAAATAAGAAATTAATTTATATAAATCTTATAAATAAATATACCTGTCCGCCTGTCGGGGACATCTTGCATACTTTTTATAAGTTTTTCTTCATCCTTTTATTGAAATCTTGTTTAAAAATTTATAACATTTTTTCTTTCTGCATTTCCAAAATAAATAAATAACATTCAGTTTTATTGTCATTTAATTCAAAGTAAATGAAAATGTAAGATCAAATTTAACTTACCATTATTCTAGCATCTGTCTGGTACAACTTTAAAATGTTGCTTGATTTATTCACAAGAACCAAAAAGTTATTAAAAAATCACTCTTGTATTTGGCAATCGAAAACCAACAGGGTCTAGTGGAATTCAACATCATAAACACTGTGTTTATGATTGATCGAGAAGAATATATAATGTTTATTACTATTACAGTCTTGTAATTTGTTCTTGATGAAATATTCTTCCAGATCTCTATTTTTAGATACAATACCGTGCTGTCAAAATAAGACCATACAAATATTAAAAGATTAATAATATAATGCATTATTAATATTTGAACTTATGCGAATACAATGTCATTGAAGTATTAAAACACTATGACCAAGGTCGCAGTCATCTTATTCAAGAAGAATAATAACTGCGACTAGGATCGCAGTCAATTTATTCAGGCTGAATATTAATAACTGCGACCAAGTTCGCAGTCATATTATTCAAGATGAATAATAATTGTGATCAATGTCGCAGTCATCTTATTCAGGGTGAATAATAATAACTACGACAAATGTCACAGTGTCTCATTCCTCATTCAAGGTCACAGTTTTACATATTATACTATTTGTATAGAAAAGAAAATTTAAAAATGAAGGATAGGATTACCCAAACTTCACTGCGAAAGAATAAGCTTTTCAATCCACTCTTATTTTCAAGATACTTCATGTTAAAATGAATGACATTAGAATCTAAATCTTTCTTGAACTTTGATCCTCTATGTTATTTCTAGCAACATGTATTGCATTATCAGGATCCTGATATGCAATAGCATTGCAAAAAAAAAAAGCATTTTAAAGTTAATACTATGAATTTATTCTTGATGAATTAAGAATTTAATGATAATATTTAAATTGCGACCTTGGTTTCAGTTATATCAATTTCAACATTTTTTTCAGAAGATAGAATGGAAATTTAAAAAACAAAAAGAATAAATTAATTTACTCAGAGGTGGATTTGTTAAATTTTTTTTTTGATGAGTGCTTGTTTTTGGGGCTGCAAGCTTCTGTAGATAATACTTTCATTTAGATCCCTATTTTTCGACTGATTCTCGCCTTTATCTCTGCTGTGTCGAAGTCAGGGGCAAAATATTGTGCCTCAGCTTGTGGAATAGTCTCTTGAATTGATTTCTTTTTTTATTTTGGATAAACAAAATCAGCGCCATCATGATCTCTTTCAGTGCGCTTGCGTTCTTTGACTCCCCTCTCTATTGATCTTTGGAGACATCCACAGTTTTTTCTTTAAAATCTTTCTTTACACCCAAAGAGGGAATATGTTTTCTACTTTTTTCCTCTGAAGCTTTGTATTTCTGGATATCAAGTATTTGTTGCGTTAAGTTTAAAGTAAAACTTAGAAAATCAGAACCTGCAATACTTTTCTCACATTTTTCATGCTTGAGATCCTCCTTTTCCTTCATTTTTTTCCTCCTTCTCCTGCTTCTCCTTTTCTTCCTTATCCTCTCCTCCTCCTTGACCTTCCTCCTCTCCTCCTGCTCTTACTTCTCTTTTTCCTTCATATGCTCCTCTTCCTATCTCTTCTTCTCTTTCTTCTTTGGCTCCTTCCTCCTTTTCCTTTTTCTCTTCTCCTTCTCCTTCATCTCCTTTTTTCTCTTCTCTATTTCCTCTTCCTTTCTCCTCTTCTTCTTCTTCTCTTGCTCATCCTCCTCCTTCCTCCTCTTTTCCTCCTCCTCCTTCTCAATATCGCTGTTCTCAACGGCTCTTCTTCTTCCTCTTTCACCTTCATATTTTCTTTTGTTTTCTTAATTTTCTTTTTTCTCTTTTCTCTCTTCTCTGCTTCTTTATTTGTTCTTTTTTGTTTTCTCGTCTTTCATTTTTTTAGTTTTTCTTTCTAGCTCATAAACTTTGTTCTTCAGATAAATATTTTCATTCCTCAGAATATCGAGTTCATCAGCTCTTTCGTCCGGGGGTTCTGGGAAATAACCTGCAATAGTTTGCTCTTTCATACTCTCCTCAACTATTTTCACAGGTTCTTGTTCCTTAAGGATGTCAGCTTCAATATTTTCATTGTGATTCTTCTCTTCTTCTTCTTCAGCAGCAAGGCCTATCATATTTTTTTATCATTGAAAATGTTGGCCATTCAATTTAAAACCTGAAAGTTATTTAAAATATACATCAATATATGACCAATCTGTTAGTACTGCTACTAAAGTCGCAAATTTTTTTATAAAGTTGTCCTTTTCATCAAGACTGCGACTTTGGTCACAGTCTAAAATAATAAACTGTCGAGTAAAATTAAGTACTGCGAGCATAGTCGCAGTATGAAATTTCATTTTTCAAATCATTTGTTTTACTAGCACTGCGACCAAAGTCGCAGTCCTATTAAATTTAATACAATGTTTTAGCTGTCTACTTTAAACTGCGACTATAGTTGCAGTCATTAAAAAAATATCAAATTATTGTGAATAAATAATACTCCAGCCATCATTTTGTTTTTTTAAACTAAATTACAGACAGAATGTGTATACTGTTGTTTTATACTAACCTTTTCTTCTTCAATATCTTTTAGATTGATTTCAAGTAGGGCTTTGCTAATTTTGTGGAGGTCCCATCTTACTGCCTTGGGAGTTTATTCCTCCTTTCCCTTCCTCTGCTCAAAAGTTTCAGCCCTTTCACATAGCCAATACTGCAACAGGTATTAGTATATCAGTTTATACAATCAATGTCCATATATAAGAATTTCAATAATTTTAACAAATATATAATTTATACTTACAAGAATTTGTACTGAGCATCCTTGCAGCTCAAATATAGTATGCCTGAAAATATCCATGGAGTCAAGGAGGAATTGCCACACAGTTTTAGCCCAACAAATTGTCTTCATCAGCTGAATATTAGCAATTTGCTCTACTAAATACCATGACATTGTGTATTTACTGTCAGAGCAGAAGAGAGTTGCTGACATATATGAGATGGTCAAAATGTGAAGTCCTGAGCTGTAAGTCTTTGTCTGTCTTTTATAATTTCATTTAATGTCACTTGCTGCTCTAGTTGCTCATCCTTTGTGACATCTAGTTCACTTCTCCTCCTTTTTTTGCCAGAAGATCATCTAAGCATCTTTAATGGATATTTATGTTATCTTCATAATACTTGAGAAATAATGTTTAATGACAGCCCTGTCCTTCAATGTATAGGTCTTATTCATTATGAAATCTACTGTTGATAGGTAGACTAAAGGTTAGGGCAACATCCTCTATTGTTAGTTTGATTTGTTTGCCACTGATTAAAAAGGTCTTTGAGTTCCTATCATACTGGTTTACAATCTTCAAAACACTGATGTTTGATTTTAGGTCTTTGCCATCTCTAAATTTCTCATTGTAGAATGCCATGAAAATTGAATCGAATGGCGTCTCCTTCATTGCATTAACGAAATCTGAATGAATGTGCTTTTTGAATTTTCTGATTAATTCACACATTGGCTTTAGGCTCAATCTCATAGATGAACCTTCACTTCTTGCTTAACTATTGATGTAGAAATATTAAAAATATAAGTCTACATTAAACAAAAGCTCGGTCGCAGTATTTATAAATAAATTATTAATAAAAGGACCGCAACCTTGGTCACAACTATGAAAAATAAGTTATAAAAGACTGCAACTACGGTCGCAGTGTTATCAAACAAAACTTTCTTAAAGGTACTACTGTTACATAAGACTGCGACCAATATCGCAGTCTTCAATCAACTTAATTACTTAACGTATAAGACCTTGGTCGCTGTTTCATAATACTGCGACCCTTGTTTCATACTGCGACCACTGTCACAGTATCTTATTTAACTTAATTAATAAAAAAGACTGCGACCCTTATCGCCGCAAAAATGGGAAAAAATTTAAACAATATTGCGACTAAGGTCGTAGTGTAAAATAAGATAAATTAAAAAGTGAAAATGACATTAAAAAATAATGCAACCTCGATCGCAGCGTTCTTAACAATACAAAATTTAGAAAATTGTTAGAAAAACTGTTTAAATCCAAAAATATTTTTCAAAACTGCAACTTCGATTGCAGTTTCTGAAAAAAAAATTAAAAAAATTCAAGTCGCAGTAAGCGGTTGAATTGTGAGTAAAACAGCTTTCAAAAATAAAAAAATGAAAATTAATGCGACCATGGTCACATTCTTTTAAAAAAATTATTTCCTAATATGTTTTTTGAAATTAGAAAGTTCAAAGTTTTAAAAAAACACATTTTTAATCGAATATTTCAGGTGAACTGAAATCAAAATTTTTTTATGGATGAGACAGCGATCTAAAGCGAATTGACATTAAAAAGGTGAAAAAAAAGTCTTTAATTAAAAAGTGCTTGTACCACTATCTCAGTGACTGCTTCAGTCCATATAATGACTTCTCAAGTTTACACACCAACTTATCCTTCCCTGCAGCTTTAAACCCCAACGGTTGTGTTATGTAGATCTCTTCCTCAAGATTGCCATCGAGGAAGGCGGTCTTCACATTGAGCTGATCCAGCTTATAGTCATGTTGTGCCGCAAGTGCCAACAGTATACGAAAGGAAGAGTGCTTCACAACAGGTGAGAACACCTCATTGTAATCTATACCTTCTCTCTGAGCATAGCCATTGACTACCAGTCTGACCTTGTATGCACATGACCATCTGGAGATCCTTCTTTCTGTGCATAAACCTATTTGCATCCAATGGCCTTTTTCCCTTTAGGCAACTCTACGAGTTCCCATGTGTCATTTACATGGAGAGGTTCAATCTCCTCTACCATAGCCTTCCTCCGTAATTCAGACTCAAAGCTTAACTCTGCTTCTATATATGTAATTGGAACACTATCTTTCATGACCTCTACTGGAAGTGTAACGCCCATATTTTGAAATTCATGAGTTAATAATATATAATAGTATTTTAATGTGTATTTATAATTCATATTAATTATTTTTTATTTTTTATTATTATTATGTTAACAAGTCAGTATTGCTGTTATTTTCTTTTCACATTCTTCGTACCCCATACCCATTATCAATCCGTATCCTTTTACCCATTGGGCTTTTACCCAATAACCGTTAACCCACCAACCCATTCAAATCTTATCTAAATCCTATATCCTAACCAAAACCTAAATCCTATCTATTAAAATCAAATTCTAGATAATAAACCATATCCTAAACCAAAACCCAAATCCCATCATATTGTTCTTCTTTTTCACCCAAATCCCCACAACCGAGTCCCTCTTGCACTCCTCCATGGCCAGCCATCCCATCTACGCAATCTCTGCCGATCACCACCGGAGCTTCCCACCTCCTCCTCCTTTCTGAGGTGCCGCCAGAATCGAGCATCACCTCCGGCGGAGCCGTCGACATCCTCCGCGGTCACCGCCGGCGAGTGCGAGCACACCCATATCCTCTCCGGCGAGACCTATGGACCACCATCATCCTCCGCAGCTTTCGCTGAGGTCCATCGTCGCCGTCGTGTGCCAGTCTCCTTGTCGCGCCCCTCATGTTGCATGAGTCTCTCTCTCTCTCTCTCTCTCTCTCTCTCTCTCTCTCGGATATTTTAGATACTTCCCCAAGTTATGTGACAAATCTCAATCAGTTTCATAATAATAAAAATTAAAATTTCATCCTTGACTGGGACTAGTCTATTGCCTAAACATTCTTTCACATAATCAAGGTACTTATGTGCATTAGCCTCTAGGAAGTAACATTTTTGGTTAATAAATGCATGAGAAACTTGTACTGATGCCAATCTCTAAATACATGATTTCCATCTAAACCAAAAATCATCAATTGTTTCATCGTAGCTACAACTTCCTCCCACTGACTTATATCGAGATGCTCAATAGAAGGCAGGACCACAAATGATGCAACTTCTAAGTACCTTTCAATATACATATAATGCCACCAAGGTTTTTGCTATCTTCTTTTTGCTAAACTCTGAAGCCACTCAACATATGCCCTCAAATTGCTTGTACTTTATACTATGTATGGACTATCAAATTCGAGCTATGGGTAGCCAATTTCTTCTCATCACTAATCAAGGATGCTTCACTTCATATTTTAGCTGTTCAAGTCAAAGCCATAAATAACCGATTTCTTCTCATCTCTAAACAAAGATGTATCACCTTCACACCAGCTGTTCAACTGAGTCTTCTAGAATTTATACGTCCCTCCACACATACGCGCACCCACAAACACAAAACACACACAAGTTGGATTTATTTAAGACACATACACACACACACACAAACAATTGGATTTATCTGCAAGTAGTCTGTTATATTCTATCCATTGTCCTTGTCCATGAAAGAGAGTTGAAACCAGTTCACAGTAAAAATATTGTAATACCCGTATTTTGTAATACATGATAACCATAATTTACACACACATATGTATTATTATTTTAATTATTGTTTATTACTTTATGTATATACCGGTATATATGTAAGTATGTGGGTGTGTACCCATGTGTGTATGCACATGTGGCGTGCGTGTATGGGTAATGTGTGAGTGTTTACTTTTATCTTACTTCCTTATTTACTGTTGTCAATAAATACTTGTATTTTACTTTTATCATTTCATATGACTGACTAAGATATTTTATCAATATTATTACTTGTATCACTTCATGAGACATCAATTACTGTATACCTTATGTATCTAGTTGATATGAGCACTTATTGGCGTCGTTTCATGTGATGATTGGTTGCCTCTATATGTTCAGGACTAGTTATGATTTATGTAACGCCCCGATCCCGCTGATACGGGGACGTCACTGCGACGTATATACGTAAGTCCGAAGTACCTTCCCGTATATACGCTAAGCATCAGTACAGACAAGAATCAGAGTACGGAAGCATATGGTGCATTATACATTCCAACACACATATATATACAATCACAGAGTTATCACCAGAGGTGATGAATATTACAATAATAATACATCACAGATATACGCAAATGCGAGAGTACAAAAGATATACATATGTGAATGGTACAAAAGGGAGCTCACATACAGGTATACAAGGAAAAGTACAAGAGTAAATAGAAAAAGGGCACTCACGAGTTTGCTAAGAGGAAACTCGAGAGGCATACAGGGGGCCTGGAAGGATGTGGCTCTGGGTGGTCGGCTGGAGATCCACGCTACCGCTGCGCCACTCTGAGCAGTAACGGGGAGAATCCACACGCTCCGGGCTCCATAACCTGGACATGAGAATCCAGGGGAGTCAGTGAAACTCCCCAGGCGAGTAGGAATATGGATGCCAGGTGGCGAGTCAGGATGAGCACAGGTGTCAAGTACAGAAGACAGGAGGGTTAGAACACAAATGAAGTATATATGAACGGGTATGACATAATCATCATAAAACAGGAAAACCAAGTGAAGCTGATTACAGCAAAAGTGATTGTATACGCTTAAGTCGCGGTCCCATGAGACTAATACATCGAAGGAATAATCCAAACAAGGAAACCCTCATCTATATACCATTATCTCATGCCACAGAAACCCAAGCGTATAGAATCAGAGTTGCAAATCATATAACAGTCAAACGGGAATACATATCGGAAATCATAACATGCATAGCAAGTGTAACAAGAATCAATAACTGGAATCGATTATTATTATTACTTGTCTTACCTTGATATCTAGCTATGTGAACTAGCGTCCTAATGCACATAGATCCATATCCGAGTAAAGCAAGGTTGTTATTGGAAATAGATGGAGAACTGATAGAGCTTCTTATAGTAGTTCCCATACACCTGGGACTAGTTTGGAGGCCCAAAGTCCCCCTAACACTTGTCTTCTGTGGGCCCAAAGTCCCACTAACACTTGTCGTCAATATTTTATTCTACTACTATAAGCAAGGTATCATTCCGGCATCCATCACTTCCTCCATTCCCCATACAAGTTGTCCTTTTTATGGCTTATTTACATAATTATCAGATTACGGGAATAACTGCACATAACAGGAATAGCCCAACAGATTCAAGAGGTGGCCCCACCGAGTATGGTGTGGCACTTTGTTCTGAGGGGATGGATTCTAGAGGTGGCCCCCACGGATTCAAGAGGTGGCCCCCACTAAGTAAGGTGTGGCACTTTGTTCCGTGTGGCACTTAGTTCCATAATAACAAGACAGGATTCCCGTAAACATGATAATCACAACGTCAAGTATATCATGCTGGGTGTTAAGTGATAGCATGACAGGATGATGATATTTAACAAGCAACCAAACATAACAAGAGATTGATATAGTCCGGGTAAGTCATGACATAACAAGTGGGTCTTGCCAAAAAGTAGCATGTCAAGTGGTCAGGTGATAACACAGTTGTCAAGTAATATACATGTGTTGAATAAAAGCATACAACTGACCAGTCTGAAATAATAGCATGGCAAGTGTTAGCATAGCAGAAACCCAGAAGTCAACGACCACGAAGGGTCGGCCACGCATAGTATACGATAAAGAAGCAAGCATATCATAAGCATGGTACAAGCACAAGATGAAGCTACCATAATACAAGCAATGTAGTGCAATACATGAATATGGAAATAAGAAGCGAAATACTCATCGACCGATGAAACGGGAAACTCAAATAGAGGCGAGACTACTCGCCTAAACCACCAATATGCCAAAAGATCCAAAATCCACGGAAGCTCGGGATGCGCCATAACCTGTGATATAATTATGTAGAGTGAAGAGGAGAGAGAGAAAGAGAGAAGGTAAGATGATGTTTGTCAAGTGACAAGTCAAGCAATACCAATACATGATATAAGGCTAGAGGGTAGGTTCATATTCAAGAAAGGAATCAACTAAGACAACCAGCTAAAGTTAGTCGACTAGGTGGAAAGAGTAGTCGACTAATAGTGGAGTTAGTCGACTAACAGTTTGGTATAGTCGACTAAAACTGGGTTCCAGAGAGTTGATATTCTGATCCAGGAAAAGTTAGTCGAATGGGTGGAAAGAGTAGTCGACTAACAGACATCACAAGTCGACTAACAGTCATGTCAAGTCGACTAATACTGTGATACAGAGAGTTTGGGTTTCAGGTTCAGGAAAGGTTAGTCGACTAGGGTCAAGGGAGTAGTCGACTAATCGAGGTTTCTAGTCGACTAATAAATAACCTAAGTCGACTAAAACTGTGCTCCAGAAAGGTTACGTTTCAACTAGGGTTTCTAGTCGACTAATCTATAGGTCTAGTCGACTAATCGTCTGGAAACAGTAAACAGAACAGATTTTCTAGGGTTTTGTTTGATGGCTAAATAATCATGGATTTGAAGACACAATTGAACATGATAGATAAACTTAAGCATACTAAGAATTAATCAAGCCTTGGTGATGAAAATTACTTACCAAAAGGAGTGGTTGATGATGGAAAAGAGAGTGGAGATGTTGGTGGAGTTGATGAAGTTGTTGGAGTTGATGACCTTGTGGTGGCTTCCCATGGAGATGAAGGAGGAAGAAGATGAAGGAGAGAAGTTGGAGTAGGTGTGGTGGTGGAGATGAAGGAGATGAAGGTGGCTAGGGTTTGGCTCTTGGTGAAGAGAAGAAAGAGAAAGGTGAAGTGAAGAATGAAGTGAAAAAGGATTAGAAATGAAAAGGAAAAGTATTTATAGGTTTTTGGATTTGTGAAGGTGATGCAATTAAAGTAGAAGAGAGGGGGGTTTTTGCAAAGTGGAGGAGGGGGATGAGTGTCCTTCTCTTGGCCACTTGGCCGGCCAAGGAAGAGAGAGAAAAAGAGGGCATTTAATGAGGAAGTTGGTGGAAGAAAAATGGAATTTGGAATTTTGGAAAATAGGAAAAGGCTTTGGTTTGTGGAGGAAGGAAAGAAATAAAGGAAAGGAAAGAGGAAAATAAATTATAATGAGAAGATGTTTTCTTGGGAAAGAAGATGAAAATAATGGAAGTGGCGGATTTCCGGGATTCAGTTGCGGATGCGGAAATCTTTCGGGAAAACACCGGAATCGTCCGAAATTCAAGTATCTCGGAACGACCCGAACTAATTACCAAAAATCAAGAATATTAAACTAAGAATTATAGTGAAATCCGTTTTAAGAAATACTTTATAGTTTAAAACTAAAAATCCCGGAATCAGTTACCTACCGACTCCGATGGAATTTTCATAAATCATAAAATCCTCAGAAAAAGAATGTAGGTAGAAAATATGATTCTAAGAAATAATGCCTAAAGGACCTTCTAGAAATTCCAAGTGGTTTGAGAATTAAAAATCTAGGAATCGGTCAGCGGCACTGGCCGACACTGGTTTTGAAGATTTTTATTTTAATTCCAGAAAAATCTAGAAAATCATAGAAAATATATAATATTGGAAAATGATATTAAAACTAAAATCGGTCAATTCTAATTATCAGAATGTCTAAATCGAGTAATACTCTAGGATCGGGCCTTCGGTTCAGACTAGGGCTGACTCCGAATCCACGAATCCAAATCTAAGACAAAACAATCATATAAGGAATTCATAATACAGAATAAATACAGGAAACAAATCGAAAAAATACGACCGAAAATCTGAATACGCAACTAAGTACGTATTCCGGGAACGGGGTATTACAATCCACCCACCTTACAAAAAATTGCGTCCTCGCAATTTCGTTAAGGGGTAAATTGAATACAAAGGGGACAGCGGTGGAATTTATACCAATTAAGATATGAAGCACTAGAGGTAGGGCTCTTAAGTCGACTGAACAATAATCATCCTCCGCACTTCCGGCTGTATAAATCTTCGAATAATGCTGAATAATACTGCTGATGTCGTGGGTGAAATAAATAAGCCAGAATACCGAAGACAAAGAAAACCCTGATAGTCCTGAGCATAATAATAAAGAAGACCGATAATTAAGAATCCCGAATACCAGGCATCAATCACTCTGAACGATATAGTAGAGAATGTAGAATATCCGTAGAGAATTCCGACTGCTGACTTCTGAAAGATAGCCAGATCAAGATCGATCTGGAGAATACCAAGCTTCATAGAATTCACCGAAGAGATCACATAATAGCTTCATTCAGAACCAGCCACTACCTTTCTAGTCTAGTCATATCTTAAGTTAGCATAAAGGCTTTATAAAACCAAAAACAGGGAAGGGATATGGAAAGGATTTAGGAATCAAAGGAAAGATAGTCAAGAATAGATAACTCTGCACTTGTAGTTGGAATGTATAACCAAGACTCATGTATTCCAGTTGCAAATTTCATTACCATTAATTTGCCCTCTGGACGTACTGAGGAAGTTAGAGCCTAAGCTCTGATACCATCCTGTAACGCCCCGATCCCGCTGATACGGGGACGTCACTGCGACGTATATACGTAAGTCCGAAGTACCTTCCCGTATATACGCTAAGCATCAGTACAGACAAGAATCAGAGTACGGAAGCATATGGTGCATTATACATTCCAACACATATATATATACAATCACAGAGTTATCACCAGAGGTGATGAATATTACAATAATAATACATCACAGATATACGCAAATGCGAGAGTACAAAAGATATACATATGTGAATGGTACAAAAGGGAGCTCACATACAGGTATACAAGGAAAAGTACAAGAGTAAATAGAAAAAGGGCACTCACGAGTTTGCTAAGAGAAAACTCGAGAGGCATACAGGGGGCCTGGAAGGATGTGGCTCTGGGTGGTCGGCTGGAGATCCACGCTACCGCTGCGCCACTCTGAGCAGTAACGGGAGAATTCACACGCTCCGGGCTCCATAACCTGGACATGAGAATCCATGGGAGTCAGTGAAACTCCCCAGGCGAGTAGGAATATGGATGCCAGGTGGCGAGTCAGGATGAGCACAGGTGTCAAGTACAGAAGACAGGAGGGTTAGAACACAAATGAAGTATATATGAACGGGTATGACATAATCATCATAAAACAGGAAAACCAAGTGAAGCTGATTACAGCAAAAGTGATTGTATACGCTTAAGTCGCGGTCCCATGAGACTAATACATCGAAGGAATAATCCAAATAAGGAAACCCTCATCTATATACCATTATCTCATGCCACAGAAACCCAAGCGTATAGAATCAGAGTTGCAAATCATATAACAGTCAAACGGGAATACATATCGGAAATCATAACATGCATAGCAAGTGTAACAAGAATCAATAACTGGAATCGATTATTATTATTACTTGTCTTACCTTGATATCTAGCTATGTGAACTAGCGTCCTAATGCACATAGATCCATATCCGAGTAAAGCAAGGTTGTTATTGGAATAGATGGAGAACTGATAGAGCTTCTTATAGTAGTTCCCATACACCTGGGACCAGTTTGGAGGCCCAAAGCCCCCCTAACACTTGTCTTTTGTGGGCCCAAAGTCCCACTAACACTTGTCGTCAATATTTTATTCCACTACTATAAGCAAGGTATCATTCCGGCATCCATCACTTCCTCCCATTCCCCATACAAGTTGTCCTTTTTATGGCTTATTTACATAATTATCAGATTACGGGAATAACTGCACATAACAGGAATAGCCCAACAGATTCAAGAGGTGGCCCCCACCGAGTATGGTGTGGCACTTTGTTCTGAGGGGATGGATTCTAGAGGTGGCCCCCACGGATTCAAGAGGTGGCCCCCACTAAGTAAGGTGTGGCACTTTGTTCCGTGTGGCACTTAGTTCCATAATAACAAGACAGGATTCCCGTAAACATGATAATCACAACGTCAAGTATATCATGCTGGGTGTTAAGTGATAGCATGACAGGATGATGATATTTAACAAGCAACCAAACATAACAAGAGATTGATATAGTCCGGGTAAGTCATGACATAACAAGTGGGTCTTGCCAAAAAGTAGCATGTCAAGTGGTCAGGTGATAACACAGTTGTCAAGTAATATACATGTGTTGAATAAAAGCATACAACTGACCAGTCTGAAATAATAGCATGGCAAGTGTTAGCATAGCAGAAACCCAGAAGTCAACGACCACGAAGGGTCGGCCACGCATAGTATACGATAAAGAAGCAAGCATATCATAAGCATGGTACAAGCACAAGATGAAGCTACCATAATACAAGCAATGTAGTGCAATACATGAATATGGAAATAAGAAGCGAAATACTCATCGACCGATGAAACGGGAAACTCAAATAGAGGCGAGACTACTCGCCTAAACCACCAATATGCCAAAGATCCAAAATCCACGGAAGCTCGGGATGCGCCATAACCTGTGATATAATTATGTAGAGTGAAGAGGAGAGAGAGAAAGAGAGAAGGTAAGATGATGTTTGTCAAGTGACAAGTCAAGCAATACCAATACATGATATAAGGCTAGAGGGTAAGGTTCATATTCAAGAAAGGAATCAACTAAGACAACCAGCTAAAGTTAGTCGACTAGGTGGAAAGAGTAGTCGACTAATAGTGGAGTTAGTCGACTAACAGTTTGGTATAGTCGACTAAAACTGGGTTCCAGAGAGTTGATATTCTGATCCAGGAAAAGTTAGTCGAATGGGTGGAAAGAGTAGTCGACTAACAGACATCACAAGTCGACTAACAGTCATGTCAAGTCGACTAATACTGTGATACAGAGAGTTTGGGTTTCAGGTTCAGGAAAGGTTAGTCGACTAGGGTCAAGGGAGTAGTCGACTAATCGAGGTTTCTAGTCGACTAATAAATAACCTAAGTCGACTAAAACTGTGCTCCAGAAAGGTTACGTTTCAACTAGGGTTTCTAGTCGACTAATCTATAGGTCTAGTCGACTAATCGTCTGGAAACAGTAAACAGAACAGATTTTCTAGGGTTTTGTTTGATGGCTAAAAAATGGATTTGAAGACACAATTGAACATGATAGATAAAACTTAAGCATACTAAGAATTAATCAAGCCTTGGTGATGAAAATTACTTACCAAAAGGAGTGGTTGATGATGGAAAAGAGAGTGGAGATGTTGGTGGAGTTGATGAAGTTGTTGGAGTTGATGACCTTGTGGTGGCTTCCCATGGAGATGAAGGAGGAAGAAGATGAAGGAGAGAAGTTGGAGTAGGTGTGGTGGTGGAGATGAAGGAGATGAAGGTGGCTAGGGTTTGGCTCTTGGTGAAGAGAAGAAGAGAAAGGTGAAGTGAAGAATGAAGTGAAAAAGGATTAGAAATGAAAAGGAAAAGTATTTATAGGTTTTGGATTTGTGAAGGTGATGCAATTAAAGTAGAAGAGAGGGGGTTTTTGCAAAGTGGAGGAGGGGGATGAGTGTCCTTCTCTTGGCCACTTGGCCGGCCAAGGAAGAGAGAGAAAAAGAGGGCATTTAATGAGGAAGTTGGTGGAAGAAAAATGGAATTTGGAATTTGGAAAATAGGAAAAGGCTTTGGTTTGTGGAGGAAGGAAAGAAATAAAGGAAAAGGAAAGAGGAAAATAAATTATAATGAGAAGATGTTTTCTTGGGAAAGAAGATGAAAATAATGGAAGTGGCGGATTCCCGGGATTCAGTTGCGGATGCGGAAATCTTCGGGAAAACACCGGAATCGTCCGAAATTCAAGTATCTCAGAACGACCCGAACTAATTACCAAAAATCAAGAATATTAAACTAAGAATTATAGTGAAATCCGTTTTAAGAAATACTTTATAGTTTTTAAAACTAAAAATCCCGGAATCAGTTACCTACGACTCCGATGGAATTTTCATAAAATCATAAAATCCTCAGAAAAAGAATGTAGGTAGAAAATATGATTCTAAGAAATAATGCCTAAAGGACCTT
>JAVJIF010007472.1:0-193261 GCA_038442645.1 Agave tequilana
AACGCGACAATTCAGAGGGCCCTTGGTCTCTGCTTTCTAGAGCAGAGGCCCAAGGCCACTTGTATGTCACTGCAATATTAATTTCCTGCTTTTATTTCCCTGTAACCTGCAACAGAGAAGAAATTCGTTTAGTTCTAAAAAATTTCAAAAAAAATTCAGATTTCAAAAAAAACATGTTACCCTCCCCGGCAACGGCGCCAAAATTTGATTGAGGCTAAACCTGCACACAAAATACGAGATTATAGAACTTAAGAAAGGAAATGTGCAAGTGCTCAATTCTCTGCTATAGCAAGTGGCTATGCGGGTCGTGATCCACAAGGAGTGTTTGCGATGAAAGTTACAGTTCTTTATTGAAATCTTTTAAGAAAATCAAACAAAGGTTCTTCTCTGTTTTTAGTTATGAAAATGAAAAGAAAGTTTATTAAAGTTAGAAGAAAATGGAAGATGAAGAAGGTGGAAAATTCAGAAAACAATAAAACGACTAGGTACAAATGGAGTGAGTGGAGAAGAAAGAGTTGGAAGAAGTGGTGATTTAATTTACAGAAATGAAAAAGAAAAGAAAACAAATATTTACCTTCTTTTCACCAAAAGCTTACCTTGAGTTCTTAGCTTCAATGTTACCTTGAATTGGAGGCAATCAGCACATAGCCCATAAGAGTCGAGTGTTGGTCTCTTCCATATTGCATCATCAAGATACGCAAGCAATGAAATGATACAGAGAGACTCACAATTCCATCGTCATGAGCTATCGGTGGCACTCGCAAAGGCAAGCTCTTTCGATGCTTTTAGACTCACTTGGAAGACATTTGTACCAAAAAGAAAGGTAAATAGAAAAGAAAAGAGAACTAAAAAGAACATACAAGGAATAGCATCGATTTGATTACATAACAATCGAAGAAAAGAAATAAAACCTTACACAATTGTCACTTTTAGCTCAAGCTTCAGTCTTGTTCTTCGATGAAAGTTGATCTCCTCAGAATTACATAAATAAAAACTAAATTACATGAAAAAGAAAAACAAAGACCCAAGCTAAGAAATGGAAAAACTAGTCTAAAATCCTAATCTGCATTGGTGTCCATTTTCAGTGCATATAATGCCTTTTATAGGCAGAAAACCCAACCACCAAGATCCCGGGGAGGTCGGGGGAGTTCACGCTCCCCCTAACTCCCAAGATTGCCGCGGAACGCGGCCCAAGCCGCGTTTCCGGCGGCCAGGGTGTGGCCAGATGGCCACACCCTGTTGGTGGGTTTCTCCGGGGGTTTCTTCTGGCTTTATCCTTTGTTGGTTTTGTCGTTTGAGCTCCGAATTCTGACGAAATGGCCTTGGATTCTTGGCTTTAACCGATCGATTCTGAGAGGATTCTTCTCAACCGATTTCAACCTCTTGATTTTGCCCTGATTTTATGTGTACGAATTAACTCTGATTTAATTCAGAATTCTGGTGGGCTTTTGGGCTCATTTCTCTTCATCTCCTTAAGGATTGGGCCTGCAAATAAATTAAACAAATAATTAGGACAATGCAGGCTTTTATTCTAAATAAGTATAGAAATGTGACATTAAATATGCAACATTAGCAACCAATCAAGGAGTTCTGCGCCATGTATTTGATGAGAAAAGGCCCTTAAAACGCTCGTTCCTTTGCCCCTTAGAAGGGTTGTGACAAGATGATCATCAACCAGCCCGACAGTGATCACGAGTGGCGTGATTTGATTATCAGGGTCATTAGACCCTGAGAGGCTGCCACAGAGGAGGATCGTGAGCTAGAACAAAGACCCATTTGACAGGCGAGCGCTTCAGTTTCCCATGCGGTTTAAGAGAAGGTCCAGAAACTCTTCGGTCTGGGACTATGACTATCAGAACTAGAGCTGATTGCTAGACCTAATGACACCCGTGATGCCCAAAAGGTCCCGAGATCATTGGTGCTGGCCAGAGATAAGGCTGCGGGGGCCCCTCCAGTCGAAGAGGAGGTAGGGTCCCCGATGAGAGGAGCAGTGTCTCTTAGTTCTCGAGGTAGCCTGCGTCGAGTCGAGATGACATGGCAACCACTTTTTCTGCCTCAGAAGATGCGGAGCCTCTATCAGGGGGCATCCCTGGGGCTCGGGTTCTGCCCCCGAAGGTGACCGAACCGAGAGGGGTGATTAAAGAGGAGGGGATCGCCAATATCTTCTCATGCTGTGACTTATGAACAGGTAAGCGGTGATTATGCCATTATCTCTGAGATTTGTCAGGTGTTGGTCCTTATTTGACATTGATCTTTATCTTGCAGAAGAAGCGCAAAGTTATCTTTGACTCTAACAAGGAGAGGATGAAGAGGTTGGTGACTGAGCTGGTTAGCGATGCTGACTCGGGGTTTCCAGCCCTGTGGACAAAGATGAGTCTAGAGAAAGAGACACTTCAAGTGTTGTAACCCCAAGTGCAGAGGGAGAACCGGAGCCTCTCGATCCTCTTGGTGCGAATTTGGCGTTGGAGTTACCCCTGTCCATCTCGTCTATAGACTCCGAGGCTCAAGAGGAGATGGTGCCCCCGGAGGAGGATCCCAGGGTCGACCATCCGATGACGGGCCCACCCCGATCTGCTCCGTCTTGACTCAACATTGGGGCTCAGAGCGGTGTGCGTTGTCACAGAGGGTGTTGTCACTGGTCTCAAGCTTGTTCCCTAAAGCAGTGGGCCCAGCTTGCTCCGGCAGCCAGGAGGCGGCGAGATGCCCCTATAAAACGTTGATTTCCTCTGAGAGTTGAGGAATTCATAGGGCTCCAACTGGAGGACCGGTTGAGGACATAGGAGGATGACTTCCTCCTTGTCAGTTCTGTCGGGTTTAGATAATTGGCGCATTTCTTGTAAATGTTTGACTCAGTTTCAATTTGTCCTTTCATATAATATTGTCATCACCGTTGGGCTTGAAACCCACCAGGCCACATTGGCAGAAAGGGAGAGGCCAACACAGAGCTGCTGGGGAGGGTTTGAAGCGTTGTCTACTGAAAGAAGGCAGACAGATGACAAGCTCGCTAGACTACTAGCTGAATTAGACCACGAGTCTGCAGTCTGATGCGGGCAGGAATGTAAGTTGGATCAGCTCAGGGGGAGCTGGAGAAAAGGAGGTCAGAGCTCGAGAAGAAGGATTTTTGAGCTTGAGAAAAAGGACTTCAAGCTTCAGGCTGCTTCCAGGGCATTGGAAGTCGCAAGCCAGCTTGCTGAGGTGAGGAAACCAAAGCTAGAGAGGGAGAGGCTTATTTTCCAGGAGGAGAAGGTAGGATTCCAGCTTGACCTGCAGCAAGCAATCTCAAAGAGGGGGTGATTATTCATCTTAAGTGCATATTTTTAGTCACATTTTTCATGTTTGTTTTTTATAAAGCACTGCTATTTAATCATCTTATTGTTTAATAATATACATACCTCATTAATTAAAAAGAGAAAAGAAAAGAGCCCAAAAGAAGCCCACAAGTTAAAGAGAAGCCCAAAGAACCCATCAAGCCCAAATTAATTCAGAAATTATCCTATCCTAAATCAGAGATAAAAGAGAAAGTTAATTTAAATTAAGTCGCTTGATCCCCAAGTCAAAAATAAAGGTGAGAATTCAAGTTAAAATTCGAATTTATAGATAACTTTGTTTCTTAAGTTATCTAGTAAACAAGGTTATTTTAAATTCCAGAATTCAAGAGAAAATTTTAAGGATAGATCTTCAGATGAATGGACGAGATGAAGCCATGCGCCAAAGCGTGTGCCTAGACCCCACAAAAGGCCGCGCCTCCACCTTTTTGCCTCGGAAATGCTGTATTTCTGTGGCCGCGTGCGTGACAGTTTGGAAGGAGTATTCTACTGGGACTCTACTACTAGAATATCCTATAAATACCCCTGAAGAGCAGCAGAAGAGATGCATCTCAGAAAATCAAGTTTAGGGTTTTCTTTAAATCATCTTTTCTTTCTGAATTTCTATTGTATTTTCTAGTTTTTTTACTTTGAAGAAGATTTGTAAAGAAGAGATGGCTTTTGTACTGGATTGGTGACAAATTCAATAAAGGTTCTTATTTTCTTCCATATCTCTTTTCGTTATTTTTATTTGTGTTTCTCAATTCTAGTTTAATTTCTTTTGTGCAATTATCATATTTAATTCCACCATGAATATGAGTAACTAATTCTCTCGTTGCTTGCTAATCTCTACACCAACTAAAACTTAGTTTTATAAGATAAATTGACTGAACTCTATGCCTATTTGAAACCACAGGATCGGTTATAATTCTTGAAGATTAGTGATGAATTAAGTTAAACTAGTTTTAGGGTAAACTATTTAATGGTTATTCTTAGTTTATACTTAGATACTTTGATAGCTTAATGTTAAGTCTAAAATAACTTTTCTTATGCTATACTTTGAGACTTTGATAAACTAATATTTAATTTTATTTAGTGTACTTTAATTAGGGTTTACTTTCTTTATTACTTTTCTTGCTTGAGTTTGAACCAACAATCTAGGGTTAATCTTTATAGGTTCAATATGATACTTATTCTTAAAAGACTAGTGTTTGGTTTTGGTAGATGATTAGTGGGATATGATCTCTCTTTCTATTTAAATCAATTCTTTTATAACCATCATCTTTTCTTTACAAGTTTTACACAGAGAGAACATATTGAAAAGCTTGCATCGCATCTCTCTCTGCGGATTGACTCATTTAGCTCTTGCTACAGTGGATTAATTGCGAGAAAACAGAGAAATCTTTTAAACTTACTTTTATTTTTTACTTTTTTTTTCCTCTGTCAATCAAAATTTTGGCGCCATTTGATTGGAGTTCATTTTGCATCATTTTATACCACCTTACCATGCTTTATGTTAATAAAAATAGGATTTTTATTACTTTTCTCTCTTATTTTCAGGTCCATTCTTTAATGGAGAAGAAGGCCCAAATCTTGGGATTTTTAAGGAATTAAAGGTGTTTTTGGAGCCTACAACCATGAAGCCAAATTCTGGAACGATCCAAAATATATTCTCCAACTTCTAGAAGCTCCAGCTGGGCACACATAACATAACAGAATGTCAGAGAAATCGTTGGCGCAACGGCCAAGATGCGGCTGCGGAAACGAGGCCCTGGCCGCGCGTCCGCGGCACTTCCTTGGCCGTTGATCAAGCAATTGATCCTACGGCTATAGTGGGACGTTATCTTCTCTTGAAGCCTATAAATGACCCCCAGGGCCTCTGTAAAAAAGGGAGGAGAGAATAGCATTTTATTTAGGCAATTAGTTAGGATTTCTTTAGGCTCTCTTTAGTCTTCTTGTATAATTTTCATTTTCTCCTTCTAGATCCAGAAAAGAGAGAGTGAGGGTGAGAGAGATCTTTGTAATTGAAGAAGTGAAAACTCAAGACAAAGGCTCAAGCTTTCCTTTCTCAATTCTTTCTTGTTCTATTGCATTTACTTTCAAGTTCTTTACTTTCTTGCACTTGTTTTTCTACCATGTCTTCTTACTTGTTTTTCGTTTCTATGGCTAACTAATCACTAACATGACTAACTAACTTCTAACACTGCTAACTACTAACTCTCGGGTGATTGCTAACTCATATGAATCGTTGGATGTTTTTGTTTCTAGTATTGTAATTAATAAGTCTTTTTATTCCGATGATGATAAGTAGTCTTTCAATTCTAGTGAATGCTTTGTATTACCTCCATATGATTCACGTGTGCCTCATTTAGAGCCTTGTTTCTTGAACAAGTGCCTTGATGGAACATAAAAATAGATCACTTTAGTATGCTAACGCCTATTGTACATGTTTCTTATTTCATGCTAGCTTGTTATAGCTTTGATGGACTAATGAATTTTACATTCTTACTTAGCATACCTAAATGTGAATACTTATGTTTCATTATTGAGAATCTAATAGGAGTCGATGATCCAAAGAGGCCACCTAGCCAAGCTTAGATGAGAACACAACCTCAAATTGGGACAACACATTGATTTGACAAAGCAAGATGTACTATTACCAATCATCTACATGAGGCATGGATCACCGGACGAGATTAGTGAGTTAGTAGTGTAGAATGTTAGTTAGTCATGGCCTTCTCTTAATTGAATTTCAAAACTCCTTTCTAAAACTTTCTCTTTTTCCACCATCACCGTTTTTCATACCATCTTTTATTCCGTTTTCCATTCCGTTTTCCTTTTCTTAACAAAACTTTACAAAAATTCTTTACTCTCTTTCTATCTTGTTTTATTTTTCCATTTTTAAACAAAGAAGAACCTTCATTTTTCTTCTCAAAAACATCAACATAAAAATTATGAACGCTTCCATCGCTAGCCCTCCCTATGGATACGACCCGTTATAGCTTATGTTACGAACGGTGAAAACAAGACTTGCAGTAACCTATAAGTGGTCTTGGGCCTCTGCTCTAGAAAGCAGAGATCAAGTACCCTCTGAATTGCCACGTTTTCTCGGCTCTGGCCGTAGAACCGAGGCAAGGAAGAGTTCACTACTCACAATTTATTTTGCAGGGCTCCTTGCTTTGAAAAAATATAGCTTACTGCAATTTATTTCTTGTATGCCATCACCAGGAGCCTGCTAATAAACCAACAGTAAAACATTTGTTAAAAGTTTAAAAATTGATTAGACGCTTGCATTTAGGCACGTGTCTTTTCAATTCATTTACTTTACTGTTGAAGAGTGCTGGAGCAAGGAACGTTCGCATAGCATATAGAATAGGACTCATCTCTTAGTTGATTTAAATCACTTTGAGTGAATCTTGTTCTCATATATTGTACACTTGCATAAATTGATTTTAAGGGAACCATCCTAATAACAAGATAATGTGGGGATTTAATCACCTTTCCTTGACCCAAAAACAACATTCCATGCACTCACAATCCCAAGCTTTTATATAAAAATTGATGGACGTTGGCCCCTAGGGACATCCGGACTCGATAAGCGATTAGTCGTGGTTGGAAATTATTTTTGATTCATACTCCAGTCAAATTAGTGTCTAAGGTTGGGGATTAAGAGATTAAGCCTCAAAGATACCGTGGTTTGGCGTAATTAAAGCCCGTTGCTTACGCATAGATACCTCCCACCGTATTTTGCCCCTACCTGGCTGATTAGCTGTGGTCTGATTCGAGCAACAACCTTCTTCGGTTCATCGACCAGTTAGGTGTCGTATAGGTGCAGGGATCCTAGATAGCTTGTGATTGTTTTTCTTTATTTTTGTTTGTTATTTCCCTTTTTTGCTTGTTTGTTTGATGAACGTTGTCTGTGATTGTGCATGCAAGAGTGGTTCCGGGATCCTATTTCATCAAGACTTGTTAGGACTTCCACACTTGCACCACTTCCTGATACAATCCCAATCATGGCGAACCATACTTCTCTCCAAGACAAGTTCTACCCAATTCACACTTCACTTCCTTAATGCATTCTTCTACCTGAGGCAAATGGAAAAAATTTTGAGCTAAAGTCTCAGTTCATAAACACACTCCCTAGGTTTCATGGCTTAGAATCTGAGGATGCATATTTCTTCATTCGTGAGTTTGAAGAAGTGTGTTTGATGATGAGAATTCCCCAATTGGGGGAAGATGCTGTTAGATTGAGGTTCATTCCCTTCGCGCTTAAGGACATTGCCAAGAAGTGGCTATATAATCTGCCTGCTAGTTCTATCTCGTCATGGGATGATTTTATCAAAGTCTTTCTTAAGAAGTTCTATCCCATTCATAAAACGGCCCTCATCAGAAAAAAAATATAATGCAGTTTAAGCAGGAAATAAGTGAACCATTCTGGAAGTATTTTGAACGGTTTAAGGATTTACTAGCTCAATGTCCTCATCATGGAATAGAGAAGTGGTGGCAGTGCCAAATTCTCTATGACGGACTAGACTACCAAACTAAGGCACTCCTTGAGACTATGTGTTAAGGGTAATTTTTGAAGAAAGATGAGAACCAGGGTTTGGGACCTCTTTGAAGCTTTAGCAGAAAAAATTATTCAGTGGGAGTCTTGCCCCGAGAAAACTAACCCCACAACTTTCAGAACCGGTGTACATTCAATTGAATCCTCTATAGCTGCCGAGGCAAAAATAACACAATTAATGAAGAGGTTAGAACTACTAGAGGCTACGGAACCCAATTCAGTGAATCAGGTCAACCCAACACCAGTGATCAATCCGGGTTGTACCTACTGCCATGCTCTCAATCACCTGTTTGAGGAGTGTCCTGTTTATCAAACTCAAATGTATCCTGAAAACATGAATGTAGCATATGCCAAACTGAACTACAATCCATACTCCAAAACATACAACCCGGGATGGAGGAACCATACAAATTTCTCATGGAGTCAGTCTAGTCATGAGCAACCAAGGCAACAATTTTCACACCAATACCCTGCTCAGTCTCATCAACCCAGTTTCCACCAGAATCAACTTAATTTTCAATCCAATTACCAACATAACTTTCAGCCCACGTACCAGCAACAACAACAGAATCATCAAGATAAAAAATTGTCAGATTTAGAAAGAATGATTGAAACCTTATCCAAAACCCAGGCCTCAATGATGAACAACCACCACCGAGCTATCACTAGGTTAGAGGTTCAAATAGATCAACTGGCTAACTCATTAAATAAAAGGGAACACTGCCAAGTCAGCCATTGCCTAATCCTAAGAGCCCCTTTTCTATTCATGAAGCTGAAGACATAGGTCCAAGACAATGCAATACTGTTCATATCTTGAGATCTGAAAAATAAATTGACAATTAGGTTTTTATTCATCCTGTTCCTAATAAATCAGTGTCAAATTCTCCTGTAATTATACCACCAACTCAAATGATCCATCTTCAAGTACACAACCGTCAACCTCCAAGTCCAATAATAAAGACAAAAACATATGAGCAACCTTACAAGCCTATTGTGCCATTCCCTAATAGGCTAGCAAATAACAAGACTAATGCTCAAATGGAGAAGATTAGGGAAATATTCAATAGGGTTCAAATTAATGTACCCCTTCTTGATGCCATATAAATCCCTTCATATGCAAAATTTTTGAAAGATATGTGCACCAAGAAAAGAATAACAAATATCCCAAAGAAGGTCTTCCTTGTATCAAACATAAGTGAGTTGCTCACCGGGCCAATTCCTATGAAATACAAAGACCCTAGGAGTCCAACTATTTCCTGTATCATAGGACAGACCACAATAAACAGGGCGTTACTTGACCTAGGAGCTAGCATCAAATTACTTTCCTTTTCTGTATATCAGTAACTCGGGCTGGGCGACCTCCATCCAACTAGAGTTACTATACAATTAGCTAACCGATCTGTAAAGATTCCCAAGGGGGAGATTACAGATGTTCTCATATGGGTCGGGGAATTCATTTACCCCTTGGATTTCATCGTTCTAGAGACACAACCCGTACACAATCCGAAAGCTCAGACCCCGGTCATTCTAGGACAACCCTTCTTAACCACCGCACATGCAATCATAAACTGTAGGAACGGGTCGATGCGTCTGACTTTTGGAGCTATAACGAAGGTAAATGTTTTCCACCTGGGAAAACAACCTCGAGACTTGGATGATCAGTCATTTGAAGTGAACTTAATTGAAGGATTAACAAGTGAACACGACAAGGAGATTGAATATGAGTCTGACAGAGAATTCGAATTGGAGTCTGATGACTTCAATCTTGACTAAATCATCGAATCCGTAGTGGAGTGGGCAACAAATACAACCCCTATCCTTCCCCTACAAGAAGAACAACTGATTGGGTCGGAACGAGCACTCTAAAATGTGTATTTTATGAAATTAATGAAATTATGTGTGCTAATGTTCCCTCAATACTTCGTTATAGCATTGGTTCAATGGGTCAAATCCACAGGGACAGGAGGTGATAGAAGCATTAACAGTTCTTATTCACGTGTTATGTTAACAAGTCTTCTTTGTTAAAGAATTAGAAAAAGAAAAAGAAAAGAAATTTAGAAGTGATAGATGGAGAAGGCGATGAAAACGATGATGTGAAAATAAAAGACAAGTGATTTGGAAAATAAAATAGAAATGAAGATGAAGCTTGTGGTAAAGAAAATGAAAACAAAGGTGAACTAAGAGGATGGTAAAAACAACGATAAAAAAATGATAAAAGATTTTGGAATTGATTTTTAAATAAAGAAAAGAAAACTCATGGCTACTAACTACTAATTGATCCACTAACCATGCCAACCTCTTAGTGATAGTTGTTTTACATGGATCCTTGACCATCACTAGTCCTTGGCTTCAAGAGACGATACAGAGCATGACCCAGAAGATTGTTCTTCTACATTCAAATAACACATTCATACCACACAACAAGTTGCAAGCTTCTATTAATCCATCAAAACCGGTTAGATGAGAGCATAAAATAAAGAAGACATTGCAAGTTAGCAAGTTAGTGGCTTAGGTGTTAGAATGTTAGAATGTTAGAATCTATCATCATGAGCCATCAATTGCTCTTGCAAGAGCAAGGCCTTGTGGAGGCTATTAGATTCATGTGAATTATCAAGTAAGTGGTTAGATGGTTAGTGGTTAGTAGTTAGATTACATGAGCAGAAAACATTAGCTAAGCATCATGTAAAAGATGGAGAAGATTACAATGGAGAAGAAAAGGGGACACCTTTACATAGATTGTCACCATCTATTACATCAATCTCTCTTTCTCTCTCTGAATCTCTCTGCCCAAATACATGATCAAAAAGAAAAGAAAATACAAAATAAAAGAAGAAGAATACCTACACTACCCTACACTAAAAGGTAGAAAACCTAGCCTAAATCAAATCTACTTGTGTTTCAGGCCTCTGTAGGGGTTTTTATAGGCAAAAAGAGATTCTAGAAGACGAGACAGGCCATGCATTGAAAAATGATGCATGGGCCCACCAAATTACTGTGGAAACGCGACATGCTGCGTTTCTGTGGCAATACCAGGGACCTAGGTCCCTGGTTTTAGCGTGGAACTTCTCTTGGCTTCGAGGACCTTTCTGTTATATTCAGATTCTGATATTTTCGCCCGGATATTCATCTGACGTACTCAAGGGTTTAGGTTCAATGTATCTTCTAAAAGCTCCCTTGCTTGGCCTCCAAGAAATCTGAATTTAATTACCCAAAAATGGGTCTAATTAAGCTCTTATTACCCATTTGCCCTCCTTGTCTTGATTATCTGTAAGAGAGACCAAAACACAATTTAGACCGACATTTTATCATAAATCAGCAGGAAACTGTAATATAATAATGCAGAACTGTAGACTAATCACACTCCCACACTTATTTTTTGCTTGTCCCGAGCAAAACAAGAAAAGAAAAATTATACTACAAATGTTATTACAGCACTTTCGCAGGTGACGCAATTGCACTGAGCGTGTGCAACAAGCCGTTAAATCTCTAGGTTTCCCTAGAGGAGCTTTGTCTCCTGAGGGTTTTCAGCGGATTGCACGCACAAAATCCATAAAGAAAGAAGATAAATGTTAGTATTTTAAAAAACTCATTTTGAAAGAGAGATAAGTTTACGAAATATTTTTACAAAAAATATAAGTGATCTAAGGTCATAAGTCCACAAAAATTATTCTTTCTTAAACTTAGTCTATATGCAAGATCTTGTCTTCATTTAAGGTAAGAATTCAAAATTAGATGAATATTTTTTATCCTTCATAAAACCTAGATAATATGCGCTTTGTGATAGTGAAAATTTTGGGATTTCAACTCTAATCATAAAGTCATATATATATATATATATATAATATATATATATATATATATATTATATATATATATATATATATATATATATTCTTCCCTTAATTTTCTTAGGCTTTCTAGTTCACCCAGGTAGTAAGCCTTTAACCATGACTCCCAGACCGGACGGTCTTAGGGCACCAGATGAGAAAACATCCCTCGAGTTTTAAGAACTTGAGTAAACAAGGCCACAAAACTAAGGGAGATTATTTGTTTCTTTTGACCACCGTTAGGCGTGAATAATCATGCTTCTTGAGGCATAATTATCCAGCTTAATAAGCGAGTTTTTTATTCATTTATACCATATTTATTTTTTCTTTTAATTTTTTTTGCTTTAAGGCATTTTAGGTCTTTGTTTCCATCCCAAAAATGTGTAAGTGTTAAGTGCATACTATCTAAGGTAAAAAATTTAAGATAAAACTATCTCTCCAATTTATCTTACTTAGCCTATAATTTTAAATAAGATTCATTATTGTGACTAGGTTTAAGATGTCATAATTAAGACTTCCTTAATTTCTAAGATAATCTTAATTTTCTTAAAAATAGAACGAAAATTCGTCTCTTGCTTCAAAAAGTTTTTAAAGAAAGAGAAAATTCCTATACAAAAGGAAAGATTTTTAAAGTATCCTAAAAGAAGTGAAGAAGAAAAAAAATCTAAAAAGTTTATGTTAGCAAACCCTCCCCCACACTTATCTCATGCATTGTCCTCAATGCATCGTGAATATATGTATGCATGAAACAAATAGAGAGGGAAGGAAAAATCACCTCCAGGTGGTGGTTCCGATGGTCTGATTGGTCCACGAAATGCGACACAATCTAATTTGCGTGGAGTTCGAAGGAACCCACCAGAGACGTCTAAAATACAACCCACTAGAATGATGTATATATGGTTGATTTTTATTAAGAATTTAACCCCGTATAATTTCCAAATTTTCAAAATAATTTCGAAGTCATTATTTTCAACACCTTTGTCCCAAAATGGATTATGAAAATATGGAATATTTGATTTGGACTCAGGAAGTACATGAAATAATATCGACCCAAGAATTTGACTTAACAAGTAAAGATTCAGGAGTCAAAATTGGTTCAGGAATCGGGTCCAAATCAAGAATTTGAAATTCTAATCCACATCATTTTCCCACAATGGAATGTGACTTTCTAAGATAGGTGATTCAAGTTCAAGAATGACAGGTATGTGAATCAAAACTGATTCTAAAATGTTGCTCAATTCGGGTAGCAAAACAGGAGTCAATATTGATTCAGGAATTTGAACTGGATCACAAATTTGAGGATCAAAGTCACATTCCTTATTGAATTCAATTTTATAAAAATGAGAATTGCCAATTTGTCAATGGGACATTCAAAAGTATGAAATTGGTCAAGTTCAATTTGTTAATCATAAAGGATTGGTGATTCAATTTCACGATGGATTGGCACAGGATCGAATGTTGACTCAGGAAAAAGCCTGAAATCAGGTAAATACACCTTAGTCATTATAGAATCAGGAAGTAAAATTAAATTATCAAGCTGAGATTCAGGATCATATTCATTCTCAAGTTCAATTTCAGGAAAAGGATAACTTGCGAAACTATCAATGGGATTTTCAAAAGTCAGAGTTCGGTCAAGTTCAAAAGGGTGGACTGAAATTGAATCTTAGTTTTCAAAACAACATGATTCTTTGGCTCTAAAAGAATGGCTAGTGACATCAGGAATGGTCAAAGTTTGAGAATGGAGAGTTTTGACCATTAAATCTATGTCATGATTATGAGCGATTTGAGCCGAGTCATGACTTGAAGCATATTTTCATAGTCGATTGGTTCATCACTTTGTTGCGACTAGGCCTGAAAAGATGAAGATTTATTTTGAAAATTGTAGTGAAATCGTGAGTCCATCAGATTTGATTGTTTTTTGGACTCACGCATACTCATTTTCAAGGTTGATGGTTTTCTATTTTGAACGGGTGGGACTGAGTATGAATCTTAGAAATAGTGTGGATTTGGGGAGGCTAATATTTTCTTAAATTTTCGTTCGACCTCCTATATGATTTCTATTCTCTTTTCTAGTTCAAATTTTTCTTCAATTGATGATTCTAGAAAAGGAGTATAGGAAGCGAAATCGGGGAATGAATATTGTGTAAATTATGGACAAGGTGGATAAGGAGGTTGAAAATTTGACTCGGGGGAGGTGAATCCCCATTGACTCTGTGACAAGTTGAAATTATAGTCATAAGATTGGGGTACGGATTGTATTGATTCAGATAAGTCCAACCCGGTATATTTGGTTGGTTCATATTGTAAAAAATCGGGTTGAAATTATCCGAAACAAATGGGGTCAGTGTGAAATATGGATTCATATTAGGATTGAAAGAATTATTATTGTTGAATTCCATTTCACAAATAATTAGAAACAAAAAAGAAAAAGCAAACAAACAAATGAAAAGAAAGAAAAAGTCAAAACCAAGCCTATACTAAGGTTGACCTAGACCTAGACGACTTCTAACTGGTCAATTACCCAGGGGAGGTTGTTGTATGAATCTGACCACAAGCTAATCGGCCAGGTAGGGGCAAAATATAGTGGGAGGTATCTGTGCGTAAGCAACGGGCCTTAATTACGCCAAACCATGGTATCTTCGAGGCGTAACCTCTTAATCCCCAACCTTAGACACCGATTTCATAAGAGTAAGATTTAAAATAAGTTTCACCCTCGGCCAATCTCTTAATGAGTCCGAGATGTCCCTAGGGGCCAACATCTGTCAATTTTTATTAGGGCTTAGGTTGTGTGAGTGGGGAGGTGATTTTTGGGCTAAGGAAGGGTGCTGAAATTCCCACCTTATCTTGTATGTGTTTTGCCCTTAATTTCAATTCGTGCAAGTGTGCAATATAGACAATAATATAACACAAAAACCAAGTAAATTACCCAATGCTATATGCAATGTCATATATACATCTCAGTCCAGATCGCAACAACAGAACAAAATATAGTATATTGAAATTGAATTGACACGTACCTAAATGAAAATGTCTAAACCATTTTAAAAGCGTCCAAATATCATATTTTAGTTTTTTAATTTATTACAATGTTCAGGCAATCAAAGCAAACATTTAGCAGTAGAATATAACAATATATGCAACTTGCAAATTCCCTGCAAAGGATGAAGTCAAAATGCCACAAATACGCCGCGTTTCTGCAACTTTCCTTGGGTTTCCACGGTACAGTTATGGATGCAGGGTCCCTGCTTTCTAGAGCAGGGACATGCAAGCAAAAGGAAAGTTCTGTATTGTTCAGTTTTTGCAAAAAATTAACCTGCACACCAAAACAGAGAAGAAAATGTTAACAAAAACGTGAGTTTAAACCATTCCCATCCTTAGCAACGGCGCCAAAATTTGATCGGGTCGGAACGAGCACTGTAAAATGTGTATTTCCTGAAATCAATGAAATTATGTGTGCTAATGTTCCCTTGATACTTCTGTTATAGCATTGGCTCAACGGGTCAAGTCCACAGGGATGGGAGGCGATAGAAGCATTAAGAGTTCTTATTCACGTGTTATGTTAATAAGTCTTCTTTGTTAAATAATTAGAAAAAGAAAAGAAAAGAAATCCAGAAGTGATAGATGGAGAAGGTGATAAAATGATAATATAAAAACAAAGAGAGGTGATTTGAAAACAAAATAGAAAAGAAGATGAAGCTTGTGGTAAAGAAAATGAAAACAAACGTGAACTAAGAGGATGATAAAAACAACGATAGAAAAAATGATAAAAGATTTTGGAATTGGTTTTTAAAATAAAGAAAAAGAAAACTCATGGCTACTAACTACTAATTGCTCCACTAACCATGCTAACCTCTTAGTGATAGTTACCTCATATGGACCTTGACCATCACTAGTCCTTGACTTCAAGAGACAATACAGAGCATGACTCATAAGATTGTTCTTCTACATTCAAGCAACACATCCATACACACAACAAGTTGCAAGCTACTATTAATTCATCAAAACCGGTTAGAGGTGATCATGAAATAAAGAAGACATTGCAAGTTAACAAGTTAGTGGGTTAGGTGTTAGAAATGTTAGAATATTAGGATCCATCATCATGAGCAATCAATGGCTCTTGCAAGAGCAAGGCCTTGTAGAGGTTATCAAATTCATGTCGATTATCAAGCAAGTAGTTAGATGGTTAGTGGTTAGTAGTTAGATTGCCATGAGAAGAAAAGTTAGCTAAGCATCATGTAGAATATGGAGAAGATTATAATGGAAAAGAAAGGAGACACCTTTGTATAGATTGTCACCATCTATTACATCAATCTCTCTCTATCTCTCTCTGAATCTCTCAGCCCTACTACAAGATCTAAAAAAAAAATGCAAATACAAAAGAAAGAAGGAGAACACCTACACTACCCTACACTAAGAGATATAAAACCTAGCCTAAATCCAAATCTGCCTGCGTTTCAGGCCTATGCAGGGTTTTTATAGGCAAAAGGAGATTCTAGAAGATTAGATGGGACCACGCGTAGAAAATTGACGCGTGGGCCCACCAAATTGCTGCTAAAACGCGGCACTTGCCACATTTTCACAGCAATACCAGGGACCTATTTGGTTTTGGCGTGGAACTTCTCCTTGCTTCGAGGACCTTCCTGGTATATTCAGATTCTGGTATTTTCGCTCGAATATTCGTCTGACATTCGCAAGGGTCTAGATTCAATGCATCTTCTAGAAGCTCCCTTACTTGGCATCCAAGAAATCTGAATTTAATTACCCAAAAATGGGTTTAATTAAGCTTTTATTACCCTTTTTCCCTCCTTGTCTTGATTATCTGCAAGAGAGACCAAAAACGGTTTAGACCGACATTTTATTCATAAATCAGTAGGAAAATACAATTTAATAATGCAGAACTTTAGATTAATCAACAACCATCGATAGATCACGTCCCATCTTCCGAGCTTAAAGCTCTTCCTAGTCATCTCAAGTACTAGTACTTGGGTGAAAAGGAAGCTTTCCCCGTGATAATAGCGTCCCATCTTACAGAACAACAGGAAGAGGATCTTCTTGTGATTTTGAGGAAAATCGAGAAGACATTGGTTGGACCATGGCTGATATAAAGGGGATATGTCCATACATTGTACAACACCGGATTCATCAGAAGATGCAAAGCCAAAACGCGACCCACAACGTCGACTAAACCCAATCATGCAAGAGGCTGTCCGAGCTGAAATTCTAAAGTTACTAGACAATGAGATTATTTATCCCATATCCGATAGCCAATGGGTTAGTCCAGTCCACGCTGTACCAAAGAAGGCTGGTTTTACCTTGGTAGAAAATGATAAGAAGGATTAGTACAAACTCGTCTTCCAATGAAGATTCGAGTCTGTATTGATTACTGAAAATTGAACGCTGCCACATGTAAAGACTAATTCCCTCTTCCATTCATAGACCAAATGTTCGAGAGACTAGCTGGACATGAGTATTATTATTTCATAGATGGATATTCAGGATACAATTAAATCCCTATCGCTTCCGAGGATCAAGACAAGACTACTTTCACCTGTCCCTTTGGAATATTTGCATACTGAAGAATGCCCTTCCGCCTATGCAATGCTTCTGCAACGTTCCAACGTTGCATGCTTAGTCTCTTTTTTGATATGGTGGAAAGATTTTTTAAAATTTTCATGGATGATTTCTCTATATACGGTGATTCCTTTGACCAGTGCTTACATCATCTGAAGTTGGTTTTACAGAGATGCATAGAGAAAAACTTGACACTCAACTAGGAGAAGTGTCATTTTATGATCAAGCAAGGAATTGTCCTGGGGCACGAAATTTCAAACAGAGGAAGAGGTTGATAGATCAAAAGTGGAAGTGATAGGAGAGCTCTCGGAGCTAAAATGCCTAAAAGACATTCAATCATTCCTAGGGCATGCTGGCTTCTATAGAAGATTTATTAAGGAGTTTAGCAAAATTGCTAGGCCTTTAACTAATCTCTTAGGAAAAGATGTGCCCTTCAATTTTGATGAAGAATGTCTACAAGCTTGGGAGGAGCTAAAGCAAAGACTTGTCTCAGCGCCAATAATCTCAGTGCCAGATTGAACTAGACCCTTCGAAATTATGAGTGACGCCTCCGATTATGCCATAGGCGCTGTTCTCGGAAGGCGCATTGATAACAGGCAATACATAATGTACTATGCTAGTAGGACGCTTAACGAGGCCCAACTAAATTACACAACAACTGAAAAGAAATTTTTAGCAGTTGTGTTTGTGTTGGAGAAGTTCCGCCAATACCTACTAGGGTCTAGGACAGCGATTTTCTCCGATCACTCTGCTCTAAGATACTTGATGCAAAAGAAGGATGCAAAAGTTAGACTGATTTGATGGATACTTCTTTTGCAAGAGCTTGATTTAGAGATCAAAGATAAAAAGGGTGTTGAGAATATGGTGGCAGATCACCTTTCGAGAATTCTCAATGCACCAATTGAGACAATCCCTATCAATGAGGACTTTCCTGACGAACACATCTTCACGACGTGTAAAGAGCCCTGGTATGCCGATATTACAAACTACCTTGCAACCGGGCGAACACCTTCAAATTGGTCAGGTCAGGACAAGCACCACTTTATGACACAAATACGTTTTTTCTTTTGGGATGAACCGTATTTATTCAAATATTGCCCTGATCAGATAATTAGAAGGTGTCTTCCTGAGGATGAACATAAGAGTATTTTGATATTTTGTCACGAGTTAGCTTGTGGTGGACACTTTGGTCCACGAAAGATAGCCGAGAAAGTCCTTTAGAGTGGGTTCTACTGGCCCACTCTCTTCAAGGACGCTTATACTTTTTGCAAACTCTGTGCCAAATATCAAATGACGGGTCGAATCACACGAAGAGACATGATGCCCCTTACACGGATCTTGGAGGTAGAAATTTTTGATTTATGGGGCATCGATTTCATGGGACCCTTTCCTATGTCTTACGCCAACCAATTCATCTTGGTAGCTGTAGACTATGTTTCAAAGTGGGCTGAAGCTGTTCTGACGAGAATAAATGACAACCAGGTTGTCATCAAATTCTTAAGGAAAAATATCATTTCGCGCTTTGGAGCCCTCCGTGCGATAATTAGTAACAACAGAGTCATTTCTGCAACCGGACTTTTGAAGCCTTAATGCGAAAATACTCTATTTCTCATAAATTGTCTACGGCTTATCACCCTCAGACGAACGGGCAAGTGAAAGTTACTAATAGACACATAAAACTGATATTAGAGAAAACTGTAGGACAGAACCGTAAGGACTGGTCCATTAAACTCGTTGATGCCTTATGGGCATATCGGACCACCTACAAGACTGTCCTCGGTATGTCTCCATATCGAGTTATATTTTGGAAGCCCTGCCATTAGCCTGTGGAGCTAGAGCACCGTGCGATGTGGGCAATAAAACAATTAAACTTTGACTTAAAGAAAGTCGGTGACTTGAGGAAATTGCAGATTTTTGAGTTGGAAGAGTTAAGAAATAATGCATACGATAACGCTCGGATCTCTAAACACAGAACTAAACTCTTCCATGACAAATCCATTCATAGGAAGAATTTTGTTCCAGGATAAAACGTTTTGTTGTACAACTCTAGGTTCCACGTTTTCCCTGATAAGCTAAAAACCAGGTGGTCAGGACCTTATATTGTCCAAACAGTCTACCCTCATGGTGTTATTAAGATTTCTGATCCAAAGAGTGGCAACATGTTCAAAGTCAATGGCCAACGACTTAAGCTATTCTACACCATAGAGTCTGAGTCACACGATATTCTCGAACTGGGTCTTTGTGACCCAGTGTACATGTGATCAAATCCTTCTACACTCTCCCCTGGTGTTTCTTGTAAATCTTTTTGGAACCTCCCTTGTAAATTAAAACAAAATAAAAAATAAAAATAAAAAATATAGAAAAATTATAAATAATAAAAACAAAAAATATACAAGAAAATAAAATAAACAAAATATAAAAAAATAATGGACCTAAGTGGTAAAAAGTACTTAGGTTTTCTTTTCTTTATATACTCGTTTTCCCTTCTAATAACCAGAATTTTTCCTAGGGTTGAAATCTTCACTTTTTACCTAGGGCAAATTTGAAAATCTACCCTTCTCAGGCCCTTATATATACCCCCAACCTCTCTTTCGTTCTCTATCCTACCATCTAAAATCAGATCTGAGATGAGAGAAGAGAGCGTCGCCACACCAATTTTTCCCAGCCCCTGCATCCCTTAAAGCGCTGTGTTTTCTCAGCCTCAGTCACGCTTTCGCGACATTGTGGTTGAGTCCAGAGCGCTGCCAAGTTTTCCTGCAGTCGCTGCTGTCTGTAGATCTCAAATCTACAACCCGATTACCTGTTCTCCCTGTCGATTACTCTTTGCAATCTTGTTTTGATTTTCCCCCGCGTAATCTGGGACAGGTTTGCGAATTTCCTTCCTATCCTTCGTATTTTCAATCATGACACCATCCATATTTACTGAAAAAGACTTTTCTAGAATTTTTAGCGATATTAATGGTTATGGACACATCTTTTTGGATAGAATTCGCGAATGAAATTAGTTTGCATTAGTCTATGATAACTCTGACCATGAGGTTTACCATTGTCCCGAGCTTATCAAACTCTTCTATGCTTCACTTGATCAAGCCTCTATAAACTTTGACACCAACCAATTCATGGTGCACATTCCTACTGGGGACCTTGTTACAACTGTTGATATGCTGGAAGACTACACACAAGTCCCTAGCAACCCGCACCATCGGACCCCCTGCCCTTAATTAACTACATGACAATCATGGGGGTTCGCTGTACCGAACAGGATAGGGGCTCAAAGCCAGCACTATATTTCGTAACATACATTGCGTTGGATGCTGGATCTAACGCAACATTCTTGGTCTTAACCATACGACCTCCTTTAATAGGCCCGTGCTGCAAATCATTCACGATCTCATGACTAGGCAGCACACTTTTGCATTAACAGACTATTTTTTATAGTATCATCACAAACTCCATGTGCACACGCAGTGCCAAATACTCGCTTCCAGTTTTGATCACTCATCTGTGTAGGAACTTCTTACCAGATGCGGTCTTTGACTCGTACGATAGAGTATTTGTTGCACCAGAAAGGGCAACAAGTGCTTACAATAGTTCTCTCCATGCGGTCTGGACCCCTAGTGTCTAGCCCGAAGATATTTCATGCATATATTTTACTTGCATAAATTGGGAACAATACATGAGATAGGTATGGGGGGTAGATACTAACATAAATTTTTTTTTTAGTTTTTAGGATTTTTCTACATTTTTTAGGATTTTCTTTGATTTTTCTTTCTTATATAAAAAAGAAATTTTTTTCTGTGATCCATTTTTGAAAAGAATTAACTTAATTTTAGGAATTAAGGAATTCTAAACTAGGATTTCTTAATATAAGTCAAAATAAGAAGTATTGTTGGATCTGTAGGTTAAGAAAGAAAAGAATAGAAAGACAGTTAGACTTTGAATTTTTCCTAAGCACTATATACATTTACATGTTGAGGGATTAATAAAGGACTTGGTAACTTTGTTTATATTTATATATATACATATATATATAAAAAGAAGAAAAAAAAGAGATAAAAAAATATATAGATAAATGAATAAAGACTTGATCACCAATTAAGCTGGTTAGTTGTGCATTAGGAAGCATAACCAGTCACGCCTAAAGGTGGTTGAGTCCTTAGCATTCGTGGCCTAATTTACTCGAGTCCTTGAACCTTAGAGATGTATCCTCATCTGGTGCCGTAAGACCGTCTGGTTTGGGAGTTATCGGTAAAAGGCTCGCGACATGGGTGAATTAGAAAGCCTAATGAAGCTAAGGGAATAAATAAATATAAATATATAAATAAATAAATAAATAATATATATAAATAAAATAATATATATATATATATATATATATATATATATATATAAATGTACCGTAGTCTAAGAACAATTACTCATACATATAAATGTATAAATGTTAGGCTTGATACAAAATCTAGTTCTCTCTCTTTATTTTTTGAAAACTTAACCTAAGTTGAAAACGAAACTTCAAATGGAGGCTTAAAAAAAGAAGAAAAAGTTTAGGGTAACCTGAAACCAAAAGATCACCGCAATTCTTAAAAAAATGGATCATAAACTTTTTTCTTCCTTTTCTTTTTGAAAAAAAAACACTAACATTTTTTTTATTTCTTGGAATTTTGTGGGTGCAATCTGCTGAAAACCCTCAGGAGACAACACTCTTCCTCTAGGGTAACCTAGAGGTTTAACGGCTTGTTGCACGAGCTCAGTGCAATCGTGTCACCTACGAAAGTGGTTTAATAATTTAGTTAAGATTTTTCTCTTTTTCTTTGCTTATTTTGCTTGGGACGAGCAAAAGATAAGTATGGGGGTGTGATTGGAGTTTATTTTGCATCATTTTATACCACCTTACCATGCTTTATGTTAATAAAAATAGGATTTTTATTGCTTTTCTCTCTTATTTTTTAGGTCCATTCTTTAATAGGGAAGAAGGCCCAAATCTTGAGATTTTTAAGGAATTAATGGTGTTTTAGTAGCCCATAACTATGAAGACCAATTTTGGAATGATCCAAAGTATATTCTCCAACTTCTAGAAGCTCGAACTGGGCACACGCAGCATAATAGAATGTCAGAGAAATCGTTGGTGCAACGGCCAAGATGTAGCCACAGAAACGCAGCCCTGGCCGCACGTCCGCGACACTTCCTTGGTCGTTGATCAAGTGATTGATCCTATGGCTGTGATGGGACATTATCTTCTCCTGAAGCCTATAAATAGACCCCCGGGCCTCTGTAAAAAAGGGAGGAGAGAATAGCATTTTGTTTAGGCAATTGTTAGGATTTCTTTAAGCTATCTTTAGTCTTCTTGTGTAATATTTAATTTCACTTTCTAGATTCAGAAAAGAGAGAGTGAGGGTGAAAGAGATCTCTATAATTGAAGAAGTGAAAACTCAATATAAAGGCTCAAGCTTTCCTTCCTTAATTCTTTCTTTTTCTATTGTACTTACTTTCAAGTTCTTTACTTTCTTGCACTTATTTTTCTACCATGTCTTCTTACTTGTTTTTTGTTACTATGGCTAACTAATCACTAAAATGACTAACTAACTTCTAACACTACTAACTACTAACTCTCTGGTGATTGCTAACTCATATGAATCGTTGGATTTTTTATTTCTAGTCTTGTAATTAACAAGTCTTTTTATTCCTGATGATGATGAGTAATGTTTCAATTCTAGTGAATGCTTTATATCACCTCCATATGATTCATGTGTGCCTCATTTGGAGCCTTGTCTCTTGAATAAGTGTCTTGATGGAACATGAAGATGAATCACTTTAGTATGCTAACACCTATTATACAAGTTTCTTATTTCATGCTAGCTTGTTATAATTTTGATGGACTAATGAATCTTACATTCTTACTTTGCATACCTAAGTGTGAATACTTATGTTCCATTATTGGGAATCTAATGGGAGCCGATGATCCAAGGAGGCCACCTAGCCAAGCTTAGATGAGAACACAACCTCAATTTTGGACAACACATTGATTTGACAAAGCAAGATGTTTTATTGCCAATGAATTTACATGAGGCATGAATCACCCGATGAGATTAGTAAGTTAGTAGTATAGAATGTTAGTTAGTCATGGCCTTCTCTTAATTGAATTTTAAAACTCCTTTCTAAAACTTTCTCTTTTTCCAACATCATCTTTTTCATACCGTCTTTCATTCTGTATTCCATTCTATTTTTCTTTTCTTAACAAAACTTTACAAAAATTCTTCACTCTCTTTCTATCTTGTTTTATTTTTTTCATTTTTAAACAAAGAAGAACCTTCGTTTTTCTTCTCAAAAACTTCAACATAAAAACCTTGAACGCTTCCATCGCCAGCCCTCCCTACGGATATGACCCGTTATAGCTTGTGCTATGAACGGTGATTCGAAGGAGTAAAGAAAATCTTCATACATAATTAGAGTTTGATAATCAGCACACGGACATAAACGATTTACTCTGAACTCTTACTCAATTTAATTCCTCCTTCCGAACACCGTTGTGGGGAGGGAACAATACAATTTGTTTTCTAACTAATTTCTTCTTTGCTCGGGTGTGCAGGAATAGGTTTCAAGAAACTGAAGGTGCAGAGTAGTTCTTGGATACCCGTGCCTCAGCTCAAAAAAGCAGAGCACAGAAGATAACCACAAAGCCGTGTAGACGCGACTTTTACTGCATTTTCATGGCAAAGTGGTTGACCCACCTGCTGTATCTTCTGCAGATGCTTCTAAACTGTAATTTTCTGTCTCTTCTATTTTTAGTTTTCTTTAAAATTTATAATAGCACACTGTTTCTAAATAACAACATTTACCTATTGATTGAAACTTAAAAAAAGGATAAACTTGCATTTAGGCACGTGTCTATTTCTTTTAAAATTTTAATTATTGCTAAAGAGAGCTGGAGATGAAGTAAGTCTGCATAGCATCTAGATTAGGAAACACTTGTAGTAATTTATTTGCTTTGAGTAATCCCTATCTATTTCTTGCACACTTTTGCACCAAATTGACTTAAAAATTCTTAAACTGGATAAGATGGGGAAGTCATTACCCTCCCTTAGCCTACAAACTATCTCCGCGATCACTAACCTAATCCTAATTTAAAATTGAGTAGACGTTGGCCATAGGGATATCTTGGACTCATTAGGAGATTGACCTAAGGAGGAAGTTGTTAGAATTTAACTCATGCCAAATCGGTAACTAAGGTAGGGGATTGAGAGGCGAAACCTTGAAGGTTGGTGGTTTAGCTTAATTAGGCCCGTCTTGATGGATACCTTCCACCAATCTTGCCACCTGCCTGGCCGATTAGTTTGTGATTAAAGTCTGCAATGTACCTCCCATGAATAGTCTAATCAGTTCGGAGTCATCTAGGTCTAAGGTCTACCCTAACTTAGTTAGAATATATTTATGTTTTATTTGTTTATGAGTTTTAACAATCCTTGAGCTATATGGATTCTAACCACAATTATTTTAACTTTAATAATAATCTATATTTTACTCAAACCTCTTTCAATCCAGATTAAACCAAACCAGCATGGACTAACTTCTACAAATAAAATTTTAACCAACCAAGTATGCTAGGTTGATCTCATCCTAATCAACATATGCCCCAATCATATTATTATAATCAAAATAATCATCTTTACTCTTCACCGAGTCAATGGGGATACAATGCCCCAAAGCCATATTGTCAACCATCTTTCCAACAATCATCGTCATATGCTTCTTTTCCCAAGCAACCAACAGAAAAATCTATGGACCAGGAAAATAAGTTGAAAACCTTAGAAGAGCTCGAGCGACGACTAAAAAAACTAGAAGATGTACGAGCCCATCGAAATTTTCAAATTCAAGATCATTACTATCTTCCAAGTCCCACCACAACAAGAAGAACCTACGGGGTTTAGACAAAAGTATGGAAAACCTGATTCAAGTCAGAAACTATGTTACACAATAGATCAATAGGCTAGAAGCATAAATGAATCGTTTGATCAAAGATAGGGATGAGAAAACTCTACTTAACACATTTTCAACCATACGATTGCCCTAGCCATATTGACAGTGATGAAGAATCATGGTGCCTTGAAGACTTTGGTCAAAATTTAATCTCATCACACCAATTTGAACTTAACCAGTCACAACCCATGGACCAATTGACAAGTTTTAACTTCAGTGAGATTGAACTTGATTGTGAATGTGAACCCGATCCCTAACTTTGTGATTTAGTTTCAAATTTTGAATCTATGTTGACTTCAGTGTCCTTACCCAATTTGGACTCAATTCTCTAGTTAACATTAATTCCCATACCCATATATTCCAGAATTGAATAACCTATTGTGGATGGTCACATTCCATATACAATGAATCATGAATGTGAACTTAAGTTCTTTGATTTGGAACCCGCTCTTGAACTAGGCCCGAGCCTAAACTGATTTTTCAAGAGTTAGTATTGTTTCGAGAGGATTTGGATATACATATTAGTGGCCCAAGGTTACAATCACCTAGTTTTATGATTTTGATGATAATAAAACATATGTGATTATTTATTACTAATCAAGTTCAAGTATTTAAGTACATTTCAAGATTCTAAAGTTCAAGGAGTTTTCTTCTTCTAAAGGAAGGTGTTGAAGACTTAAGAAAATTCAAATACGGGATTAAAGCTTAAAGCACTCAACATTGCTAATGGAAAAGCCCGATTGAAGATCTTGTAGTCACTTAGAGCCTTGTAAGATTTAGTTTATTAAAGTTTAGAATATAGTAGTGATGCTCTAGAAGTTGCACACACAAAATACATGATTTCAAAAAATACAAGTTTTGGTAGTATTTGTATTTTACATGTTTGATTTTGATAAATGTCTCATAATTTTTTCAAAATATTATAATAAGTTTAGAAAATGTATTTCATCACCTATACATAAAGACCAATAAACCAATACAAAATATTTAGAAAATTATTTGAAACTAAAAGTTTTCACAAAAACTGTTTCAGGCCACGTCGGTCGACCGGGCGGTCGATCGGTGCCCTTTTCAGGCCAAAACAGTCGACCGCCAGTCGACGAGGCCTTTGGCCAAGGGGCGTGCATGTTTGTGCACATTGTCGGTCAACGAACCGGCCGACTGCTAACCCTTACGGTCAACCAATCGGCCGACCGACTGAGAGACCCTAACTCTCGGTTAGGGCAGGTCGACCGGGCCGGTCGACCAACTGGTCGACCGGGCCGGTCGACCAACCTTTTGATTTTTCCCTTTGAACTAAAGGGCGATCGATTGGAGCCAACGACTCTTTTCTAGATGAGCTGTTGGTCGATTGACCGGTCGGCCAATGATCACTGATTAGACTAGAGAGGGTGTACTTATTATGTAGTAAATGAAATGTATTTGATGTACCCTTTCTTGTCTCCGCTATAGCCTAGGGCTATACCGAGTCGGATCTCAGGGAGAGCTAGCGATGGAAGCTTTAAACGTATGGTAGTGAAGTGATCAAACTAGTATCCTTCTCTTGATTATAAACTTAGTGAAACAAATACAAAAGAAATCAAAAGAGGATGGATATGTTCATGGTGGAAGTGGAAAAGAAATCAAGAAGTGATGTGGATGTTGTATTCACAAGAAAAGAACAAGAAACTTAAAGAAGGCGATCCAAGACTAGCTTACCTTGCTAGCTTGCCAAGACTTACCAAACTCCTTGATAATGAAAGCTTGCCTAACGTTGTCACTCCGTTGGCTATGGATTCGTCTAGCGTGTCGACCTAATTACTTTCTCATTTGCAAGACGGTGGTTTAACCGTCGGAGAAGAGAAGATCATACACTTGCAAGATGAAATCAAGCAAACACCCATGAGTTAGTGAAGTGGCAAATCTAGTGGTTAGCTAGTACATGGAGAAGAATTAGATACAACAAGCCATAAGAAAAATACAAGAAAGCATGAAGTAAATTGCAAGAATTAAAGTGCTAGAATTAAAGAAAGCAAGTATAAAGCAAGTAAAGAAAGCAAACTAGAATCAAGCTCAAGTAGAGAAGTAGAGAATGGATCAATCCTTGTATAGCTTCAAGTGTCACTTCTTGATGATACAAGCTCTCTCTCTCTTACAATCTCTCTCTTGCAATGAAGTCTAGGGAGGAGAAGATCATAGAGAGCTAAAAAACCTAAACAAAAGCTATCAAAATACAAAACTATGAACTAAACTCTCTCTCTTCTCTGATCAGTCTCAGCTCGCAGGTGATAGTCCAGTATTTATAGCAGATCTGAGAAGCTTCTGGAGAGAATTCTGTTACCACAAAATCCGGGGACCAACGGCCATGATCTTGCCGCGGATTGCCGCGGGATTGCGGCCAGATCTGGGCCGTTGGTCCAGATCTTTCTGGTACAGTTCAGTTGAGAGTTGGTTAGCCACGTGGACTACTTGGATTCTCTGTTTGTTGCGCGAATCTCTCTAGATCTGGATTGGATTTGGCTTTATCTTTAATCTTTTAATTAATCACCTTAATTATTGCTTAATTAAGGTAATTAATTTGGCTAACTCTCCTTTAAGTGTATACCTGCAAATAAGTAGAGAAGAGGATTAAAAATCACTTATTTATTTGTATTATGCATGGGAGTTATGATGTAAAATATGCACTTTTGTGTACTAATCACACCCCCACACTTATTCGTTTGCTCGTCCCGAGCAAAACAAAGAAAAAGAAAAGAAAAAACTAAGCTACAAGTTTATTACACCACTTTCGCAGGTGACGCGATTGCACTGAGCATGTGCAACAAGCCGTTAAACCTCTAGGTTACCCTAGAGGAGGAGTGTTGTCTCCTGAGGGTTTTCAGCGGATTACACCCACAAAATCCATAAAGAAAGAAGACAAATGTTAGTATTTTGAAAACGCATTTTGAATAAGAGACATGTTTACGATCTATTTTTGCAAAAATATAAGTGATCCTAGGTCATAAGTCCACCTATAATCATTCTTCCTTAAACTTAGTATCCATGCAAGATCTTGTTTTCAATTAAGGTAAGAGTTCAAAATTGGATTGAATATTTTATCTTTCATAAAACCTATATAATATGCACACCGTGCTCTGTGAAAATTTCTGGGATTTCAACTCCAACCATCAAGCCATTTATTTATATCTATTCTTTTTTTTTTCTTTTTCTTCCCTTAGTTTTATTAAGCTTTCTAATTCACCCATGTAGCGAGCCTATAACCGATGACTCCCAGACCAGATGGTCTTAGGGCACCAGATGAGGAAACATCCCTCGGGTTTAAGGACTCGAGTGAAAAAAGGCCACAAAACTAAGAGGGATTATTCTTAATCACCGTTAGGCGTGAATAATCATGCTTCTTGAGGCACAATTACTCAGCTTAATAAGTGAGATCACCGTTAGGCGTGAGTCATCATGCTTCTTGAGGCACAATTTCCCAGCTTAATAAGTGATCTTTTATTTATATATTTTTTTTTCTTTTTTCTTTTTCTCTCTTTTTTTTTTTTATATATATATATATATATATGGCATTTTTGGTCTTTGTTTCCATCCCAAGAAATGTGTAAGTGTAAAGTGCATATTATCTAAGGCAAAAAATGCAAGATAAAAATATCTCCTCAATTTTACTTACTTAGCCTATAATTTTCAAACAAGATCTATTACTTCAACTAGGTTTAAGATGTCATAATTAAGGCTTTCTTAATCTCTAAGATACATCTTAATTTTCTTAAAAATAGAACAAAACTTTATCTCTTATTTCAAAAAGTTTTTATTTTTTTATTTTTTTTTTTTATTTATTTTTTTTTTCTAAAAGAAAAGATAAAATTTAAAAAGAAAGTGGAAAATCTAAAATAAAATCTAAAAATAAAAGACCTAAAAAGAAATTAAAAATCCTAAAAAATAAAAAACCTGACAAGAAAATGAAAAATCCTAAGTTAGTACCTACCCCCCCATACCTATCTCATGCATCGTCCTCGATGTATGCAAGATAAAAAGAATGCATGAAACAGGTAAAAGGTGAAAAGTCACTCCCTCCTCCTCTTTGGAACCGATGTGGTGCTCGGCCCAGCTGATTGTGTCCTCCTCAATGTCGCCTCAATAGTATCTAGCCTAGAGGATTGCTCCTCCAACCTGGAAGATTGCTCCTCTACCTTCTTTCTCAGCCTCACCTGACCTCTAAATATTTTCTTCATGCCTTTCCATAGGGTAGACATGAAAGCACGTGTCTCTACAGGGGGTTCCGGCCTCCAAAATTCGGGTTCATCCTCCGCATCATAACTCTCCGAAGATGAGGACACTACAGGCACATTTTCTGGCTGGACAGTAGGTGTCCAGAGTGCGTGTAAACAACTAGTGTATGCACTGGTCGGTCTCTCTGGTGCAGCAAACACTCTATCAAATGAATCAAATACAGCATCTGGTAGGAAGGTCCTACACAGACGTGTAATCAGGATGGGGTGTGTGTATTTGGCACCTCTTGTTCGGGAAGAGTTGACAATAAGTGCGTGGAAGATAACCTTGTTTAAACAAACCGTGCGTTGTCGTGTCATCAAGTCATGTATAATCTGTAGCACAGGCCTGTTAAAAGTCGTGGTATGGTCTAGCCCTAAAATATTGCGTAGGATCCAACGGCCTATGCAATGAACATTCCTAAATGTGGTGCTAGCCTTTAGCCCACGATCCTGCTCCGTGCAGCGAACTCCCATAACAGTCATATAGTCAATTAAAGGGAGGGGCTCGCTATGGTGTGGGTTGGTCGGGACATGAGTGACTTCCTCAATAAGAGGAAGCGTGACAATGAAATCACCATTAGGCATGTGGACAGTGAATTGGTAAGCTTGTGAATCTACCGAGGCTTGATCTAGGTGAGTGTAAAACATCTTCACCAACTCAGGACAATAGAATGACTCGGTCTCAGAATTATCATAAATCAAATTGTACCAATTCCTAGCCCTTATTCGTTCTAAAAATACATGTCCATACCCATTATTATCAATCAAAATCCGCCCAAAGTCTTTTTCAGGAAAAATTTGTGGTGCCATAACAGAGATTGAAGATTAAAGCAGTAAAGAGTAGAGATTAGAATATCGAACCACCCCCGGATTACGTGGGGGGAAGAAAACGATCTCTGTTGTGGATGCAGAGAACTCTGGAAGAAATTGTGACACCAGATCTGGAAGAAGCACTTGAAATCGACTGGTGGGAAATTTTTCTGAGCACTGGAATCTGCAGAACTGCCGCGTTTGCGCGACTTGGCTTGTGGATCCGCGGCAATCTGAAGGAAGCAGGAGAAGGGAAAATTTGTAGAGCTGAGGTTTTGAGAGGAAATTAGGGATCTGAGGTTTGTTTCTCGGGTGAGAGAGAAAATATGTGGGAGGGGTATTTTATAGGAGAAAGGAATTTTGAGAGTCCCTAAATTATCCCTAGGTCAAAAACAAATTTACCCTAGGGATTTATGAAAAGAATCTTTGACTCCTAGGAATATGGAAAGACCTCAAATTTAGGAATGCTTTGAAAGATGGAATTTGAGGAATCCTAAGAATTTTAGGAATCCTAGGAATTTAAAAAGATGGAAAGAATTGAATTTGAAAATATGGGAATTCCTAGGAATTTAGAAAGATGTAGAATTTGGAAAATGTGGGACTCTTTTGAACATGAAAATCCTCTTTTATTTTTATTTCTTTTTTTTTTTATTATTATTATTATTATTTCCTAAATTTTATGTTAGTGAATCCTATGTTAGTAAAAAAAAAAAAAAAAAAAATTAATAAGGAGGTGGTTCTGGGGGTGGTCGGACTGGTCCACGGAACATGGCCCAATCAGCTTGGCGTTGGGGCTTCAAAACCTACTAAAAATCACAAAAATATGACCCATGAAAATGATGCATGCGTGTGTGCTCTTAATTATGTACATAACCCCATCTAATTTCAAGATTTTCCTAATAATTTCAAAATCATTTTCATCAAAATCCTTGTCCCAGAATGGTGAATGAAATGATAGAACAGTTGACTTGGACTCGGAAAGTAACACCGACTCAGGGAAGTGAATGAATTCAAGATACGGTTCGGGAGTCGGAATGGATTTAAGAATTGGGTCCAAATCAAGAAATGTCAACTCAAGTCCACATGAATTTTCCAACGATGGAATGTGACTATTAAAAATTTGTGATTCCAGTTCAGGAAGGATGGGAATCAAAACTGACTCTAGAAGGTTACTCAAATTGGGTAATATAACCGGAGTCAATAATGATTCAGGGATTTGAACTGAATCACAAATGTGCAAATCTAGATCACATATCTCCTTTAGTTCAATTCCACAAAATGGAAAACTTGCCAATATGTCAATTGAATCTTCAGAAGTGTAGAATTGGGCAAGTTCGACATGATCCTCAAAGATGGGTGATTCAACTTCATTGTGAATTGGGAAAGGATCCAAGGTTGATTCCGGGAAAGAATTAAAGTGAGGTAAAGATACCGGAGTCATTATGGAATCAGGAAAATGGATTGAATCACAAAGTTGGGGTTCAAGATCACATTCCTCATGTAGTTCAATTAAATGTGGAGAACTTGCCAATTTATCAATAGGACTTTCAGAAGTATGGAATTGGCCAAGTTCTATGTGATCATCATAAAAAATTGGTGATTCATTTTCACAATGGATAGGAAATGGATCCAATTCTGACTCAGGAAATGGATTGAAATCAGGTAAGGATATGGAAGTCATGATTGAATCAGGAAGTAGATTGGAATCATCAAATGAAAGTTCAGGATCAAAATCATGTTCCAGTTCAATTTCAGGAAAAGGAAAACTTGCAAAAATGTCAATTGGTTCTGAAGTGTGGACAAGTTTATTTTTAGGAGATGAAAAACTTGCCAAAATGTCAATTGGATTTGAATTTTGGACAAGTTCAAGTTTAGGAAATGAAAAACTTGCTGAAATTGAATCTGAATTTCCAAGATGACAAGAGTCTTGAGTCGTATCAATAGAGTGTGGTACAATTGGATTAGTCAAATGTTGATAGGCTAGAGTTTCCTCTTTCCTAAGAAGGTTATCCAATTGATCTTTCACACTATTGAAAGACTCGGTACGTGTTGTTTGATATTGTAAGAAAGACTCTTGCAAGATGTCTATACTCTTTTCTAGATGTAATAGATCTACAGATGGCTGCTCTAGAATGGGAGTATAGGAATCTTGAAATTGGAAATTTTGTGAATCGTGTGAGTCAAAAATGGGTAGTGATGGAAAAGTGGACTCACACAAGAGATATTTACTCGTGTCTATGACAAATGGTTGTTTATTAGGAAATGGTGGAACTGAGTAGGACTCTTGAAAATACGGTGGAATTGGAGAGGGAAAAGATTCTGGAAATGTTTGCTCAGCTCGATGTAATTGAGCTTCTAAACTCCTTAATAAGTCAGATTTGTCTTCAAATGGAGGCTCAGAAAAAGGAGTGTATGACGTGGACTCGGGAAATGAATATTGTGAACAAGGTGAATATGATGGACAAGGATTTTGAAAATTTGACTCGGGGTAAGTGAATCCCCAATGACTCGAAGAAGAGTTGAAATTATTTTGGACATTATAATCATTAGATGGGGTGTATGGGTCATATTGATTCGGATAAGGCCAACCCGGTGTATGTGGTTGGTGCATATTATAAAACACCGGGTTGGAATTATCCGAATATGGAGTGTGTGTGACATATGGATGGAAAGAATTGTAATTGTAAGCCATATCACACAATCACAAACAAAAATCAAACAAACAAACAAACAAAAGAAAGAAAGAAAATTCTAACCTAAGTTAGGGTAGACTTAGACCTAGACGACTCCTAACAATAGATCGTCCACAGGAGGTTCAGTGTAGACTCTAACCACAAGCTAATCGGCCAGGGAAGGGTAAGGTTGGTGGGAGGTTTTCCGTCCGGAGACGTTCCTTAATTAAGTAACCAGCAACCTTCGGGCTTTCGACCCTCAACCCCTTTCCTAGACACCGATTTTGCAAGAGTTAAATTCCAACACTTTTCCCCCTTAGGATAATCTCCTAATTGAGTCCGAGATGTCCCTAGGGCCAACGTCTACTTTTTTTTTTTTAAATTAGGATTGGGTTAGTGAGTGCTTGGGTAAATGATTTTCGGGCTAAGGAAAGGGTAATGACCTCCCCCACCTTATCTTATTTACGGGTATGCCCTTAGATTTGAATTGTGCAAGTGTACAAGAAAATAACAAGGATGCACTCTAAGCAAGAAAATCAAGCAAGAGTTTGTCCTAGTCTATTATGCAATGCAAACACGTACCTTGCCTCCACGCACTCTTCAACAGTAAAAGTAAAGAATTGAAAAGACACGTGCCTAAAATGCAAGTGTCTAAACAATTTTTAGCAATTATCAACCAATTTTTACTGTTGTATTGATTAACAGGAATACAGTGAAGTATACAGGAAATCAAGTATAGAACCAGCAGTATTTTGCAGAGCAGAAGCCCCTGAAAAAATTTTGTCAGAAGTGAGCTCTTTTGTGCCGCGTTTCCACGGCAAAGCTTGTGGATCCGCGGCACTCCAGAGGGATCCTGGGCTCTGCTTTCTTGAGCAGAGGCCCAGGTCCACTTATATGTAACTGCAACAAAGATTTTCCTGTTTCTTGACCTGTAACCTGCAACAGAGAAGAATAATAGTTTAGTACTTCACTTTAAACCAAAAAATACGTCGCTCTCCCCGGCAACGGCGCCATTTTGATTAGACGGAAAAGGTGTACTTAATATGTAGCAAATGTATTCGATGTACCCTTTCTTGTCTCCGCTATAGCATAGGGCTATACCGAGTCGGATCTCAGGGAGAGCTCGCGATGGAAGCTTTAAACGTTAGGTTGTGAAGTGATAAAACTAGTAGTCTTCTCTTGATTATAAACTTAGTGATGCAAAAGAAACTAAAAGAAGATGGATATGTTCATGGTGGAAGTGGAAAAGAAATCAAGAAGTGATGTGGATGTTGTATTCACAAGAAAAGGAAAAGAACTTAAAGAAGGCAATCCATGACTAGCTTACCTTGCTAGCTTGCCAAGACTTACCAAACTCCTTGATAATGAATGCTTTGCCTAATGTTGTCACTCCATAGGCTTAGAATTCCTCTCACGTGTACTTATTATGTAGTAAATGAAATGTATTTGATGTACCCTTTCTTGTCTCCGCTATAGCCTAGGGCTATACCGAGTCGGATCTCAGGGAGAGCTAGCGATGGAAGCTTTAAACGTATGGTAGTGAAGTGATCAAACTAGTATCCTTCTCTTGATTATAAACTTAGTGAAACAAATACAAAAGAAATCAAAAGAGGATGGATATGTTCATGGTGGAAGTGGAAAAGAAATCAAGAAGTGATGTGGATGTTGTATTCACAAGAAAAGAAAAGAACTTAAAGAAGGCGATCCAAGACTAGCTTACCTTGCTAGCTTGCCAAGACTTACCAAACTCCTTGATAATGAAAGCTTGCCTAACGTTGTCACTCCGTTGGCTATGGATTCGTCTAGCGTGTCGACCTAATTACTTTCTCATTTGCAAGACGGTGGTTTAACCGTCGGAGAAGAGAAGATCATACACTTGCAAGATGAAATCAAGCAAACACCCATGAGTTAGTGAAGTGGCAAATCTAGTGGTTAGCTAGTACATGGAGAAGAATTAGATACAACAAGCCATAAGAAAAATACAAGAAAGCATGAAGTAAATTGCAAGAATTAAAGTGCTAGAATTAAAGAAAGCAAGTAATAAAGCAAGTAAAGAAAGCAAACTAGAATCAAGCTCAAGTAGAGAAGTAGAGAATGGATCAATCCTTGTATAGCTTCAAGTGTCACTTCTTGATGATACAAGCTCTCTCTCTCTTACAATCTCTCTCTTGCAATGAAGTCTAGGGAGGAGAAGATCATAGAGAGCTAAAAAACCTAAACAAAAGCTATCAAAATACAAAACTATGAACTAAACTCTCTCTCTTCTCTGATCAGTCTCAGCTCGCAGGTGATAGTCCAGTATTTATAGCAGATCTGAGAAGCTTCTGGAGAGAATTCTGTTACCACAAAATCCGGGGACCAACGGCCATGATCTTGCCGCGGATTGCCGCGGGATTGCGGCCAGATCTGGGCCGTTGGTCCAGATCTTTCTGGTACAGTTCAGTTGAGAGTTGGTTAGCCACGTGGACTACTTGGATTCTCTGTTTGTTGCGCGAATCTCTCTAGATCTGGATTGGATTTGGCTTTATCTTTAATCTTTTAATTAATCACCTTAATTATTGCTTAATTAAGGTAATTAATTTGGCTAACTCTCCTTTAAGTGTATACCTGCAAATAAGTAGAGAAGAGGATTAAAAATCACTTATTTATTTGTATTATGCATGGGAGTTATGATGTAAAATATGCACTTTTGTGTACTAATCAATCACACACGTGCGTTGCATGTTTTCATATCATATATGTCACACTTTTGTATTTTTATTTAAATAAAACTCTGTTATTAATGTATTTTCATGTTTAATGACGTGTAGGGTAATTAAGAAAGAAAAAGAGAGATAGACAGATTTGTCCAATTAAATCTAAAAGTTCAAAAGAAAAGGGATCGATTCAAATCTAGAGGTTCTAAAGGCCATCTTATCTGAAGACCAAGTATATCAAATGAGATAATATCATTCAAATTCAAAAAAATGAATTAGATGAAGACCTTATCGGTTTCATTAAGGATAAAGAGGTAGATCGTCAAATCTAAAGCTGAAATTCAAAGTCCCAAGGAATAAATGGATAGAAAAAAGGTTATGGATGAGAAGTAATTTAGCCTCAAATTCAGACTGGATACATTTTAGTATTTGAATCATAATTTTTGCTACTGAAACTTATATCTGATGATTCAAGATGATTCAGAAAGATTAAAGGGCTACAACTCTTACGTTGATCACTGTTTTTAATTCTATCACTTGATAAGTTATATTCAATAATCAACATGCCAACAAGCTGCAGATCAGAATTGAATATTCACATCAAATCAAGTTTGGAGTTAAGGGGAGGATTCAAATTCAAAAATAGCCAGCTCCCCTATTTTTTGACTCATTTTCTTATCCATTTCTATCTTATAAATACCCCACACATCAGAGGAAGAGGGGGAGGAAGCAGAGAGTAGAATAGATTCTTGTATAGGTTTAACCTAGGCTCTTCTTTTTCATTTATGTAATTTTTATTTTATTTATATAACTAAGAGGAGAGGAGAGTTTCATGAAGGAATGAGAATAAGCTTATACTAAGGGTGACACCGGTGTAAGTAAGTCTTTTCTTTTATTATTATTTGAATCAAATCAAGCTTTCTTTTTCTTCTTTACTCTTGTTTTTGTTTGCTTTCCTCTGATGTGTTTGTAATCCAAGTTAATCTGGTAGCATCAAGACTGCTTCGCCATTGCAAGTGCCCTTGATGGCCTATGGTGATGAACAATGATTCCTTTGCTAGTTTAGCTTTCTCTTTTATTCATAGTATAGATCGGGAACGGAGAAGATCCTACACGCCATGCTTGATTACCTTCAGAGACTAGGTAAGTCGTAGCGACGGATCCAAGGTATATGAGCACGAAAGAGGTAAGTAAGAATTTTTAGTTTTTTTTTAATTCTTAGTTTAGAATTCTACTCCAAAATCAATATTCTCCTCTTTATTTAGTTTTTTCTTTTCTTTTATAAATAAAACAACAACAACATCATCATCTTTTCTTTTACCATCTTCTTCACATCTTCTAACTTAATCTTTTTGTTTCCTTTTTCTAAAACTGAGAAGAAATTCCTAACATATTTTTGTAAACTCAAAAAAAAATGAACTTACTTAAAACTTCCATCGCTAGTCCCTCCTTGTGGATCATTACCCGCATAGCTACTCGCTATCGCAGTAGTATTGAGCACCTTGCATTCTTTATTCTTAAGTTCTGAAATTCTGTTTTTTTCTGTGTGCAGGTTAAACCTCAATCAAATTTTGGCGCAGTTACTGGGGAGGGATGGTAAGTAAATCTTTTTTGTTTACTTTATTGATTAATTTTCTTCTCTATTTTTGATATACAGGTTTAACAACAAGGAAATTTTTGGTGCAGTGGACATATAAGTAGTCCTAGACTCTGCTCAAGAAAGCAGAGCCCAGAAGCTATCAAATTTGCTGTATTTCCGTGGCAATCTGATTGAACAACTAATCTATATTTTTTGCAGGTTGACTGAAGTCCAAAGTTTAAATATCTGTATCTATTTGTTTCCTTGTTTGATTCACTGTACATATATTTCTAATTTAAGAGTAAAAGGTTGATTGTAAATGCCAAAAACGGTTTAGACTTTGCATTTAGGCACGTGTTTATTTCGTTACATTTTCTATTTATTGGTGAAGTATGCTGGAGCTAAGATATGTGTGCATAGCATCTAGTATAAGGTTCATTGGTGTATGAAATATTGCTTGAGTGTTACTTTTTCTATATACTTGTATACTACACTAAACTGAATTAAGGGCTTGTCCTATAAACAAGATAAGGTGGAGATTCATTATCCTCCCTTAGCCTACAAACAATCTCCTCACTCACTAACCCAAGCCTAACTAAAACTGAGTAGACATTGGCCTTAGGGACATCTCGGACTCAATAGGAGACTGACCTTAGGGGGAAGTTGATTAGAATTTGACTCTTGTAAAATCAATGTCAAATGTTAGGGATTGGTGGGTGAAACCCCGAAGGCTGGTGGTTTGGCTTAATTAGGCCTGTTGCTTTTAAGCACGAATACCTCCCACCAATCTTGCCTCTACATGACCGATTAACTTGTGCTCAGATTCGGCAATATACCCTCACGGACAGTCTAACTAATAAGGAGTCGTCCAGGTTTAAGGTCTACCTAACTTAGGTAAGATTTTTTTTATTTATTTGTTTTTATTTATTTGTTTTTGATATTTTTTGTGTGATATGGCTTATAACAATAAATTTTTAATTTTAATTTTAATCCATATTACACCCCGACCTCTTTTTCGGATATTACCAACCCAATATATCATAACTTTAACCAACCTAATGTGCCGAATTGGTCATATCTGAATCAATATATGCCCCAGACTCAATACTATGAACAAGACTGGAATAATCATCACCACTCTTCACAGAGACAGTGGGGATACAACTCCCCCGAGTCATATAGTTAACCACCTTACCAATATCCAGCTTCATATACTCCTTCTCCCGAACAACCACTAGAAGAATTAATTGACTAGGAAAAGAGGATGGAAGCCTTAGAAGAGCTTGAGCAATGTATTCAAATTCTAGAAGACTCAAATCCCGTCAAAATTTTCAAATCACAGATCCTTACTTTATTTTTCAAAAAGAACATACCGACTTAAAAAATTGTATGGAATCCATGATTTAATTTCAAAATGATCCACTCGGTATGATAGAAGCAAGACTTAGCAGATTGGAAAACATGCGTAGGAATAAGGAAACCCTCTTTACCCAATCTTTGACTATTCCTGACACTTTAGCCATATTGATGAAAATTAAGAATCATGGTATCTTGAAGACTTTGACCAAGATTCAATTTCACCACAAAATCTTGAACTTGACCAATATCAACCCATTGACGAATCGGTAAATTTTCGTTTTAATGAGATTGAACTTGATTATGAATATGAACCTGATCCCCAACTTTGTGATTCAGTTTCCATCTTTGAATCTATGTTGAATCCAGTATTCTTACCTAATTTGGACCAATTCTCGAGTCAATATTTATTTTCATACCCATAGATCTAGAAATTGAATCACCAATTTTGGATAGTCACATTCCATTGATGGGAAAAGAATGTGAATTTTAATTCTTGAATTTAGACTCAACGCTTGAACCAAAACTGACTCTCGAACCTAAAGTTAATTTTTTGAGTTAGTATTAGTTTTTAAACCTATCATTCTTGAGCCCAAGTCAACCATTCCACCCAAGTCACATTCTTTTGTTGGATATAGGTATAGACCATGATGACTCCGTGATGATTTTTCAAGATTGATCATGTAAAGGAATAAATTTCATGATAGGATCTTTCATGATCCTATTCATATTGGGGACTGTAAATACGTAAGTAGAAAAGATGTCAATAAAGGTGGGTTCTGTAAACTACCATATTATCTTGATTGGGTAGCAACGCTTGACTCAATCTGACCACCACCGGAACCACTACCTTAAGCTAATATTTTCCTTCCCTTTCTTCGTTTTCATGCATCTATGTATTCATTCATACATTGAGGACAATGCGTAAGATAGATGTGGGGGAGGGTCCTAACATAACATAGGTTTTCTTTTTATTTAAAATAAAAAAATTTAACATTTTCCTTCCTTTCTTTAAAAAAAACTTTTTGAAAAGAGAGCAATATTTTGACATATTTTATGTAAGAAATTAAGTCAATTTTAAGGAATAGGAGAATCATAATTAGGATTTCTTATACTTGGTCAAAATAAGATTATTTGTTTGATTTTCAAGGTTAGGAAGAAAATTTGAAAAGGTAATTTAGTCTTGATTTTTACCTTGATGAAATATGTATGCTTTATACACTTGTACACTTATGGTTCAAAAACAAAGATTCTTATGCCTTAGTAAAAAAAAGAAGAATATATAAATCAAAAATTCTCTGATTAAGCTGGGTATTTGTGCCTCATAAAGCATAAGTATTCATGCCTAAAAATTGTTCATATAATAAAAACCTTAGTTTTGTGGCCTTGTTTGCTCGAATCCTTAAGTCCTTGGGGTATTTTCGCACCCAGTGCCCTAAGACTATTTGGTTTGGGAGTCACCGATTAAAGGCTCATTATATGGGCAGATTAGAAAGCCTAATAGAACTAAGGAATAATATCACCAAAAATTAAAAAAATAAAAGAAAAAAATAACACATAAGAGTTTGAGTTAAAGAACCCCGAGTCAAAATTTTATGGTCACGAAGGTGCATATAACGTAGGGTAAAATAATAGACTAGATGAGAAATACAGTTTGACTCCTTGCCTTGATTGATAACAAGTTTTTGAATATAGACTAAGCTTAAGAATGAAAATTTGATTTTCTTATAACTTATAGATTACTTAATTCTTACAATAATACTTCAAAGATTTTTCTCTTTCAAAATGTGTTTTGAAAATACTAATACTTTGTTTCTCTTTCTTTATAGATTTTGTGGGTGTAATCCACTAAAAACCCTCACGAGACAAAACTCGTCCTTTAGGGGTGACCTAGAGGTTTAACGGCTTGTTGCACATGTTCAGTGCAATCGCGTGACATACGAAAGTGGTTTAATAAATTCTTAGGTTTAGTTTTGATGTTTTGCTTGAGTACGAGCAAAAGATATGTGTGGGGGTGTGATCACACACGTGCGTTGCATGTTTTCATATCATATATGTCACACTTTTGCATTTTTATTTAAATAAAACTCTGCTATTAATGTATTTTCATATTTAATGGTGTAGGATAATTAAGAAAGCAAAAAGAGAGATAGACAGATTTATCAAATTAACTTCAAAATTTCAAAAGAAAGGGGACGAATTCAGAGGTTCTAAAGGCCATCTTATCTGAAGATCAAGTATATCAGATGAGATAATATCATTCAAATTCAAAAAAATACATGAGATGAAGACCCTATCGATTTCACTGAGGATAAAGAGATAGATCATCAAATCTAAAGCTAAAATTCAAAGTCCAACAGGATAAATGGATAGAGAGAAGATCAATGGATGAGATAAAGTAATTTAGACTCAGATTCAGACTGGATATATTTTGGTATTTGAATCATAACTTTTGCTACTAAAACACAAATCTGATGATTCAAGATGATCCAGAAAGAAGACATAAAGGGCTACAACTCTTACGTTGATCACTGTTTTTAATAAAAAGTTATATTCAGCAATCAACACGCCAAGCTGCAGATTAGAATTGAATATCCACATCAAAACAAGTTTGGAGATAAGGGTAGGATTCAAATTCAAAAATACCCAACTCCCCCAATTTTTTGACTCATTTTCTTATCCATTTCTATCCTATAAATACCCCACACATCAGAGGCAGAAGGGGAGGAATCAGAGAGTAGATAGAGTCTTGTATAGATTTAACCTAGGTTCTTCTTTTTCTTATATGTAAATTTTCTTTTATTTATATAACTGAGAAGAGAGGAGAGTTTCATGGAGGAATGAGAGCAAGCATGTACCGAGGGTGATACCAGAGTAAGTAAGTGTTTTCTTTCATTTTTATTTGAATCAAATCAAGGTTTCTTTTTCTTCTTTACTCTTGTTTTTATTTGCTTTCCTCTAATGTGTTTGCAATCCAAGTGAATCCGATAGCCTCGAGACTGCTTCTCCATTGCAAGTACCCTTGATGGCGTATGGTGATGAACAACAATTCTTTTGCTAGTTTAGCTTGCTCTTTTATTCATAATGTAGATCGAAAACGGGGAAGATCCTACACGCCATGCTTGATCGCCTTCAGAGACCAGGTAAGTTGTAGCAATGGATCCGAGGTATATGAGCACGTAAAAGCTAAGTAAGAATTTTTAGTTTTCTTTTAATTCTTAGTTTAGAATTCTACTCCAAAACTAACATTCTCCTCTTTATTTAGTTTTTCCTTTTCTTTTGTAAATAAAACAACAACAGCAACATCATCATCATCATCATCTTTTCTTTTCTATCTTCTTCACATCTTCTAATTTAACCTTTTTGTTTTCTTTTTCTAAAACTGAGAAGAAATTTCTAACATATTTTTGTAAACTCAAAAGGAGACGAACTTACTTAAAAGCGTCCATCGCTAGTCCCTCCTTGTGGATCACGACCTGCATAGCCACTCGCTATCGCCGCAGTATTGAGTACCTTGCACTTTTTATTTTTAAGTTCTGAAATTCTGTATTTTCTGTGTGCAGGTTAAACCTCATCAGTCAATAGCCTGTCAGTTAGCTATAACGGCTAGTTTTTGAATCTATTTTATTTTTAGTAGATTCCAACATGCATTTTTGTAAGTGTCTAAACACACCCCAAATGCCCTAATATGATTTACAAATGATATTTATTCATTGTCTCTATATATAGTTGATTGCAAAATCAAAGAGTTAAGAGATTTACCGTGTAGCTTTGGGCTAACGGGTCATGTCCACGAGGAGGAATGCGATGAAAGCTTTTCGGTGTTTCGTTTAAAAAAGCCAAGAATGGTGCTAGTTTTTTTTAGTTTAAAAGAAGAATAGAGAGAAGGGAAGTGATTAAAAGAGAAATTGCAAATGTGGAAAAGGCTTTGAAAAAAGGTGATTTAAAAATGTTTGAAAAAATGATTGGTTGTTTTTAATAAAGAAGAAAATCTGGGCTCACTATCTCACTACTCAATGATATGTTCTTCAATTGAAACTCTTAGTGCCTCAACTTGATCATAAGCAACAACTTAAGATTGATTTTAGAAAGCTTTAAGCAAAGCACATAAATTGTTTGGAAAAGTTAATTCTCTTCTTTAAGAAATCATCTTGAATTGAATATTAAATCATCAAAGTTCAAGTATGAGATAAAAACAAATTCGAGAGACGTTTTTAAGAGAAGTAGGAATTTAAAAAATTAAACCCATCCTTATGTGCCTTCAAGAACACTTTCAAGAAGAAAAGCTTAAGTTAGGCATGCAAATGATTCATTGGGTCTTTTCATCAAAACCGTTCGAAAAGAAGAGGGATCAGAGAGAGGAGTAATAGTGAGCCCAGAAAACTGATTTAGCTACTCATGGAAAACAAAAACAATGCAAATAATTAAAGTAAGACATACCGTAAAATAAATAGAAGCAAATGTAGCTTGGTTCTTGTATTGATGTCACTTTAATCTTCAGGTTACACGCACTCAATTCCTCTCTCTCAGGTATTTGTACTGTACTACAAATTGCAAAACAAAAATACAACTTTTGTACTATCTAACAAAGAGCCTAAACCTTAAAGTGTAAACAAAAATTCTAATCCTAATCTTCGCTCCCTTTCTTCTTTGTTAAATATGGTATTTATCGGAAAAAATCAGAGGGGCAAGGCTGTGAGAAGATTTGAGGAGCAAACGCTCCAGATGGCCACACCCAAGTGCTAAAACTCTCCTCTTTGGTGATTCGCCCATATCTTATACTGGTTTTCTCATTTCTGCTCTAGGATTTGACGAAACAGCCTTTGATCGTTGACTTCAACCGCTTGATTTGGGAGGATTCTTTTCAACCGGTTTTCAACGTCTCTGATATGCCAAGATTTGCCCTGATTCCTTGATTTCGAATTTATTCTGAATTAAATCAGAATTAGATGGGCTTTTGGGCCTGTTTCTCCTTCCTTTCTTTTAGTAATTAGGCCTACATTTAACAAAGAAGAAGAAGACTTATTAATAGGATTTATTAGCTAAAAAGTATGGTATGGTGACAATGTATATACAATATATGTGACTGATCACACCCCCACACTTATCTTTTGCTCGCCCTCGAGCAAAATATTAGACTAATTTTAATCAATTATTAGACCACTTTCGCAGGTCACTCGATTGCACTGAGTATGTGCAATAAGCCGTTAAACCTCTAGGTTACCCCTAGAGGACGAGTTTTGTCTCGTGAGGGTTTTTAGTGGATTGCACCTATAAAATCCATAAAAAATGTTAGTATTTTCGAAAAGCATTTTGAAAGGAGAAAATATTTGAAGTATATTTGTAAGGTTTTAAGTAATCTATAAGTTATAGGAATATCAAATTTTTCATTTCGAAAATCAGTCTCCATTTAAAAACATGTCATCAATCAAAGTAAGGAGTCAAATGTCTTTCTCATCTAGTCTATTACTTTACCCTGAGTTATATGCACCATCGTGACTGTGAAGTTTGACTAAGGGTTCTTTAATATTACTTCCTATGCCTTATTTATATTTATTTTTGGTGGTATTTATTCCTCAATTCTATTAGGCTTTCTAATCTGCCTATGTAACGAGCCTTTAGTCAGTGACACCCAAACCGGACAGTTTTAGGGCACTAGGTGAGAAAACACCCCTAAGGCTTAAACACTCGAGCAGAAAAGGCCACGAAACCAAGGTTTTTATTTATAAAATGTACCCCTTTTAGGCGTGAATACTTATGCTTCATGAGGCATAGATACCCAGCTTAATCAGAGAATTTATATATATATATTTTTCAAACTTATCTAATTATCTTTTGCATAAATACTAAGGCTTGCTTAGGCCAAAGCACCTAGCTAATCAATAATTAAATTTGTTTATTTATTTATTTTTTTCATATAGTTTTTTTCCTTCTTTTTTTTTTTTAATAAGGCATAAGAGTCTTTGTTTTTGAACCCTAAGTGTGTAAGTGTATAAAGTGTGCATATTTCATCAAGGTAAAGATCAAGATTAAATTACTTTCATAAATTTTCTTCCTAACCCTAAAAATCAAACAAGTCATCTTATTTTGACCAAGTTTAAGAAATCCTAATTATGATTTTCCTATTCCTTAAAATTGATTTAATTTCTTACAAAAAGTATATCAAAATATTGTTCTTACCTTTCAAAAAGTTTTTTTTAATATATATATTTTTCTTTGTTTTTTTTTTATATTAGTCATGTTAGAACCCTCTGCCACACTTATCTCATGCATTATCCCCAATGTATGAAAGAAATGTATAGATGCATGAAATGAAATTTAAAAGAGGTGCATATATTATACAAAAATATGTACAACATCAAGTTTCTCCTGCACCTAGATCTTTTTCGGTCGCATCCCTCTAGCTCTCTCCCCATCATTCCAATGGGTCCTCTTTATAGGGCATAGTGGGGAGGCCAAATTTTTTGTCATTTTAGCTCTCTTCTTCCCAAGTCTCACCTTCCTTAAGTGTTTCTTCCTCATATTTATACATTCATTATTCAAAAATTTATCTCCATCACACTTCTCAGTTGGAACTTCTTCAGCATGAATGCCTAAGAATTCTAACTCAGTTCCATATATCTCCTCAAAACTTAGGTCAACACTTTCCCTGAAAATGTGTAATTAATCAAATGATCCCTAGTTGGTTCATCCAAACACATGAGTTCTTCTTCGAAGAGGTTTTCAAAGAGTATGTTAATCGGAGGTTTTTGAATTATATTCTCATGAGACACATTATTAGTTGGCTCATTGAAAGTGAAGATATTCAAATCAAATTTCCTCTTTTTAAAGGGTATTCTAACATTAGGTACTCGGACATATGCCTTCTCATCAAGATAATCGCATTCATTCTTAAATAATTCACTAAGAAACAGCGACTCATCTTCTATATCTTCACTCTCTTCATCACAATTATTTTCAACAAAGTTTACCTCAAATGTTTGATCTCTTATCTTACGAGGTTGTTTTTCTAGGTTGAAGACATTGACTTCTCTAGTCATGTCCCCAAAAGTTAACCTTATGGACCTATTCTTACAATTGATGATGGCATTGGCAGTAGTAAGGAATGGTCGCCTTAGGATAACAGGAGTTTGAGCCCTATGATTGGAGTTGGACACAGATTGTGTCTCTAGAACTTGAAATCGACAGGGTAAATAAACTCTCCGACCCAGATAAGGACATCATTAATCTCTCTTTTTGGAACTTTTACTGAACGGTCAGCCAATTGGATAATAACTAGTTGGACTAAGATCACCCAACCCAAGTTGTTGATAAACTGAGAATGGAAGCAAGTTGATACTTGCCCCCAAGTCAAGAAGTGCACGACTAATCTCGGCTTGTCCTATTGTACAGGCAATGGTGGGACTACCTGGATCCTTGTACTTAACAGGGATCAGACCCGATAGAAGCTCACTAATGTTAGTGGCTAAGAAGACCTTTTAGGTACATTAGACTCTCTTCTTAGTGCACATGTCCTTAAGAAACTTAGCATAGGATGGGACTTGTTGGATGGCATCAAAAAGTGGCACATTTATCTTTACTTGATTAAAGATCTCAATAATCTTATCCATGTATGAATTTTGCTTGTTGTTCTTCAGCCTATTAGGAAATGGTACTATAGGCTGGCGCATCTGACTGGTTGACTTATCTTTTTCAGGTTCGTCAGATTTAGGAGTGGGATTAGATGAGGTGGATGCTGAAGCGTGATTGTGTTGACTAGGATTGGGTGGTGTTGACACTTGGTTATCAACTTTCTTTCCCGACCTCAATGTATGAACAGCATTATATTGATTCAGTGATTGATCCTCAACCAAATGAGCTTGTTGTTAATTCTTAGAATTCGTAATTGGTTGACTGGGTAAGGTACCCTTTTTTCTCTCATGTTGTGGATTGGCTAACTGCCTCATTTGACCCTCTAGCCTCTGTATTGTTTGCATGAGGGAATCTTGGTTCTTCATGTACCTTTCCATGTTTCTCTTAAAATCAGTCATTCTCCTTTCGAGTTGAGGATTCTAGAAGGAAGATGGTGGAGCTTGGTTGGAAAAATTTTGTTGATAATTTAAAAAATTGTTGGGGGAATTGTGAGGGTGATTGGAAAAGTTAGGTTGATGATTGGAAGATTTATTGGAATAATGGAAGTGGCTTGCATGGTTTGACCGTGGGTGGTTATTATTTTGTTGGCTCTATGAGAAATTTGGGTGATTTATCTAGCCAGGATTGTACGTTGGAGCGTAAGGATCATTATTCGGCCTTGAAAAGGCCGCATTCATCGGTTCAGAAAAGTGTTGGCGAGCTTGAAATACAGGATACTCCTCAAACACATGATTCATGGCCTGACAGTAAGTACAACCCGGAGTTAGAAATTAGTTTGGGCTGACTTGATTGACTGGACTTGATTCCTTAGTTTCTAAAGCTTCCAGTCTTCTCGCTAGGTTAGTTAAGTTAGCCTCGTTAGCTATGGATGATTCAATGGAATGGAGACATCCTTTTGAAGAGATAGAGTTTGGATTTCTAGAGCTTTCACTAGTAGGTTCCCATTGGATAGTTTTTTCAGCTAGATTCTCATATAAATCCCATCCTTCATGCTCATCCTTCTACAAGAATCCCCTTGGCACATACTTTCTAAGAGTGTCTTGGTTGAGTAGTCTAAACCATCTTAAAGAATTTGGCATTGTCGCCATTTCTCTATTCCATGATGAGGACATTGGACAAGGAGGTCTTTGAAGCATTCAAAGTACCTCCAAAACGGTTCACTAGGTTCTTACTTGAACTGCATGATGTTTTTCCTAACGAGGGCGGTCTTGTGGATTGGATAGAATTTCTTCAAGAAGACCTTGATAAAACCATCCCAGGATGTGATAGAGTCAGCCGCTAAGCTGTAGAGCTATTTCTTGGCTAAGTCCTTAAGAGCAAATGGGACAAATCTCAACCTAATAGCATCATCAGTAAGGTGTAAGATTTTCATCATTAAGCATACTTCCTCAAATTCTCTTATGAAGAAATAAGCATCTTCAGACTCTAAGTCATGAAACTTAGGGAGTGTATTGATGAACTGTGGCTTAAGCTCAAAGTTTGTTCACTAGCCGATAGAAGTTGGATGCAAGATGAAAGTGATGTTCTAATGGGATAGAACCTATCCTGCAAAGATGTCAGTTATCCATAACCGAATCTGGTCTTATTTCGAACTTGGGTGGTGATGTGTTTCTAGTTAACCTAGATGAATTAGGGTCTCTTGATCATACTTGCATACACAAACACAATCACAAACAAGTTCACCAATAGTCAAGAAGAGAAAACAACCAAGCCTAGTCTAAGGTAACCTTGACCTAGACAACTCCTAACTGGTTGATTGTCCACAGGAGGTATAATGTAGACTTTGACCACAAGCTAATCAGCTAGGTCAGGGCAAGATTAGTGGGAGGTTATCGTCAAAGACGTTTCTTAATTAAGTAACCAACCTTCAGGATTTCGGCCCTTAATCCCCTTCCTAGACACCAATTTGGCAGGAGTCAAATTCCAACACCTTCCCCCTTAGGATAATCTCCTAGTGAGTTCGAGATGTCCCTAAGGCCAACGTCTATCAGATTTTACTTAGGCTTAGGTTGTGCGTGCTTGGAGATGGTTTGTGGGCTAAGAAGGGTAATGACTTTCCCACCTTATCTTGACTTGGGTTTTGCCCTTAGAATTGATTTGTGCAAAGTGTGCAAGATATAGAAAAGTAGCATTCAAAAGCAAATATCACCGAAGAATGTTTCCTAAACTATATGCTATGCATACATACCTTGTCTCCAGCTCTCTTCAACAGTAATTGTAAAAATAAACGTAATTAGACTAATGCCTAGAATGCAAGTCTAAACATTTTTTAAGCAATTAACAATCACTCAATTACTGTTGGATTAAAATAGGGATTGTGAATAGCAGATATAGCAAGAATATAACATAAAAAACTTAATTTTTGCAAGCAATATGTCCTACAAAAAAAAGTTTTAGTAGTCGCACAAAAAATTGCAACTTTTGCACTAGCAATTTCTTGAAATTCGGTTTCCTACTTTCGAGAGTAGGGGCACAGAATACCAAGTCTTCTCCTGCAAAGCTTAAATGCTAGATCTGAATCTTGAAGTCCCTTAAACAACACACCAAACTTGTTAAAAACAAATACATCGTTCCCTCCCCGATAATGGTGCCAAAAATTGATTGCAAAATCAAAGAGTTAAGAGATTTACCGTATAGCTTTGGGCTAACGGGTCGTGTCCACGAGGAGGAATACGATGAAAGCTTTTCGGTGTTTCGTTTAAAAATCCAAGAATGGTGCTAGTTTTTTTTAGTTGAAAAGAAGAATGGAGAGAAGGGAAGTGATTAAAAGAGAAATTGCAAATGTGGAAAAGGCTTTGAAAAAAGGTGATTTAAAAAACTTTGAAAAAGTGATTGATTGTTTTAATAAAGAAGAAAATTTGGGCTCACTATCTCACTACTCAATGATATGTTCTTCAATTGAAACTCTTAGTGCCTCAACTTGATCATAGGCAACAACTTAAGATTGATTTTATAAAGTTTTAAGTAAAGCACATAAGATGTTTGGAAAAGTTAATCCTCTTTTTAAGAAATCATCTCGAATTGAATGTTAAATCATCAAGAAGTTCAAGTATAAGATAAAAACATGTTCGAGAGACGTTTTTAAGAGAAGTAGGAATTTAAAAAACCGAACCCATCCTCATGTGCCTTCAACGCGTTTCCGCGGCCCTGGTGTGGCCAGATGGCCACACCCAAGTGGTGGAACTCTCCTCTTTGGTGATTCGCCCATATTTTCTACTGGTTTTCTCGTTTCTGCTCCAGGATTTGACAAAACAGCCTTTGATTGTTGACTTCAACCGCTTGATTTAGGAGGATTCTTTTCAACCGTTTTCAACCTCTCTGATATGACAAGATTTGCCCTGATTTCTTGATTTCGAATTTATTCTGAATTAAATAAGAATTAGATGGGCTTTTGGGCTTGTTTCTCCTTCCTTCTTTTAGCAATTGGGCCTACATTTAACAAAGAAGAAGAAGACTTATTAATAGGATTTATTAGCTAAAAAGTATGGTAAGGTGACAATGTATATGCAATATATATGACTGATCAATAGGTTATTGGTTTTGGTTTTTATACAAGAAGATATCACAAGTTTACAAGTTTTCAAGTTTGTTTCAAAAGAGAAAAGTTATTTAGCTTTCAATTTTCAAGTTCTTTCTTTCTAAAGCTATTTTCAGTTATTTTTAAAGCTCTTAACATCTTTCTAATTGAATTTATTCTCTCACTTAACTTCTTGAGCTACACTTCATATCTTACTCTATAGGAAGTTGTAAGAGAGTGTTTGTGATCTTGTTGGATCACCAAGAGCTTTGTAACCTTAATTGGTTTTGTGCTACCTCTTGTGTGGAGGGTTGAGTTAGTGGAGTTGTGTATTCCGATCTTGTGTAGACCAAGTTGTAATTCCTTTATGTAAGGTCTCTTTGTGGAAGATCCCTTAGAGGGTAGTGAAATCCTTCACAGTGGTGAAGGCGGGGACGTAGAGCGGTGGCTCGAACCTTGGAACAATTTCTTTGTATTTGTGAATGCTTGTGTTTTGCTCTCAATGGCTTTCCATTAATTCATACTTGTGTAATTGTTCATCTTACATTCTATAATTGCTTTTCATTCCATCACTCTCATTATCGGTCTGTACTCATCTCAACAAGAGGGCAATTGAGCACCTCAACTCATTATCTAAAGGAATCAAAGAGGAGAAGTTCTATAGCCCTTCACGAGGAATTCAACTTCAATTCTTATTTTGAGTGATCATTTGCATAGTTCATCATAATTATTTTTAAAATAGCATTTGATTAGCAAAACACCTATTCACCCCTCTTTAGGTGTATTTCAATTGGCATCAGAGCCTTGGTCAACAGATTTTGGCTTATCATCCTTAGAGAGATCCTAATTGCTAATCACTTCTTTCACAACTTTATTTTCATCCACTTTAGTAAAAATAGCTGAAGGTATTAAGACCCCTCCCAAGTTTGATAACCTTAGCTTACTATATACAAGGTAAAGATGATCGTATTTTCGCAATCCTTAGGAAGCTGGGTTGCAAAAGCGGTGACTAAACCCTTTAGTGTACCCATTGGTGATGAGGACACTTGGACTGACATTGCCACTAAGGAGTTTAATATAAATGCTAAGGCACACTATGCCTTGCTTCAAGGATTGAACGATGATGATATTGCTAGGGTCATCTATTAAAAATCTACCATGAGATTTGGACACACCTAGTAGTCACACACGAGGGAACGTCACAAGTCAAGAAAGCAAAAATTGATCTCTTGCGTTTTCAATATGAAATTTCACCATGCATGATAATGACACCATTGATGATATGATAACAAGATTTTCTAAAATAACTAATGGCCTTACTTCTTTAGGTGATGCCATTGACAATGATCAAAAAGTAAGGAAGGTCATTCCTGCACTTTCACCAACATGGAAAGTTAAGGCTACTACATTGAAGGAGCTAAATGACAAAGAAGAGGTAGAGCTCATCGGTCTTATAAGAAACCTTAAGACCTATGAAATGGAGAGGAAGACAATGAAAGAGATGGCACCACAAAAAAAAGAAGATGATCGCTTTCAAATCCACTCCCACCATCTCCGATGATGATGAAGAAGAAGACGTGTTCGCCCAGAGGCCTTTCACTATAGTTTTGATGATGATTAACTCATGTAGTTATGTGTACTAATAATCTTGTAATTTTAGTTTCAGATCATTATTCAAGTTATTAGTTGGTGATTAACTTCAACAAGATTATTTGGAAGCTTTCACATGTTGATTCTAGAGCCCGAGCGTCAAAGATCATATATAGCACTTGCTCGGTGGATCAAGGAGTTTTGGATCGAGTCGGCTTGGAGATTGCGCTCTACAAGAAGACTTCGGTACCTAGTTTAGTTTTGTGTTTAGATCCAAATTGTAAAGATTAGAATAGTATGATATGCTCAAGTTCACAACACACACGTTTCATATTTTGAATATTGGTTTTCGGTCTTTAGGTTTTAGGTTTAACCGATCTTGATTTTCATGAATAGATAGATCAAAATAAGTTTACATGGTTTAATGTATATATAATTTGTTCTATATACATGCATGCTTCAACTACTTAGACAAACTTACTTTGATATACCTATTCATGTGTTTTAGTTTTTGTGTCTTAACAAAACTTATTTTTGGAATTAATGACAAAAACATGGATATATATATGTTTCATATATATAAGATTATATCCATATACATCATGCCTAAATGTTGTTTAATATCATGTTTTTGTATTTGGATAAGTTTTGGACAAAATGTATTTTCTATTCAAAAATCTAAGTTTTAGAAAATACTGTTTTTGGCTTTTAGAAAATATTGTAAGACACAAAAATAGTTCATATTGATTGATATTTGAGCTAAACTTTTTACCACATGTTTATATATCAATGCAAAATGATAAAACTATTTTTTTGGTGATTTTTAGGAGTGTTAAAAGATTTTTCAAAATATTTTTAAACTATTTTTCTGACCCAGTTTTTTGTTCCAGGCTTCAACCAATCGACTAGTCTTCTGAACAAGTCGACTTGGCATGAAGTCGGTCGACCGGGTCGGTCGACCGACGTGCACAGATCTGTGCACGTTTGGCAGACACGGGACGGTCGACCGTCAGGGTCGACCGGGTCTGAGAGCAGAGCTCTCTGTTTGTTTGGGTCGACCGGGGCGGTCGACCGGTAGCTGGAAACGGGCAGAATTTGACCGTTGGACGGTCGACCGGAGCGGTCGACCAGCAGTTCATTTTTGGCATTCTTTGCTGCCAACGGCTATATTTTTCTGGGGGCTATAAATACCCCATTCATAGCCTGTTTTCTCTAAGATTTTTTGTACGAATTTTTCCCTACTCTCTGGTGTTTTCACAGCAATCAAAAGAAGTTTTTGGATTCAAACTGAACAATCTATTTGGTGTTTTTGCTAGGGTTTGAAAAATCAAAGAAAAGAGTTTTTGGGAAAAGAGTTTTGATTCATCTTCTATATCTTGGTTTCAGTTTTTCCCAAGGATTTTCTTTGTGATTTTGATTTCCATTCCATTGGTTTTCTCCACACTTGAGCAACATCTACATTCTTATTCTATAGGATCTTTGTGTGGGAGAAAGAGATTGTTTGTGGTTGTTATTTAGACCACCAAGTTAAAAACTCAATCTTTGCTTTGTGCCTTGCCCTCATTGTGTTGAGGAAGTTGTGCATTTGGGTTGTATCCCTCAAGTTGTGAGGTGATCCTTGTGTTTGCTTTGTGCTAATCCCTCAAGTTGTGAGGTGATTGTTTTGTTGGATTGGAGCTTGCCTCAAGGAGGAGGTTGTGGTTGTAAAGAGAGAAGTTGGGTACTCCTTGTGAGAGTTCTTTGTGGACTAGCTAGTGGATTAGAAATCCTTCGTGTGTCGAAGGCGGGGATGTAGAGCTGGTGCTCGAACCTCGAAACATATCTTGTTATTTGCGCTTGATCCATTGACTCTCTCTATCTCTCTCTTTACTTTGTGCCTTGCAGCTATTCATATTGTGCATTCATAATTGCTTGGCTTGGTTGTGTGTGCATCACTTGTTGATTGCACTTGAGTGTATTGCATTAAGTTTTTAAATTCCGCATTGAGTTCATTAGATTAGCATAATCACCTATTCACCCCCCCTCTAGGTGATTTTTAAATTGGTATCAGAGCCTACGCTCCTGATATTTAGGTTTAACCACCTAGGAGTGAGATCTTGGTTTGCTAATCTTCTTTTGCATTTTCATTTGCACTCATTTAGTTTGCACTCATGGATAGCCCTCCTATGTTTGACCGTATTAGACTTGATGCTTGGAAGGCCAATATGAGTAGACATTTAAAAAGCTTAGGACATCTAGTTTTTCAAGCCTCTACTCTAGAATCATTCCCTAATAGTAGCAAACTTAAAAAGGCTAATGCATTAGCACTTAGAACACTTAGAGTATCTCTTAATGAACATCTTTTACCGGTGTTTGATCGTTATGACTCTGCTTTTGTAGTTTGGAGCTTATTGACGTCTCCCGAGCTTCCAAGGATTATCAACAAGATGAGGAGATCTAAGAGAGAAAAGTTCGAAGAGCATTGCCTCATGGTCCAAGGGAATAACTCCCTTGAGGTACAATCGGACACTCAATTAGATGATAGCTCTAGTTCCTATTGCTATGGATGTTTGAAAGTTCAATCTTTAAATTTGGAACTTGCTCAAAAGCTTGAAAATTTCTTGAAAAAACACAATCTTTTGAAAGAGGACAACCTTGTTTTGAAAAATGAATTAAAGGATTTGTGTTCTAATTTTGAATTGGTTTTGCAAGAAAAGGAAGAGATCACTAATGAACGTGACTCACTAAGATCTCAACTAGACCTTGCCCTTGATAAGATTGATATGTTGAAAAACAAAAATGATTGTGATGATGTTATGAAAAACAATGAGGTTTTATCTTCTAAATTGGATTTTGTTTTAAAAGATAGCCTTGTTTTGAAAAATAAAATTGATTCAATTACAAAAGAATTGGATTTAGTTTTAAAGAAAAATGAATCTTTGAAAATTGAAATTGATTCTCATGTGTGCCATGCTATTATAGCTTCTTCTTCTTCTAGCACACCTATTGCATGCTCCACTTTATTTTCCACTATTGAAAAAGATATAAATGTTTTGAAGAAAAGTGTTGAATGTTTGGGCTCCACTTTGAGCCAATGCACATTGAATCATTCACGTTTGGAAACCTTGGTTCGCAAGAAACAAGGTCCATCTTTGCATGCACACCCTACATGGCATACACATGCTTTCCACGGTCACCACCATCACACGTATGCTCATGTGTACGCATGTACACATTGTGGCCGAAAAGGTCATCTTGCTGGATTTTGTTATGATCGCCTACATGTTGAAAATTTAGCAAATAATCTTGTTTAGGTTAGAAAAGATACTAACCCCCGTGGACCTAAAAGAAAATGGGTACCAAAAACCATCTCCTTGACTTTTGATATAGGTGGGAGCTCTCACATCACGTGAGAGTATTGGTGCCTTGAGGTGGATGCGTTCTAAGCTTAAAGAGAACCATTTGGATGCTTCACTCTCAAGGAAATTTGGTGGGAGGACCACCGTGGTTTGGAGAACTAGAGATGCACCTTCATCGATTTTGGTATCATTCTCCAACTCCCATTTTTATTTGCATGCTTTTCATGTTCATCTATTCATAGCATGTCTTGTTTTTATTGTTCATTATGCTTATGTCATGTTGATTAGATTAGTATTATACATGTTTAGTTACTTGAGCACCCATGTTTTATATGGATCTATATTCAGTGTTCTCACCTTGTTTAAACTAACATGTATGCCCTAGATCTAATGCACATGCATATGCATTGTGACCATTTGGATGTTTATGATTGTATGATTTTTTTATGATTCATGTTTTGATAAATAACATATGTTGTAATAGCTAAACAATGGTGATGTGTTGTATGATTTCTGTTTTTGCCACATGTTTTGATGGTTATAGACTATTATGTATTTCATGATTCTATAGCATGTGGATTTTCTTCATGATCATGTCTTTCATGTTGATTTATATCCCGTTTTATGCTTAATGATTTGATTACTTGTTTAGATGTTAGTTTTCATTAAGACTAGAATTTATACTTGTACATGTAGTGGAACACAAATAAATCTTTATATGCGTTTGTGCTTGGATGCTTATATGTACCCATTAGATGTGCTAGTATAGTCTAGTTTTGATGATTCATGCATTCTAGCTTGTATTCCTCATTTTGAACATGTTTTATGATCATGTGTTTTAACTTCATGTATATGTCTATCTTGTCCAAACTATTGATTATACATGTACATCCTTGAGCCACGTGCCTTCATGCATATACTTTTGTGGTCTCATTGTGTTAGGATATATATGTATACTTTAGTTCGTATATGACATACATATGCCTTGAAGTTTAATTCGTTTTGATGATTTTCATGTTTTTAGGTAATTTCTATTGGTAATGAAAATCTAGCTTTTCATGTTTTCATGTTTTCAAGGAATTTCATATGAGCTTTATTGAATATTTTCATGTTGATATGTGTCACATTTTACTTGTACACTCACTTTATTAGTTTACTCATGATTTGTTTTCATGAGACTATGATATGGGCTTTATGGACTTTGAGTGTTTAGTGATCATGTGATTTACATGTGTTTCATGAAAAAACAATTTTGTTTTATTCCTTGCTTGAAGGATTTCGTACTAGTTTTAAAAGTTTTTCCTATAACTAGTTTGTATTCTTCACTATGGTAGAGATTATCAAACATACTACATTTTCAAATCTATTTTTGAAAACCCTACCTTCCATGGGAGGATGGATGGGAGATCATGTTCATGAATGCCTTTAATGAAAATCATTTAAAACTTGAACCATGATTGGGAGGCTAAGTTATATGAGATATACATTTGATATTATTGTTATTTCAATTGGTATCATTGAATTCTTTCAATTGGTATCAACCTTGACATTTCTTGTATACTCATATATGTTTGTATGTATGTATGATTTCAATTCCAAGAATATCAATTTCTATTGATATCTATTTTTCATACATATATATATATTTTATTTGTGCTTATTATATCCCTATATCTTTAAGCACAAAATCTTGTTTATGCTAGTGCTTGAGCTTTAATTTTGTTTCAATTGTTTACTTTTAAATTGGTATCAAGCCTATGCATTGTTTTAGTTGGTATTTCATAAAGGGGAGAAAATTTGATTTTTTTTTCAATTGGTATTTGATTCCCACTCCCTTACTTTATCATAGAAAATAAATTTAAAATTTGGTATCATATGTTCAAAATGAAAGATATTTACAATTGGTATCAAAATTTTTGTTTAGACATTCAAATTTATTATGTTTAATATCAATTGGTATCAAGATTTTTCATGTGTTTTTGCTTAAAATTGGTATCAATATTTTTTGTGTTTCCTTTCAATTGTATCAAGATGCTATTCTTTGACATATTTTCAATTGGTACCTTAATTGATTGTCACCCCTAATCGGTTTTTGTTTTTGTTTTAGACAAAAAAAGGGGAAAATATTATTTGTATTGATTCGTTGTTTCGAACAAAAAGGGAGAGAAAATTTTATTTGGTTTTGCTTTTACCCCTTATTGAAGATTGATTCTTTATATTAAAAAGAGAGAAGATTTTGTTTTGTTTTGATTATTTACCCCTTTGTTGATGATTGACAAAAGGGGGAGAAGTATTTTTGTTTATATATGCATGTTTATGATTTTGCATATATTAAGTTTAATTTAGTTTAATTTAATTGATATCTAGAGCATGTTTTGTAATTGGTATCTAGAGCATGTTTTGTTTTTAACATTTCATTGGTATCTAGAACCTTTATTGTTTATGCATTTTGCATATTATTTATTGTTTATTTGGTTATGCATGAGTTAAGGGGGAGCATCTTTGAAGCTTAACTTTAATCCATGCATATATAACTCCGTGAGTTTTGTCATCATCAAAAAGGGGAGATTGTTGGCCCAGTGGCCTTTCACTCTAGTTTTGATGATGATTAACTCATCTAGTTATGTGTACTAATAATCTTGTGATTTTAGTTTCAGATCATTAATCAAGTTATTAGTTGGTGATTAGCTTCAACAAGATTATTGGAAGCTTTCACATGTTGATTCTAGAGCCCGAGCGTCAAAGATCATATATAGCACTTGCTCGGTGGATCAAGGAGTTTTGGATCGAGTCGGCTTGGAGATTGCGCTCTACAAGAAGACTTCGGTACCTAGTTTAGTTTGTGTTTAGATCCAAATTGTAAAGATTAGAATAGTATGATATGCTCAAGTTCACAACACACACGTTTCATGTTTTGAATATTGGTTTTCGGTCTTTCGGTTTTAGGTTTAACCGATCTTGGTTTTCATGAATAGATAGATCAAAATAAGTTTACATGGTTTAATGTAGATATGATTTGTTCTATATACATGCATGCTTCAACTACTTAGACAAACTTACTTGATATACCTATTCATGTGTTTTAGTTTTTGTGTTTTAACAAAACTTATTTTTGGAATAATGACAAAAACATGGATATATATATGTTTCATGTATATAGGATTATATCCATATACATCATGCCTAAATGTTGTTTAATATCATGTTTTTGTATTTGGATAAGTTTTGGACAAAATGTATTTTCTATTCAAAAATTCAAGTTTTAGAAAATACTGTTTTTGGCTTTTAGAAAATATTGTAAGACACAAAAATAGTTCATATTGATTGATATTTGAGCTAAACTTTTTACCACATGTTTATATATCAATGAAAAATGATAAAACTATTTTTTGGTGATTTTTAGGAGTGTTAAAAGATTTTTCAAAAATTTTTAAACTGTTTTTCTGACCCAGTTTTCTGTTCCAGGCTTAACCAGTCGACTAGTCTTCTGAACAAGTCGACTTGGCATGAAGTCGGTTGACCGGGTCGGTCGACCGACGTGCACAGATCTGTGCACGTTTGGCAGAAAACGGAACGGTCGACCGTCAGGTCGACCGGGTCTGAGAGCAGAGCTCTCTGTTTATTTGGGTCGACCGGGGCGGTCGACGGTAGCTGGCAAGGGGCAGAATTTGACCGTTGGACGGTCGACCGGAGCGGTCGACCGGCAGTTCATTTTTGGCATTCTCTGCTGCCAACGGCTATATTTTTCTGGGGGCTATAAATACCCCATTCATAGCATGTTTTCTCTAAGATTTTTTGTGCGAATTTTCCCCTACTCTCTGATATTTTCACAGCAATCAAAAGATGTTTTTGGATTCAAATTGAACAATCTATTTGGTGTTTTTGCTAGGGTTTGGAAAATCAAAGAAAAGGATTTTTGGGAAAAAGAGTTTTGATTCATCTTCTATATCTTGGTTTCAGTTTGTCCAAGGATTTTCTTTGTGATTTTGATTTCCATTCCATTGGTTTTCTCCACACTTGAGCAACATCTACATTCTTATTCTATAGGATCTTTGTGTGGGAGAAAGAGATTGTTTGTGGTTGTTGTTTAGACTGCCAAGTTAAAAACCCAATCTTTGCTTTGTGCCTTGCCCTCATTGTGTTGAGGAAGTTGTGCATTTGGTTGTATCCCTCAAGTTGTGAGGTGATCCTTGTATTTGCTTTGTGCTAATCCCTCAAGTTGTGAGGTGATTGTTTTGTTGGATTGGAGCTTGCCTCAAGGAGGAGGTTGTGGTTGTAAAGAGAGGAGTTGGGTACTACTTGTGAGAGTTCTTTGTGGACTAGCTAGTGGATTAGAAATCCTTCGTGTGTCGAAGGTGGGGATGTAGAGCTGGATGCTCGAACCTCGAAACATATCTTGTTGTTGGGCTTGATCCATTGACTCTCTCTATCTCTCTCTTTACTTTGTGCCTTGCAACTATTCATATTGTGCATTCATAATTGCTTGGCTTAGTTGTGTGTGTGCATCACTTGTTGATTGCACTTGAGTGTATTGCATTAAGTTTTTAAATCCGCATTGAGTTCATTAGATTAGCATAATCACCTATTCACCCCCCCCTCTAGGTGATTTTAAAGACGATGACGAAGAATTCTCCCTCCCAGTGAAAAATATAAGGACGATGTACAACAAGGCCAAGTTTAACAATAAAAGAAGATGGCAAGGGAAAGAAGCCAAGGATGTCATATGCTTCAATTGTCAAAAGCGGGGCCATATGGTTGCGGATTGTCTAGAGACAAAAGCAAACCTTCGACCTCTAAGAAGCCCTACAAAAGAAGGCTCTCAAAGATACATGGGACTCAGAGAGTGAAACCGATGATATGAGTATGGAAGATAAATCGGAGCCCGTGTGTAGTGAAAAGTGGGCAAGGGTTGCTAGGTCATCATCCAGAAACGACGCGCCACATCGGAGCCCGGATGTGGTATCAATGAGTAAGGGTTTCCCCACTTTTATGAGCAGGTGAGGGTAAAAAAGTTAGGTCATGAATATAGGATTATGTTAGCATCATGGAACATAGGTTCTCTTACAGGTTGATTAGTAGTTAATTGATGCTTGGTTAGACGAAATGTTAGTATTTTGTTTGTGCAGGAAACTAAGTGGATAGGCGAAAAAGCTAGAATTATAAAGCCTTAGGGTTATAAACTTTGGTATACTGGTAGAGATAGAAATCGTAATGGGGTGGGAGTGATCATAAATAAACAATTGCTTGAGGATGTAGTGAAGGTTAGGAGAAAGGATGATAGGATTTTACTAGTTAAACTAATTTTAGGTGGGGAGTTTTTTATGTTATTAGTGTCTATGCACCACAAGTAGGACTTGATGAATCAAGTAAGCATCAATTTTGGAGGATTTAGATGAGATTATGCAAGGTATACCCATTAGAGAAAAGCTTTTTATAGACGGTGACCTCAATGGGCATATAGGAACTAGTCGTTATGGGTTTGATAGTGTACATGGAGGATTTGATTTTGGAAAAAGAAATGAATCAGGTAGCTTGATTCTAGATTTTGCTATGTCATATGATTTGATCTTAGCGAATACTTGATTTAGGAAGAGAGAGTCTCACTTGATCACTTTTAGAAGTGGATCAAGTGCGAGCCAAATAGATTTCTTTTTAACTAGAAAAGTAGATAGAGGTTGTTGTATGGATTATAAGGTAGTACCAGGTGAGAGTGTAATAACCCAACATAGATACTTAATTTTAGATATCCAGATTAGAAGAACATTTAGAAAGATTAAACGTAAGTTAGATCTTAAGAATAAGTGGTGGCGGCTAAAAAAAGGTAACCGAGGAGTTTTTGTAGATCAAGTAGTACATGAAGCAGATTGGAAGGACCAAGATGATCCCAATATAACATGAAACAAAATTGCTAGCTGCATTAAAAGAGTAGCTAAAGATGTACTTGGTGAGGTGGGTGGTGCTCTACCATGTAAGGACACATCATGGTAGAATGAAGAGGTAAAAGCTGTCATTAAGATCAAATGAAACTCTTATAAAGATTTGAAAAAAAATTATGATGGAGTGAGTTTTGAAAGGTATAAGCTAGCAAGAAGAAGGCTAAGAAAGCTATTCAGAATGCAAAAGTTAAAGTGTACAAAGAAGTGTATGAGAAGTTTGGACACTAAAGAGTTTGAAAAGGATATATATAGAATTGCTCGAATAAGAGAGAGAAAGACTAGAGAGTTGTGTACTGTGAGGTGTGTAAAAGATGAGGATCAAAAGGTTTTAGTTCGAGATGAAGAAATCAAAGAAAGATGGAGAGAGTATTTTGACAAATTATTCAATAGTAGTTTTACTCAAGATTTGGATGACCTTACCATTCAGTGCCAGTATATGAACCATAATTATATGCGCAGAATTAGCAAATCTGAAGTAAAAGACCTTAAAGAGGATGAAGTCAAGGAAAGCTATTAGCCCGGATGAAATCCTATTGAGTTATGGAGATGCCTAGGAGAGGTGGGCATGAGATGGTTGATAAACATCTTTAACAATATCTGACTAACTAAAAAGATGCCAAATGAGTGGAGGAAGAGTACCTTAGTACCTCTCTATAAGAACAAGGGTGATATCCGGAGTTGTTCAAACTATCGTGGAATAAAACTCATGTGTCACACCATGAAGCTTTAGGAAAGGGTAATTGAACACAGATTAAGGCAGAATGTTACAATATCAGAGAACCAGTTTGGGTTCATGCGGGGCGATCGACGACAGAGGCTATTCATTTCCTTCGTCAACTTATAGAGCAATTTCGAGAGAGGAAGAGAAATTTGCATATGGTCTTTATTGATTTAGAAAAAGCTTATGATAAGGTGCCAAGAGAGGTATTATGGTGGACATTGATGAAAAAAGGAGTCCCCATTAAATATATTGACAATCAAGGATATGTACGATGGAGTAGTGACAAATGTCAGAACTTGTGGAGGCATAACAAGCGATTTTTCTATCACAATTGGATTGCCTCAAGGATCTGCATTGAGTCCATTCTTATTTTCCATAGTGATGGATGAACTTACTAGAGCTATTCAAGATAAGATGCTGTGGTGTATGCTATTTGCTGATGATATTGTCCTAGTCGATGAGACAAGAGCTGGGGTAAGTGCCAAATTAGAGTTATGGAGGCAAACTCTAGAATCTCGAGGTTTTAGATTAAGTAGGGCCAAAACAGAGCATATAGAGTGTAAATTTAGTAAACATAGAATCCGAGATTATATTATTGTGAGATTAGATGGACAAAAAATACTAATAATCAATCATTTTAATTACTCGGGTTCTATTATCCAAAAGGATGGGGAGATCGATAGTGATGTCAACTATAGGATCCAACCCGGCTGGTTGAAATGGATGAGCGCAACATGAGTTTTATGTGATCGTAACATACGTTATGACTGAAGGGAAAGTTTTATCAGACTGCTATTAGGCCAACTTTGTTATATGGCACAGAATGTTGGGTATAAAGAGATATCATGTCAAGAAGATGAGTGTAGCAGAGATGTGTATGCTTCATTGGATGTGTGGTAACACGCGGAGAGATAAGGTGAGAAATGAGGATATTCGTACTAAGATAGGTGTAGCCTTTATAGAAGAGAAAATGAGAGAAAACTGCTTACGATGGTTTGGTCATGCGAGACGTAGACCTACAGATGCACCAGTCTGGCGAATAGAGCGTATCAATTTAGGGCAAGTCAAAAAAGCGTAGGGGAGACCGAAGAAAAACATGGATGGAGGTAATACGACAAGATATAGAGGCTAAAGGTCATAGTGAAGGCATATTGCTTGATAGGAACAAGTGAAGAAAGCTGATCAATGTGCCCGAACCAGCATAATTCTCTTTTGGTTCATGTAGCCTACCCCAAATACTTGGGACAAATGGCTTTGTTGTTGTTGTATAAAATTTAATGTAAGCAAAATTTTCATTAATTGATAAAAATGAAATTTCTATCTTGAAAGACAAAATTAACTCATTAGGAGATGTGTTAAGAATTATGAGTTTGATAAAGCTAAGTTAGAGGCAATGTTTCTTAAGAAACATACTCCAAAGAAACATGTTCATACTTCACATGCTCATCATATTACGCATACCCACACTCCTATATCAAAACATGTACATACACATCATGTTAGACAATCTACACACACCGAGCATGCTCGTACTCCACACTCTCATCATGCCTTTATATATGGTAGAGTTTATTCAAGCACTTATTGTGGCCAAAAGGGTCACTTAGTCAAATTTTGCTTTAATAGAATAAATGTTTCTAATGATCACATTTGCGTTCGAAATGCTAACATTATAGGATTCAAAAAAATTTGGTTACCAAAATCAACCAATTCGTTACTTGATGTAGGTACACACCAAGGCTCCAAGTCGTAGGGAGCGGTGGTATCTTGATAGCGGTTGCTCAAGGCATATGACTTGGGATATCAACAATTTTGCAGCCCTATCAAAGTACCATGAAGGTTGCACCATCACCTTCGGAGATGATTCCAAAGAAAAAATTATCAGTATAGGTAACATTAAATCGGCTCATCTCCTTTAATTGAAAATGTTGTTTTAGTTGATGGTCTCAAGCATAACCTCTTGAGTATTAGTCAACTTTGTGTAGAGGTTTTAATGTGATTTTTGATGATTTAGCTTGCAATATTTTAGATAGACAAATCAATGCATGTGTGCTTTCCGATTTTTGCGAAAATAATGTATACATGATTGATATGTCAAATTATAATACAATACTACATGTTTAAATGCTTTTAATGAAGACTCTTGGTTATAGCATAGGAGATTAGGCCATATTTCATTTGACCATCTATCTAGAATTAACAATAAGGAAGTGGGTGAAAGGTATTCTTTATTTGAAATTTAAAAAGGACTGCATTTGCGATGCGTGCCAACTTGATAAACAAACCTAGTCTTCTTTCAAAACTATTAAGGATATCATGATATCAAGACCTTTGGAGTTAATTCACATGGAGTTGTTTGGTCCAACAAAAAACAATTAAGTGAAAATCATATTTTTTTTTAATGACGATTTTTCTCATTTTTACCTGGGTTTTTTTTAAAAACACAAAGATCAAGCCTTTTCACATTTCAAGTGTTTCGAAAAAGAGTTGAAAAATAAAAAATATTTTTGATTTTACGCATAAGAAGTGATATAGGTGGTGAATTCATTAACCATTCCTTTATCACGTATTGTGAAGAACCTGGAATCAAACATGAACTATCATGTCCTAAAACTTGATCGGGCGGAATCAAGCACTTGAAAATGTGTGTTCTATGAAATCAGTATAAAAGCGTGCGTGCTAATGCTCCCTCGATACTTCTGTTATAGCATTGGCTCAATGGGCCGAATCCACAGGGATGGGAGGCGAAAGAAGCATTAACGGTCCATTCACGTCAGTTGTTAACAATTTTCTTCTTTGTTAAAGAATGATAAAAGAAAAAGAAAAGAAATCCAAAAGTGATAGGTGAGAAGGCAATGAAATTGGCGAAGTGAAAAAGAAACAAGAAGTGGTTGTGAATCAGCAAAAGAAAACAAGAAAATAGAAGCAAAGTGGAAAGTGAAGTGATTTGGAAGTGGGTTTTGAAAACAAAAAGAAGATGAAATAAAGATGAACTAAGAGGATGCTGAAAATATCGATAGAAAAAATGATAAAAAGGTTTTAGAAATTGTTTTAAGACAAAGTAAAAATAAAGAGGAAAACTATGAAAGAAAGCTCATGGCTACTAACTACTAATTGCTTCACTAACCATGCTAACCTCTTAGTGATAATTGCCTCACATGGATCCTTGGCTATCACTAATTCTTGGCTTCAAGAGACGATACAAAGCATATAACATTAGATTGTTCATCAACATCCATACCACACATCCACGACACAATAAGTTGTAAGTTACTATTAAATTATCAAAACTAAGTAGAGGTGAGCATGAAATAAAGAAGATATTGCAAGTTAGCTTTGTTAGTAGAATTTTAGAATGTTAGAATCCATCATCATGAGCTATCAATGGCTCTTGCAAGAGCAAGACCTTGTAGAGACTATTAGATTCAAGTGGATTATCAAGTAAGAGGTTAGATGATTAGTGGTTAGTAGTTAGATTGCCACGAGAAGAAAAACTAGCTAGTATCATGTAGAAGATGTAGAAAATTACAATGGAGAAGAAAGGAGATACCATTATATAGATTGCCACCATCTATTACATCAATATCTCTCTCTCTCTGAATCAACTCAGCCCTACTATATGATCTAAAAATAAAATAAAAATACAAAAGAAAAGAAGAAAAAAAATCCTACTCTACAACTAAAAAAGAGAAAACCTAGCCTACTCGCTAATCGGCTTGCGCCTTAGGTTTTTGCAGGGCTTTATATAAGCAAAAGGAGCTTCTAGTAGATGAGACGAGGCCACGCGTCAAAATCAACGCGTGCCTCGCCAAGATGGCCACGCGGCCATAGTCGTGTTTTCACGGCCATACCAGGAACTTAGGTCCCTAGTTTTGGCGAGTGATTTTGTCTCGCTTTGGGGACCTTTCAGGTATTTTCAGATTCGGGTATTTGCGTCCGGATTTTAATCAAACACGCACCAACGTCTAAATTCAATGTATCTTCTAGAAACTCTCTATCTTAGCCTCTAAGAAATTTGGATTTAATTAACTGAAAATGGGTTTAATTAAGCTCTTATTACCCTTCTGCTCTTCTAGGCTTGTTTATCTGCAAAGGAGACCCAAACACGATTTAGAAATGATATTTATTCATAAATCAGTAGAAAAATATGATATAAAAGTGCAATATCGTAGACTAATCACACCCCCACACTTATCTTTTTATTCATTCTGAGCATTCAAGAAAAAAACTAATTGCAAATGTTATTACACCACTTTGGTAGATGACGCGGTAGCATTGAGCGTGTGCAACAAGCCGTTAAACCTCTAGGTTACCCCTAGAGGAGGAGTTTTGTCTCCTGAGGGCTTTCAGCGGATTGCACCCACAAAATTCATAAAGAAGAAAGCACATGTTAGTGTTTAAAAATGCATTTTGAAAGAGAGACAAGTTTTCAAAATATTTTTACAAAAATATAAGCGATCTAAAATCATAAGTCTACCAAAAATTATTCTTCCTTAAACTTAGTATATATGCAAGATCTTGTCATCAATTAAGGTAAGAATTCAAAATTATATCGAATATTTTATCCTTTAAAAACCTAGATAATATGCACTATGTGATAGTGAAAATTTCTCAGATTTCAACTCTAACCATCAAACCATATATATATATATGGGGTTACTGTACCTCAGCCGACAGCTGAGAGAGTTTCTCAGCGGTATGACGTTGCTTCATATTAGCCGCAAAGAAGTCAAAATTTTAAGTGGTAAAAAAAGACCCTCAACACTTTTCATTACCCAATGACCAAAATACCCTCAGTTTCACTTTTAACCTGGCTACAACTGTTCCTCTACTAAAAAAAATTACAGATCTGAAAATTTTGAGTTTTTTCAAACAAAAAAATTACAGATCTTGATTACTAAATTTTAGAAAAATAAATTATTTTAAAAGAATGTAACCATGGTCGCATTAATGTTCAAGTTTTTTTTGAAAAATGTTTTAATCACAATAAAAATCTATTACTGCGACTTGAAACAGTTTATTTCTAAAACTGCAATCGAAGTCGCAGTTTCTGAAAAGAAAAATTTTGGATTTAAATTTATTAATATCCTTTTCACTTTTTAGATTATTTTTATTTTACATTGCGACCTTTGGTCGCAGTGTTGCAGCCTTTTTTATTTTTTCGATTAGGGTTGCACTATTTTTCGACCTTGCTAAGCTAGATAGGATACTGCGACCGTGGTCACAGTCTTATGAAATAAGAGTCGCAGTCAATTGAAGTAGTGACAATTATCTCGTAAGTTAATTAATTAAGATAATTAGAAGATTGCGACTTCGGTCGCAGTCTTATGTAATAGCAGTCTCTTTCAGAATGTTTTGTTTCATAATAATGCGACCTTAGTCATAATATTTTTTATTAAATAATCTAAATAGAATACTGCGACCATGGTTGAATTCTTATGAAACAAGAGACATAGTCAATTGAAATAGTGAACAAGGTCTCAAAAGTTAAGTAATTAAGATGGTTAGAAGACTGCGACCAAAGATGGTTAGAAGACTGCGACCGAAGACTGCGACATTGGTTGCAGTCTTATGTAATAGCAGTCTTTTTGAAAAGTTTTGTTTGATAACACTGTGACCTTGGTCGCAATATTTTATAACTTATTTTTCTAAGGTCGCAGTCTTTTTATTAATAAATTTTAATTGGACTGTGACTTTTCGTTGCATTCATAATAATAAATTGTCAGATAAAATTGAATTCTGTGATCATAGTCGCAGTATGAAATTTTATCTTCAAACCATTTGTTTTACAAGACAGCGACCAAGATCTGACAGCGTGAAGAGTATGAATAAAGAATATAAAACTAATACATCATTCCTAAAAAAGACAAATGATAGGGGCTTTTAATAATTTCAATTATTTTCAAAAGCGAGATGTCATTTTAGATTATCAAATCATGTGGCTCATAATGTGCCACATCACCACAAGCTGAGACAGGACTCTCAGCTGTCGGCTGATATACATATTTCTGTATATATATAAATATATATATATATATATGAAAAATGTACCTCAGCTGCTAGCTGAGAGAGACTCTCTCAACTGTCACTTTAATATAGTCGTAAACTTACTGCAACATGTCGCAGTCTATTATAACATAGTCATAGTCCTAGAAAATCATATATTTTCAGTATAATTAGGACTGTGACCATAGTAGCAGTACTCAGAAAAACACTGCGACCTTGGTCGCAATCTTCAGAGAAAGACTACGATCTTAGTCGCAATCCTTAGAAAAGACAACGGTCATAGCAGTAGTTCTCATAAAAACACTGCGAGTTAATCACAGTCCTCATATGAAACTACGACCATGGCACCAGAACCCAAATTTTGGCTGAAATTCAGTCACGTTGCGCCAGCTAAGAGAGTTTCTTTCAGTTGCAGTTGAGGTACAGATTCCTCTCTCTATATATATATTTTCTTCCCTTAGTTTTCTTAGGATTTTTAATTTACCCATGTATCGAGCCTTTCATCGATAACTCCTAGAATAGATGATCTTAGGGGGCTAAATGAGAAAACATCCCTCGGGTTTAAGGACTCGAGTTAACAAGGTCACAAAACTAAGGGGGATTATTTGTTTCTTAAGACCACTGTTAGGTGTGAATAATTGTGCTTCTTGAGGCACAGTTATCCAGCTTAATAAGTGATTTTTTCTTTCTTCATATATACCTATATTTTTCTTTTTATTTATTTTATGGCATTTGAGGTCTTTATTTTCATCCCAAAAATTGTGTAAGTGTGAAGTGCACACTCTCTAAGGCAAACAATTCAAGATAAAATTATCTCTCCAATCTCTTATACTTAACCTATAATTTTAAAAAGATGTATTATTTTGACTAGATTTAAGATGTCATAATTAAGATTTCCTTAATTTCTAAGATCATCTTAATTTTTTAAAAATAGATCAAAACTTTGTCTCTTGTTTCAAAAGTTTTTTTTAAATAAAGGAAAAATTCTATACAAAAGAAAAAAGTTTTAAGAATCTCCTAAAGAATTGAAAGAAAGAAAATCTAAAAAACTCTATGTTAGTAAACTCTGCCCCACACTTATCTCATGCTTTGTCCTCAATGCATTGTGAATGTATGTATGCATGAAATAAATAGAGAGGGAAGAAAAAATTATCTCAAGGTGGTAGTTCCGGTGGTGGTCTGATTAGTCCACAAAATGCGGCCCAATCTAAAGAATATTGTATCTGAAGGAACCCGCCAATGACCTCTATAATACAACCTACTAAAATGATGTATATATGTATGATTTTTATTATGAATTTTATCCCATCTAATTTTCAAACTTTCAAAATAATTTTAGAGTTAATTTTATCAACGCCCTTGTCCCAAAATAGAGTGTGAAAAGACGGAATGATTGATTTGAACTCACGAAATACAGTAACTAATACTGACTCAGGAATTTGACTTAAGTCAAGTAAAGGTTCAGGAGTCAAAATTGGTTCAAGAATTGGGTCCAAATCAAGAAGTTGAAATTCAAGTCCACATTCATTTTCTTACAATGGAATGTCTTTCCAAGAATGGTGACTCAAGTTCAAGAATGATAGGTATGAGATCAAAACTGACTCTAAAATATTGTTCAAGTTGGGTAACAAAATTAGAGTCAATATTGATTCAGGAATTTGAACTGGATCACAAATTTTAGGATTGAAGGCACATTCTTATTTTAGTTCAATTTTTTTAAAAGAAAAACTTGTCAATTTGTCAATGGGTCATTTAAAAGTATGAAATTTGTCAAGTTCAAATTGTTGATTATAAAAGATTGGTGATTTAATCTCATGATAGATTGGCACAGGATCCAATGTTGACTCAGAAAAGGATTTAAGAGAGATAAAGATACCGGAGTCAACATTGAATCAAGAAGTGGAATTGAATTACCAAGTTCAGGTTCATGATCACATTCATTTTAAGTCCAATTTTAGGAAAGGGATAACTTGGCAAAATGTCAATGTGATTTTTTATATTTGGAGTTTGATCAAGTTCAAATCGTTGTGCTTAAATTGAATCTTGGTTTCTAAAATAACATGATTCATGATCTAGATTGATAGAGTTAGAGATATCTGGGTTGGTCAAAGGTCGATAAGAGTGAGTTTCCTCATTTCTATGACTGTTGACCAATTGACTCAGTTGTGCTTTTAATCTATCAATAGACTGGGTAAAAGATTTTTGAAATTGTTGTGAGGTCTCATGCAAGATTTTTATACTCTTTTCTAGCTCAAATTTTTCTTTGAATGGTTGTTCTAGAAAAGGAATATAGGAATCTTGGTTTGAAAACATTATGATGACTGTGAGTCGAACAAGTTTTGAGATTGTCGCTCGGACTCACGCAAGAGTTACTTAGTAATTCTAAGATAGATGTTTGATCATTTTGAAGAGGTGGGACTGAGTAAGACTCTTGAAAATATTGTGAAATTAGGGAGGCTAACATTTTCTGAAATTGTCGCTCGGCCATTTGCATGTTGGCTTCTATACTCTTTTCTAACTCAGATTTTTCTTCTATGTGTGGTTGTGAAAAAAGAGTATATGAAGCAAAATCAGGAAATGAATATTATAGAATTTTTGAAAATTGTGGACTAGGTGGTTGAAAATTTGACTCGGGGAGGTGAATCCCCATTGACCTGTGAAGAGTTGAAATTATTTTTGAAATTTTGGTCATCAGATAAGCGGTATGGGTTATACTGAGTCGAATACATCCAATCTAGATTATTTAGTTGGTTCATGTTTTTCAAAGCTGGGCTAGAGCTATTCGATAATGAGATTCATGTGAAGTATGGATTCATATTAGGATTGAAAAAATTGTTGTTGTTGAATTCCATTTTATAAACAATCACAAACAAAAAAAAAAAACAAGCAAACAAATAGAAAGAAGAAATCAAAACCAAACCTATAGTAGGGTTGACTAGACTAGACGACTCTAACTAGGTGATTTCCCGGGAAAGGTTGTTGTATGATCCGACGACAAGCTAATCAGCCGTGTAATGACAAAATACGGTGGGACGTATCCGTCCGTAAGCAACGGGCTTTAATTACGCCAAACCACGGTATCTTCGAGGCGTAACCTCTTAATCCCCAACCTCAGACACCAATTTGACAAGAGTAAGATTCAAAACAAGTTTCACCCTTAGTCAATCTCTTAATGAGTCTGAGATGTCCTTAGAGGCCAATGTCTATCAATTTTTATTAGGGCTTAGGTTGTGTGAGTGGGGAAGTGATTTTTGAGCTAAGAAAGGGTAATGAAATCCCTACTTTATCTTGTATTAGGCTATGTCCTTAAGTCCAATTCGGGCAAGTGTGCAATATAGACAAGAATAATACACAAAGCGAGTAAATTACCCACGTGTTTGTCCGATGCTATAAGCAATGCCATATGTACACCTCAATCCAGATCACAAACAATAGAACAAAATACGGTATATTGGAATTGAAATGACATGTGCCTAAATGCAAATATCTAAACCGTTTGCGACCAAATACTGTATTTTAGTTCTTTAATTTATTGTAGTGTTCAGGCAATCAAAACAAAAAATTAGAAGCATAATATATCAATAAATGCAACTTGCAAGAACCCTACAAAAGATGAAGTCCAAATGCCACACAAATGCTGTGTTTTCGCGGATTTTCTTGGGTTTTCGCGACACAATTATGGGAGCACGGTCCTTTCTTCTCTAGAGTAGGGATATGCAAGCAAAAATAAAATTTGTAAATGTTCAATTTTTGTAAAAATTAACCTGCACACCAGAACAGAGAAGGAAATGTTAACAAAAATGTGAAATCTAAACCATCCCATCCTGGCAATGGCGCCAAAATTTTATCGATGCGGAAACCAATCACTTTGAAATGTGTATTTTTAAAATCAGTGCAAAAGTGTGTGTGCTAATGTTCCCTCGATACTTCCGTTATAGCATTGGCTCAACGGGTCAAATCCACAGGGACGGGAGGCGATATAAGCATTAACTGTCCATTCACGTGTTATGTTAACTAGTTCTTCTTTGTTAAAGAATAAGAAAAAGAAAAAAAATTCAGAAGTGATAGGTAGAGAAATCGATGAAAACGGCAATGTGAGAACAAATAAGAAGTGGTTGTAAGTCGGTGGAAACAAAATAAGAAAATAGAAATGAGATAAAAGGAAAATGAAATAAAAGAAGAGGTTTTGGAAAATTATTTTTGGAACAAAAGAAAAGAAGAAATAGAAGAGATAGGTGATGAAATAAAAAGGTATTTTTATATTGAAGGAAAGGCATGAAAACAAAATAAAAAGAGAAGAAAATTCATGTCAACTAACTACTAAATGCTCCACTAATCATGCTAACCTCTTAGTGATAGTTGCCTCACATGGATCCTTGGACATCACTAGTCCTCGGCTTTAAGAAGCAATACAAAGCATGGTACATAAGATGGTTCCTCACATTCAAAACTTGCATCAAGAGAAAACTAATACAGATCTTAGATCATCAAAACCATTAGAAGCAAGCATGAAATAAGAGAGAGTTAGCTTGATTAGTAAGTTAGCAAGTTAGATGTTAGAATCCATCATCATGGCCATTAATGGCTCTTGCTAAAGCAAGGCCTTATAGATGCTATTAGATTCATGTGGATTATCACGAAGAGGTTAGATGATTTGTGGTTAGTTGTAAGATTGCCATGAAATGAAAGTTAGCTGGTCATGTTAGAGGTTAAAGAAGAAATCATTGAAGAAAGTAGGAAGATTACATAGATTGTCACCATCTCTTACATCAATCTCTCTCTTTCTCTCTCTGAATCATCTCTGCCCTAATATTTGAATCTAAAAGAAATGAAAATACAAAAGAAAGAAGAAGAAAAGAAGAACACCTACGCTACACTACACTAAAAGAGAGAAATCCTAACCTACTCACTGATCAGCTTGTGTTTTAGGTCTCTGCTGGGATTATATAGGCAAAAGGGGGCTCTAGAAGACAAGACGAGGCCACGCGTTGAAAATCGGGGTGAAACCGAGCAAAGTTTTCCATGATTGATGAAAATAAAATTGCTATTTTAAAAAACTAAAATCAATATATTGAGAAATGTTTTAAAAAAATGTGAGTTTGATAAGGCTAAATTAGATGCCATGTTTTCTAAGAAAATTCTTCAAAGAAATATATTCATGCTATATATGCTCACACTTCTAAATCACACACTAAACATGCTCATGTCTCACATGCTCATCATACACATCATGCATATATATATGGTAGAGTTTATTCATGTACTTATTGTGGCCGAAAGGGTCACTTAGCTAAATTTTATTTTGATTGTATAAATGCTTCTAATATTCAAATTTGGATTCGAAGTACTAACGTCATAGGACCCAAGAAAATATGGGTACCAAAATCAATAACTTCATTATTTGATGCAGGTGCACACTAAGGCTCCAAGACATACAGAGCGGTAGTATCTTGATAGCGGTTGCTCAAGGCACATGATTTGGGTCATCAATAATTTTGAAACCCTATCAAGATATCATGATGGTGGCACCATCACCTTCGAAGATGACTCAAAGGATAACATTATCGGTATAGGTATCATTAAAGTTGGTTCATCTCGATTGATTAAAAATGTTGCTTTAGTTGATGGTCTCAAACATAACCTCTTGAGTATTAGTCAACTTTGTGATCGGGGTTTTAAAATTTTTTTTGATGATTCTTCTTGCAATATTTTAGATGGTAAAACCGATGCTTACGTTCTTTTCGAATTTCGAGAAAATAATGTATATATTATTGATATGCTAAATTTAGATTGTAATGCTACATGTTTAAATATTTTGAATGAGGATTCTTAATTATGGCATAGAAGATTAGGCCATTTATCTTTTGATCATCTATCTAAAATTAACTCTAAGGAATCAGTGAAGGCCACTCCTTACTTGAAGTTTGAAAAAGGACCGCCTTTGTGATGTATGCCAACTTGGGAAACAACCAAGTCCTCTTTCAAATCAATTAAGGATATTATGACATCTAGACCATTAGAGTTAATCCACATGGATTTGTTTGGTCCTACTAAAACTAAGAGTTGAAATAAAAATTGTTTGTTTTTATATTGGTTGACGATTTTTCTCGTTTTACATGAGTTTCTTTTTGGAATATAAAGATTCAGCTTTCGCATTTTAATGTTTTTAGAAAAAGGGTTGAAAAAGAAAAAAAGTTTTTCGATTTTGCACATAAGAAGTGGTAGATATGGTGAATTCATTAACCATTCTTTTACCACTTATTATGAATAAAATAGAATTAGGCATGAATTATCTTGTCCTAGAGCTCCGCAACAAAATGGAGTCATTGAAAGAAAAAATCATACTCTTTGAGAAATAGCTAGGACAATGATTAGTAAATACAGACTCCCTCAATATTTATGGGCCGAGGCCGTAAACACGTCATATTACATATCAAATAGAATTTTTTTTTTGTAAAAATACTTTCAAAACTTCTTTTAAAATTTACTATTTGAGAAAGCTTAATATTTCTTACTTTAGAGTTTTTGGATGCAAATGTTTTGTTTTAAACACCAAAATAACTTAGGTAAATTTGATGCTAAAGCGTTTGAATCTATTTTTGTTGCTTTGACTATTGAAGAATCTATGCATATTAAGTTTGAAAAATCTAATGCTTTTGTTAAGATATTTTAGAGATTGATTATCTAGGTGAAAACTTGGAGAAAGTAACCTTAAAGGACTCACCTATCCAAGAAGGTAAGACAAAGCTTGACGAACAAGGTGAAGTTTAAGAGGTTAAAGTGGTACCTACACAACCACTTCTAAAAGATTGGAGATACGCTACAAGTCATCCCAAGGAACTCATCATAGGTGATGTATCAAAAGGGGTACCTACTCGATCCAAACTCATGATTTATATGGGCATTTTGCTTTTATTTCACACATTGAGTCCAAAAACATCCTCGACTCTGAGGCTAATACATATTGGTTGCTTGCAATACAAGAAGAGCTCAATCAATTTGAGCGCAATCAAGTTTGGCATTTTATTCTTAGACCCGATGATAGACCAACTATTGGTGCTAAATGGATCTTTACGTATAAGTTAGATGAGTCGGGTAATGTTATTAGAAATAAAGCTGGGTTAGTGGCCCAAGGTTACACCCAAATTAAAGGTATCGATTTAGAGGAAACCTTTGCACCCGTACCACGGCTTGAAGCTATACGGATGACATTGATTTTGCTTCTTTTAAAGATTTCAAACTTTTTCAAATGGATGTCAAAAGTGCGTTTTTAAATGGTTTTATAGAAGAGAAAGTGTATATTGAACAACCTCCCGGGGTTTGTTGATCCTACACATCCGGATTTTGTTCACAAACTTAATAAAGCTTTATATGGTTTAAAACAAGCTCCAAGAGCTTGGTATGAAATCCTTTCAACTTTTCTATTTTCAAATAATTTTGTTAAGATAAAGTTGACACCACTTTGTTTACAAGGCATGTAAATAGTGATATCCTAATTGTTCAAATTTGTGTCGATGATATTATTTTTGGATCTACTAATAAAAAGCTTTGTAAAGAATTTGAATCATGAATGAAGAATGAGTTTGAGATGTCTATGATGGGAGAGCTAAACTACTTTCTTAGACTCCAAATCAAGCAAAAGAGTGATGAAATTTTCATCAATCAAGCCAAGTACATAAGAGAACTCATCAAGAGATTTGGACTTGAAGATGCAAAGCTAAGCAAGGCTCCCATGGCCACTACTACAAAGCTTGAAAAGAATGAACAAGGTATATGTAGACATTAAACTTTAAAAGCATGATTGGTAGTTTACTTTTTTTGATGGCTAGTAGGCCGGATATTATGTTTAGTGTGTGTCTATGTGCTAGATTTTAAAGTCCTAAAGAGTCTCACTTGCTGCGGTTAAACGCATTATTAGATATCTTAATGGTACTATTGGAATGGGCTTGTAGTATCTGAAAATTAGATAATTTCTCATGACGAGTTATTCGGATGGCGACTATGCCGGTTGAAAATACACCTAGAGGGGGGGGTGAATAGGTGCATTAATTAATCTAATGACATATGATGCGGAATTAAAAACTAATTGCAACACACTATGTGTAACCAAAGAGTGTAGCCGAATTCTCCATAAAGGGCTCTGGACTATTTTCTCTAGATTCCTCTAAATAAGAGTTGAGGTGCTACATGAAGCTCTCTTTATTTAACACAAGTATAGGCACACATACAATATCTAACATGTAAGATATGAACAATATGATGCAATGCAAGATATAAAAGAGAGAAAGAGTTAAGAGATAGTGGATAAAACGAAAACACCGAGATATGTTTCGAGGTTGAGCTACTGCTCTACGTTCCCGCCTTCACACAGAAGGATTTCCACTATATGTCCACATAGGGAACCTCCACCGAGGAATTTGTAAGTACAAACTTAGGAGTACACAACTCCTCTTTCCAACATAACCACCTCTGCACAAGAGGCAATACACAAAGCCAAAATAACGATCACCTCTACACAAGAGGGATAAAAGAACAAAGTCAAACTCTACCACAATCACCTATACACAGAGAGGGATAGCTACAAACCCAAAGCACAACCTCCTCTACACTTAGAGGGATAGGAACAAAACCAAGGGTAAAGAAAGATCACAACTTGGTGATCACAATAGACCACAAACTATAATTCTCACAAAAATAAAATCTTATAGATAGGATAGAGAAGACAGCTCAAGTGTGAGAAAACAAGGTGTTTGGAAAACAAATCACAAAGAAAAATACTTGAAAAAAATACTAGATAGAGATAGAAATGAAGATCAAAACCAATATCCTAAATACTCTATTTTCTTTGTTTTCCAACCCTTGAAAACAAACTAAAAAGATAAATCTTTTCACCACAAAAACTCTTTTAAACTTGCTACAAAAAACACTTAGAAAGATAGAAAATTTAGCTCTAAAAAATCATTGTTAAAAACAGCCCAAGAGGACCCCTTTATATAGCCCCCAAATAAAAGAGCCATTGCAGTTGGAAAAAGGCAAGATTGCCCTTCTGGTCGACCGGCCAAGGGTCAGATTTCTGACCGTTGTGCCTCCAGTCGACCGCCCAGTCGACCGAGCCAAGCCCGTTGGTCGATCGCCCGGTCGACCGGCAGCACCCGAGAGTTGGGTGCTATCAGTCAGTTGATCGCGCGGTCGACCGGCCTACTTGACTGGCCTGTGCACGTTTCTTGTGCACATCGGTTGACCAGTCTGGTCGACCGACCCCTGGTCCGGTCGACCGTCCAGTAGACCGCCAGTGGGATCTGGCAGGGATTTCAGGACTTAAAATTTTGGCATTTAATCTCCAATAAAATCTCATAAATACAAATAAATTTAACAAAAATATGTTCTTGTTAGATCTTTGAATAACAAATATGTATGACAAAAAATTAATACATATTACAAGCCATTTGAACTATTTTTGTGATATTGAAATTAAGTTTTAAACTGAAAACCGTATTTTTCGAAAACCAAACTTTAAAATGAAAATCCAATTTTCCCAAACTTGTATAAATATAAAAACAAGATATTTAAACTCTTTTTGAAGCATATTGTATATGGATAGAATCAATGCACATGTAATGTATATATCTATGTTTTTGACATGAAATCCAACAATATATTTTTTTAATTACAAAACTCCAAATAGATGAAATAGACCATCAAAATAAGTTTTTCCAAATATGTGAAGCACAGATGTATATAGATGAAATCTAATATACATTAAACCATATAAACTTGTTTTAATTCTATCTATTCATGAAAACTATTTATATGTCTATTCGAAATCCAAAAACTGGTTAAACCGAAAAACAAACAAACTGAACTTGTGTGTGTGAACTCGAGCATATCAACACTAATCTATCTTTATACAAAATCTAAACACAAACTGAAGTCTTCTTATTGATCCTTATCTTCAAGATGACCCGATCCAAACACGATCCAAACGAGCTTGACTCCATATGAGTGCTAGATGCGATCTTGACACGCGAGCTCTTGAATTTACATGTGTTAGCTCCCAAAACTCCTTTATTGAAACAAACACCTACTAATATCTTGCTTAATAACTAAAACTATATAAACGCAAGATCATTAGTAAACTAATCTTCATAAGTTAGCCATCTCAAAACTAAATCAAAGGCCTCTGGGCTAACAATTGTAGAGTGGATAGAAGAGCACTAGTGGTCCTTATTAATTTCTAGAAAATTACCTTATTTCGTGATCTTTCAAGAAGCAAAATTCTGTAGCCCTCTCAACTGTCGAGGCGGAGTATGTTGCGGCCGGGGCTTGTTGTGTACAAGTCCTTTTGACGAAACATACTCTTCTTGACTATGATTTGCATTATGACCATATTAAATTATTTTGTGATAATACAAGCACCATTTATATGACCAAAAATGCAAATCAACATCACATAGATATTCGATATCACTTTTTTAGAGATCACTGTAAAAAGGTGATATTGAAATTGATTATGTTTTCACTGATTTTCAACTTGCAGACATTTTACTAAACCATTAGATTATAATAGATTTTCATTCATTTGCGGTGAGTTAAATGTTTGTATTTTTGGATTCATAAGTTTTAAAATTATTTCATGTATTTTAAAATCTTTTATAGTAGTCTATAATGGCTAGTTTTTTAATCTGTTTTATTTTTAGTAGATTTCAACGGGTATTTTTGGTTTCCAAGTGTCTAAACACACCCCAAATGACCTGATATGATTTACAAATTATATTTATTCATTTCCTATATATATGGGCCATTGAATTTGGTTTTTATACAAGAAGATAACACAAGTTTACAAGTTTTTAAGTTTGTTTCAAAAGAAAAAAGTTTTTCTAGCTTCCAATCTTCAAGTTCTTTCTTTCTAAAACTATTTTTAGTTATTTTTAAAGCTCTTCACATCTTTCTAACTGAATCTATTCTCTCACTTAACTTCTTGAGATACACTTCATATCCTACTCTATAGAAAGTTGTAAGAGAGGGTGTTTATGATCTTGTTGGATCACCAAGAGCTTTGTAACCTAAATTGGCTTTGTGCCACCTCTTTTGTAGAGGGCTAAGTTGTTGGAGTTGTAAACTCCGGTTTTATGTAGACCAACTTGTAATTCCTTTATATAAGGTCCCTTTGTGGAAGATCCCTTAAAGGACAGTGAAATCTTTCATAGTTGTGAAGGCGGGGACGTAGATTGGTAGCTCGAACCTTGTAACAATTCCTTTATATTTGTGATTCCTTGTGTCTTACTCTCTATTGTTTTTCATTATTCATACTTGTGAAATTGTTCATCTTATATTCTATAATTGCTTTTCATTCCATCACTCTCATTATAAATCTATATTCATCTCAACAAGGAGGCAATTGGGCACTTCAACTCATTATCTAAAGGAATAAAAGAGGAGAAGTTCTAGAGCCCTTCACAGGGAATTCAGCTTCAATTTTTGTTTTGAGTGATCATTTGCATAATTCATCATAAGTAGTTTTAAAATAGCATATGATTAGCAAAATACCTATTCCACCCCCTCTAGGTGTATTTCATGTAAACCTTCCAAGGAGCAAGTTGAATCATATTGTGAGGATGAATGTGGTAAAGATGAACTTTTATTTCAAAAAAATTGGAGAATGAATTTAATAAATTTTGTGAGGAGAATTTTATTGAGAAGTCAAAGAATTTTTCTAATCAGGTTGAGCTCGAAACTGATTTTTCCGAGTTAGTATTGTTCCCAAACCTAATATTCTTGAGTCCAAATCAATCATTTCAACAAATTACATTCTATCAGTGGACCAAGGTGTAGACACTAATGACTATGAGATGGTTTTTCAAACTTGGTCATTTAATGGATATAGTTTTATGTTAGGATTTTTCATGATCCTATTCATATTGAGGGTTGTAACTCTATATATAAGAAAGAGATTAACAAAGGTGAGTTCCTTAATGATCCACGTTACATAGGTTGGATAGCAATGCTTGCCTCAATCCGGCCACCACCGGAACCACCACCTTGAGGTAACATTTTGCCTTTCTTTTCGTCTTTTTCATGCATACGTGCATTCATTCATACATTAAGGATAATGCATGAGATAGTTGTGGGGGAGAGTTTACTAACATACTAACATAGATAGATACTAATAATTTTTTCTTTTGAAAAAATTTAAAAATTTTAGAAAAAAGAAATTAAATTTTGATTTATTCTTGTAAGTAATTAAGTTAATTTTAAGGAATAAGAAAATGATAATTAGGATTTCTTAATACTCGATCAAAATAAGATTATTTGTTTAATTTTAAGATTTAGGAGAAAAATTGAAAAAGTAATTTAGCCTTGATTTTTATCTTGATAAAATATGCATACTTTATACACTTACATGCTTAGGATTCAAAACATAGACTCTTGTGCTTTATATATATATATATATATATATATATATATATATATATATATATATATATATATAATAAAAAAATTAAAATAAATCTAATTATTGATTAGCTAGGCGTTTTAGCCTAAGGAAGCCTTGGTATTTACGCGAAAGGTAATTAGGTAAATTTGAAAAAATATATATAAATATAATATACGTATTAGCACTCTAATAGTCAATTAGTTAGGTATTAGGGCCTTAAGAAGCCTTGATACTTATACGAAAGAAAATTAGATGAGTTATACATATTAAAAAAAGAAGTGCCTAAAGAGCAACAAAGTGGTAATACTTCAAACTTTTTTCAAAAAAAGAAAAAAAGGGTTGTATATAGATATTAATATATAAGGCATAAGAGTTGAAGTTGAAAAATCCCAAGTCAAAAATTCTCGGTCACAAAGGGGCATATGCTAAGGGGAAAATAATAGACTAAGTGAGAAATTCAGTTTTAATCCTAATCTAAACTGATAATGAATATTTGCATCGAGACTAAGTATAAGAATGGATAATTATGTAATCCTAGAACATAGATTAACTTGATTTTTGCAAAAATCTCTCAAATATTTTTCTCTTTTAAAATGAATTTTAAAAATACTCTTTTTATTTTACTTTCTTTATGGATTTTGCGGGTGTAATTCACTGAAAACCCTCACGAGATAATACTCATCCTCTAGAGGTAGTCTAGAGATTTAACGGCTTGTTGTACGTGCTAAGTGCAATCGTGATTCCTATGAAAGTAAGTTAATTTAGATTAGATTAGTTCTTTTTCCTCTTCTTGTTTCACTCAAGGATAAGCAAAAAAATTGTGTGGGGGTGTGATTGTTTTTCAAAAGTGCATATTTTTAGTCACATTTTTATATTTTTTATAAATCACTGCTATTTAATCATTTTATTGTTTAGTAATGTGCATGCCTTATTGATTAAAAAGAAAAAAGAAAAGAGCCCCAAAAAAGCCCACAAATTAAAGAGAAGCCCAAAGAGCCCTTCAAGCCCAGTTAATTCAGAAATTATCCTATCCTAAGTCAGAGATAAAGGAGAAAGTTAATTAAATTAAGTTGCTTGATCTCCAAGTCAAAGATAAAGGAGAGAATTCAAGTTTAAAATTTGAATTTATAGATAACTTGTTTCCTAAGTTATCTAGGAAACAAAGTTATTTTAAATTCTAGAATTCAAACAAGGATTCTAACGATAGATCTTTAGATGAATGGACGAGATGAAACCACACGCCAAAGCGCGTGCCCAGACTTCATAAAAAGGTTGCGCCTCCTTCTTTTTTGCCACAAAAATGCTGCATTTCTGTGGCCGCGTACGTGACGATTTGGGGGGAATATTTTACTAGAACTCTACTACTGAAATCCCCTATAAATACCCTTGAAGAGCAACAGAGGAGAGGCATCTCAAAAAATTAAATTTAGGATTTTCTTTATATTATCTTTTTTTTTCTGAATCTCTATTGTAATTTCTGATTTTAGTTTAGTTCAAGTTTGTAAAGAAGGAAGGAGCTATTGTATTTTGATGGTGACAGCTCAATAAACAAGGTTCTTTTGTTCTTGTTTTCAATTTTCTTTTCATTGATATTTATTTGCTTCCTTTGTATACTTTCTTTTATAAGCTTTCTTAATTTATTCTTCAAGTATGAGTAGCTAGATCTTTCCTCATAGCTTTCTAAAATAACACTACTACTACATCTAGCATCTAGTAGATAACAAGATTAGATCGTATGCATGCCTACCCCAGTCCTTGTTCTTGAAGACACATTAGGATAAGCAACTAAGTCTAATATTTGCTAATATTTTTTAACTATTTTTCTTAATCTGTGCTTGATGAAGATCTTGATATTTTAATGTTAAATCTTAATTAGTGTTATTTTAAATAGGGTTAAGATTTGCTAAGTACTTTCTAATGTTTTTTTCTTACTTTATTCTTGACTGACAATTTTGATATTGTAACATAAAACTTGGTTAGTGTTATTTTAAATCATAACCTAGTTTCTATCTTATATATCTTACTTGATTTTATGGTAGAATATCATGTTTAGGGTTTAAAGTGAAGTCATTGTTTATTAGGCATTAGCATGTTATAGTGGTGGATTATTAGTAAGCTGTGAACCTTTCTTTTAGATTAATACTTTATCCACATACAACCCATCCCTTCTTTTTCAAGTTCTTTAAATAGAAAAGATAATAAGAAGGTAATCGTACCGAAAAGCTTCCATCGCATCTCTCCTTGAGGTTCGACCTACTATAGCCCTTGCTACCTCAGATATGTTGTGGAAGACGGAGACTCGCATCCATCCAGATAACATCCTTCTAACCCTTAATTATATCTCTATTTTCCTACAATCAGGGGGGCTGAAAGACATGCGAATGAAGATGCCGAGAGGCTGCAAAAGCAGGTCAAGGCCTTCAAGCTTTTGAGGTTCAACAATAGGAGGCAAGGCAAAGCGCTGAGGTATCCCTTCTACGCCAATAGCTCACTCATTGAGCAAAGCCCCGAGATGCATCCCGGAGATCGCAGGATGGATTCGAGCTCAATAGTTACTGAGGCGCATCAAGACACCATGAGTGTTTGAGTAACCTCAATCTTGTCGCATGTGTATTGTAATTTCTCCTTCTGTTAATGTAAATTTTTTGAGTATCCTTGTCTCTTTTAATTTTCTGTTTGCTTTCTGTGTTGATGTCTTGTAATTGATTGTAGCCAAGTGAGGCTGTTAAGGATACAACCACCTTCTCCCCAGGGAATGCCTTGATTCTATTGGATTCCCTGATGCTAAGTGGACTCGCTTGGGTTACCGATGAGCCTGGTGTCTTCAGGTCTGTGGTACCTAAACTTTATGGTTCTTTGAGTGGTGGATCCTCAGACATCTCACTCATTGAGGGGGTTATGGAGAGCCTAGACGACTCTGACTCTGATGACTCCCTAAGTAAGAATCAAGTGGAAGGAGTGTCTGACCTTGGTCTAAGAGAGGAACCTGTGTCTTTGCTGGGCTCCTTGTGTGCCTGGCGAGAGCGGGTGGCAAAAGGTCAATTTCATTCGATGCCCGGGTTACCCTGTGCATGGAGCTTAGGCTGAATGACCTCTTAACTTTTTAGCTAGACCGCAAGTTGACCTGCAATCAATCCATGATCAGCAACCTTGAAGATCAACTTTTCAAGAGAGGATTGGGGGAAGGGGAAGCTAGTCCAGCAGGTGGAGGAGTTGTTCAAGGATGTAAAGCGCTTGCGAATGAAGAAGCTCGAGTTGATTGAGGGCCTCTTGGCTAGGCTAGAGGAGCTGAAGAAGGAGAAGGAAGATGTCTTCTTTTTGTGCGAGCCTATCAGCAAGAGGACAACAGAGATCAACTCGCTCTAGATGTAGCTAGATCATGACGTCATGGAGAAGTAATGTTTGTAATTTATAGACTTATCTTATACAACTTTTGTGCCTATTATTTGCTATTTAATTTTGTATGGGTGTTTTTATTTATGTTTTGCAGAAATTGGTCAATAGCATGCTTTAAAAAAAAGAAAGAAACAAATTGTCAATATACCATTAGACCTTTACATAGAGAGATGCAGATCAAAAACTCAGTAGAGAAAATGCATATACTAACAGAGTCTCTATGATGAAAAGAAACAATTGCATAAAGATGGAGCTCAAAAGATAAAGTCAAACAGCTACATAGCCATTGACTATAGCTACACATCTGAAGACTAGTCAATGTACAACAGCACACAGATCAATTAAGCAAAGGAATCAGAGTTTCAAATGGTACAATATTCGGCCGAATAGCCAAAATTTTCGGCTGAGCAACCGAACTATTTTAGAAATGATAGCCCAGAGGCCTATCACACTCTAATTTTATTATTTTTTAACTTATGTAGTTATAGTATTAATGATCGTGTTGTGTTTAAATTTTAGATATTGATCAAGATCTTAATATTTAGCTTCACTAAAAGACTCAAAGTCAAGTTTGAAGCTAACACATGATAATTCAAGAGCTCAAACTTATATAACATATCTAGCACTCAAAGAGGAGTCTACCTTGGAGAATCAAGTTTGTATCAAGTCTACTTAGAGAAGAAGATCTATAGGAAGACTTGAGTTTAGAGTTTGAGAGTTTAGATCTCTTATAAAGAATAGATAAGTTTTGATTGCTCAAGCTTACACACACACAAAATTTTGATTTTAGTTTAACCAGTTTACGTTTCGTATTTTGGCTTTCATCAAAACTAATTTCATATCATTTTGTTTGTATATCCATACATTATTGAGCTGCAAATATGTTTGAATAACTTATTTTTGTATTTATGGAAAACTAGTTTTCATTTAAAAGTTTGATTTTCAGAAAATATAATTTTTGTTTCTAGAATGAAATTTTTCTTCTCGATAACAAGTTCACATGTTTGTAATATGTTGTAATTTTTTATCACACTTATTTGTGCTCTATTGAATTTACATGAACTTATTTTGTGGAATTTATTGAATTTTTTTAAATTTATTTGAGTTTAAAAGATGTTTAAAAATACTCAATTGTTTTCAACTATTTCCATATAGTTATTTTTGAAAATGTCTACCCTTCGTGGGCGGTTGGCTTGGTGATCATTTCTTGTATGATTTAGTTGATTATTTTTTATACATGTGCTGTTAGGTTGGTGATAGCAATGAGACACACATAATATCTTTGATACATGATTCTTGTGTACTCATTCATGCTTATATATATATGTATACTCAAAATTGTGAAAATTTTCATACATATATATGAGTTGTTCAATCGTATATGTTTATACAAGTCCGTTCATGTCTTTAGTACAATTGATTTCATGATAAGCTTGATTTTGAAAAATATTGATATTGGTATCTTTTTAACAAGCTTATGTATTTAATCTTATATGATATAAGTTAAACATTGATACATCTATGTTTCACACGCTATTGACCTTTGATGCATTTTTCCATATCTATTGATTATTTGGTTTTGATGATATTTGATAGCATATCTTATTTTAATATTTTAAAAGGTGAGAAACTTTTTAAATGGATTTGTTATGATCTTACTCTTTTTCTAAAAGGGGAGATAAATCTAAATTGTTTTGATTTCAATTTCAATGGGTATTATATCCCAAATTGTTTTGTTTTCAACAAAGATTTCAATTGTTATCTATTTATTTTGACTTCAAACCTAAAATCATTTTAACTTCAATTGGTATTTAAATTGAAAAGTTTTAAAATTTGTTTTTGTTTTCTTAATCTCTCTTTTTTATGCATAATAAAAAAGGGGAAAAGAATATGAGTTTAAAGAATATGTGTTTTATGACTTTTCTTTGATTTATGACTTGTTTTTGAAAACTTGTTTTCATTATATATGGTTATGATTCATATATGTGTTGACCCAGAGGCCTTCCACTCTAGTTTTGATGATGATTAACTCATGTAGTTATGTTTACTAATTATCTTCTGATGTTTAGTTTTAGATCATTAATCAAGATATTAGTTGGTGATTGCTTCAACAAAGGAGTTTTGAAGCCTTTCACATGGTGATTCCAGAGCCCGAGCATCAAGATCATACATAGCACTCGTTGGAGTCTAGCTCGGTGGATCACGGAGTTTTGGATCAAGTCTACTTGAAGATGGAGATCATCAAGAAGACATAGGTATCCTAGTTTAGTTTGTGTTTTAAGATCCATGTGTAAAGATTAAATAGTGTGATATGCTCAAGTTCACAATACACGCACGTTTCATGCTTTGGATATTGGTTTTTTTTGGTTTTTAATTTAACCAATATTGGTTTTCATGAATAGATAGATCAAAATAAGTTTAAATGGTTTAAATGTATATTAGATATGTTCTATATACATACATGCTTCATATCTAAACAAACTTATTTTGATATGTCTATTCATGTGTTTTTAGTGTTTTGGTATTTTAACAAAACATATTTTTGGAAATAAAAGTCAAAAATAATGATATGTATATGTTTCAGTATATTGGACCTATGTCCATATGCAACATGCTTTAAAATGATTAAGTATCATGTTTTTGTATTTGGATATGTTTTGTACAAAGTTTATTTGAAAAATCAAAGTTTGGAAACATACAGGTTTTGGTTTTCAGAAATATTTGTAAGGCACAAAAATGGTTCAAAATGTTTAATATTTATGTTGAAATTTTTATCACAAACTTGTATATCAATGTAAAATGATAAAACTATTTTTGTGAATTTTTAAGTAATTTATGGGATTTTTTAGAATATTTTTTAACAAGTTTTTCTGACCCAGAACCCAGCCTGCCAGGCTCTGGCGGTCGACCGGACCGGTCGACCGGACCCAGAGTCGGTCGACCGGGTCGGTCGACTGATGTGCACAGACCTGTGCACGTTGGCCAGGTTCCTGGGCCGGTCGACCGGCCAGAGAGCTTTGGTCTCTGTTTTTTGACGGTCGACCTACCGGTCGACCGCTGGCTTCCAACGGTCATATTTTTGACCGTTGGCGGTCGATCGGGCGGTCGATCGCCAGCTGCGCTGGTTGACTTTTTTAGCCAACGGCTAGTTTTTTGTTGGAGGCTATTTAAGCCCCATTTGTTTGGGTTTTTGCCAAGGTTTTTATAAGAGAAAAATTTCCAGTTTCTCTAGTGTTTTATACAAGATTCAAAAGAGTTTTAAAGCTTAAAGATTTCATCTTTATATTGTTTTTTCAAGGTTTGGAAAATTCAAAGAAAAATAGGTTTTTGGGATATTGCTTTAGATCTTTATTTCTATCATATTGCAAGTGTTTTCCCAAGGATTTTTTCTTTGTTATTTGATTTCCAAAACACCTTGTTTTCCACACTTGAGCTATCATTCTATCCTCTCTATAGGATCACTTATTTTGTGAAAAAAGGAAGTTGTTTGTGGTTGAGATATACCACCTAGTTGTAAACCCTTTTCTTTGTGGATATCCCTCTTTGGTAGAAGTGAATTTGGATTGTGGGGTGCTCCCTCTTTGTAGAGGTTGAGGTTATGGTTTACTCCCTCTTGTGTAAGGTGGAGTTGGATTTGTATCCCTTAAGTGTTGAGTGATTGGTTGTTTGGCTAAGGGCCTACCCCTCTTGTGTGAGGTGGTGTTTGTATTGCCTCGGTGGAGGTTGTATTGGTTGAGAGAGGAGTTCGGTACTCCTAGTGGATTGGAATCCTTCTCGGTTAAGGCAGGGACGTAGAGCTCGGTACTTGAACCTCGAAACACATCTTCTTGTTTGCGTTTGATCAATTGACTCTCAACCCTCTCTCTTTTATTTGTGCTATGCATCATTCATATCATTCATATCTTATATGCTTGTGTTGTGCCTTGCATCTATTCATATTGCTCATTCATATTATATGCTTGGCTTGTGTGTGTGTGCCTCACTTGTGCTTAACCACGAGAGCTTCATATAGCGCCTCAACTCTTATTCAGAGGAATCAAGAAGAGTTAGTCCAGAGCCCTTCACGGGGAATTCGGCTACACTCGTTGGTTGCACTAAGTGTTATTACAAATTAGTTTTGTAATTCCACATTTAGTTTTTAGATTAGCCTTATCACCTATTCACCCCCAGGTGATTTCAATTGGTATCAGCGCCTACGCTCCTGATATTTGGTTTAACCACCTAGGAGTGAGATCTTGGTGTGCTAATCTATCATTTGCATTTGCACGTATATTTGTTTGCACACACTCATGGATTGCTTGTCACCTCCCATGTTTTATGTTTCCAACATTGACACATGGAAATTTAGGATGTCCATGTATTTGAAAACCCTAGGCTTGCATGTTTTCCTTGCCGCAACCAAGAAATGCTATCTTGGTAACCGCAATCATATAGGGGCCAAATACACTTGCCCTTGAGGCTATTAGAAGCACGCTAAACAAAGATTATCTTATGCTTGTTTCTAACTATGATTCCGCCTTTGCAGTGTGGAACAAGTTGACTTCCTCCGAGCTTCAAATGCCCAACATCATGGAGGATGAATCTAGTGGAGAATCCGAGTCACAATGCTTCATGGTCCAAGGGAATGACTCCCATGAGGTATATTCGGAATCTCAATTAGATTTTGATGATAGTGCTAGTTCTTCTAATGAATATGTTGATGCCAATGCCTTAAATGAAGAACTATCCATTGTTTGTGAAAAATTATTGGAAAAATATAATATTTTAAAAAAGAAGAGTTTTGAACTTAATAAAGAAAATAAGGATTTGCTTTCTAGACTTGACTTGATTTTACAAGAAAAGGTGGAGATTTCTAATGAGAGGGATTCATTGAAATCTAAGCTTGAACTTGCCCTAAAAGAAAATGAAGTTTTAAAATCTGAAAATGATTGTGAAATAATTTTGAAGAAAAATGAAAACTTGTCTTCAAAAATTAATTTTGTTTTAAAAGAAAATGATTCTTTAAAAATGAAAATTTCTTCTATTTCTAATGATTTAGATGTTTGTTTAAAGAAAAATAAATCTTTAAAAAATAATATAGATTCACATGTTTGCCATGCTAGGGTAGTTTCACCTAGTTCACCTATTGCATGCCACACTTCTTCTTTAATTGAAAATGATATATCCATACTGAAGAAAAGTGTAGATTGTTTGGGCTCCACTTTGAGCCATTGTGTTTCTAGCCATACATGTTTGGAATCTTTGTTTCGAAAGAAACAAGTTCCATCTTTGCATGTACACCCTCCACGGCATACACATGCTACTCACGGTCACCAACACTTGTACACATTGTGGATGAAAGGGTCACCTTGCTAAGTTTTGCTATGATCGTATACATGATGAAAATTTAGCAAATAAATTTGTTTGGGTTAGGAAAGATGCTAACCCCCATGGACCCAAAAGGATATGGGTACCAAAGACCACCCCTCTTATATTTTATGTAGGTGTGGGCTCTCGCATGACGTGAGAGTATCCGTACCTTGAGGTGGATGCGTTTCATGCTTCATGAGGACTATTTGGATGCATCACTTTCAAGAGAAGTTTGGTGGGAGGACCACCTTGGTTTGGAGAACTAGAGAGTGCCTTCATCGGTTTTGGTATCGATCTCTAACTCCATTTATATTTGCATGTTTTTTATGTTAATCGATTTATAGCATGTCTTGTTTATTGTTCATTATGCTTATACCATGATCATTAGATTAGTGATATACATGTTTAGTTATTTTGAGACACTCAGTTTAATATGGACTTATATTCTTGTGTTCTCACTTTGTTTTAAACTAATATGTATGTCCTAGATCTAATGCATGGGTATAAACATAATGATCATATGGATGTTTATGATTTTTGTTTTGATGCTTTATGTTTTGATTAGTATATTGAATGCCATGATTATTAGACCTTTGACATGCATGTATAGCTTTTGAGATCACCCATGTTCATATGGATCATTCTTTGTGTTCTCACATATGTTTAGCTATTATGTATATCATAACTCTAATAGCATGTGGATTTACATAATGATCATATTTATATTTATCATGTTGATTTATGTCTTGTTTTATGCTTCATGATTTGATTGCATGTTTAAATGTTAGCTTTCATTAAAACTAGGATTTATACTTGTACATATAGTGGACCGCAAATAGATCATTATATGTTTGTACTTGAATGCTTATTTGTACCTATTAGATGTGCTAGTATAGTCTAGTTTTGATGATTCATGCATTTGACTTGTATTCCTATTTTATCCATGTTTTTATGTTCATGTGTTTATGTTTAACTTCATGTATATGTCCATCTTGTCCAAACTATTGATTATACATATACATCTTTTGAGCCACGTGCCTTCATGCATATACATTTGTGGACTCGTTATGTTTTGGATATGTATGTATACCTTAGTTTGTACTTGACATACATATGCCTTGAAGTTTCATATTTTCATGTTTAAAGGAATCTCTATTGAGCTTAATTGCATATTTTCATGATTATGTTCCTCACATTTTACCTGTACACTCACCTTTCATGATTACTCATGCTTTGTTTTCATGAGTCATATTTATGCTTCATTGATTTTGAGCGTTGGTTATCATGTGAATTTCATGTTTCATGAAAAATATATTTTTGTTTTATTCCTTAGTTGAAGGATTTCGTACTAGTTTACAAGTTTTTCCATTTAACTAGTTCGTATTCTTCGTCATGGTAGAGTTTTCATACAATATTTTTCAAACCTATTTTTGAAAACCCCTACCTTCCACGGGCGGTTGGATGGACGACCATGCCTTGTATGTTTTATATTGAAAATTATTTTAAACTTGAGCATGATTGGGTGGTAGGAAATATGAGATATACACTTGATATTATTGTTGTTTCAATTGGTATCATTGGATCTTTTCAATTGGTATCAATATTGACATTTTTGTATACTCATATATTGTTTTTGTGTATGTATGCTTTCATTTGGTATCATCTATTTTTATTGGTACTCATTTTTCATACACCTATACATATTTTATTTGTGCTTACTATATCCCTATATCTCTAAGCACAATTTTTGATTATGCAAAGCTTGAATGTTTAATGACTATCATGTTTCTATTAATAAGTTTTCAATTGGTATCTATTGATCTATTTCTTTCAATTGGTATCAAGATTTTATGTATTTTCTCACAATTGGTATCAATGCCTTATTTACTTTCAATTGGTATCTAAAAATTTGATTTGTTTTATTGAGAAAATTCAAATTTTGTTTACATAAGAAATATTAAAAATGTTCTGATATGATTGCATATATGCAAGGGAGCTTAACATCTCTTCTACATATAGATTCATGTTGAATGTATCATATATTGAGGAGCTTGACAACTCTTCTTTATGCGATACACGTGTGTAGGGGGAGCTTCACATCTCTTCTTATACATTGCATATTTTGTGTTATGTGAATTAGGGCTTGTCATCCTTTCTTCATATAATGCATATATGTAGGGAAGTTAACTTAGCGTCTTCCTCTTCATGAATGTATATCGCATATATTCTTATTATTGATTTGATTTGAGTTTACCCCTTTATTGATTCTTTGTTTTGGACAAAAGGGTGAGAACATTGTTTTGTTTTACTTTAACCCCTTTGTTGATGATTGACAAAAAGGGAAGAAGTATTTTAGTATATATGCATGTTTTCCTTGCTTTATTCATAAAGGTGGAGAAGTATTTATGTTTATGCATATATGTTTTGTGTTGCAAATAGATGAAAAAGAATTTGATGTGTTTCATGCTTGTTTATGCATGTTTTGTTTTATCTAGAAATATAGTTTTTATTAGTTTGTTGTTTTAATTGGTATCAAGAGCATGTTTTTTTGTATTTGGGTTCAAAAGCTTGTTTTATGCATGTCTATGCATTATCTTGTTTAATATTCCTTGTATATTTTATTGCTAATTTCCTATGCATGAGTTAAGGGGGAGCTTCTTTGAAGCTTAACTTTAATCCATGCATATATAACTCCATGAGTTTTATCATCATCAAAAAGGGGGAGATTGTTGGCCCAGAGGCCTTCCACTCTAGTTTTGATGATGATTAACTCATGTAGTTATGTTTACTAATTATCTTGTGATGTTTAGTTTCAGATCATTAATCAAGATATTAGTTGGTGATTGCTTCAACAAAGGAGTTTTGAAGCCTTTCACATAGTGATTCCAGAGCCCGAGCATCAAGATCATACATAGCACTCGTTGGAGTCTAGCTCGGTGGATCACGGAGTTTTGGATCAAGTCTACTTGAAGATGGAGATCGTCAAGAAGACTTACCTATCCTAATTTGGTTTGTGTTTTAAGATCCATGTGTAAAGATTAGATAGTGTGATTATGCTCAAGTTCACAATACACACACGTTTCATGTTTTGGATATTGGTTTTTTTTGGTTTTTGGTTTAACCAATATTGGTTTTCATGAATAGATAGATCAAAACAAGTTTAAATGGTTTAAATGTATATTAGATATGTTCTATATACATACATGCTTCATATCTAAACAAACTTATTTTGATATGCCTATTCATGTGTTTTTAGTGTTTTGGTATTTTAACAAAACATATTTTTAGAAATAAAAGTCAAAAACAATGATATGTATTTGTTTCATGTATATTGGACCTATGTCCATATGCAACATGCTTTAAAATGATTAAGTATCATGTTTTTGTATTTGGATATATTTTGGACAAAGTTTATTTGAAAAATCAAAGTTTGGAAACATACAGGTTTTGGTTTTCGAAAATATTTGTAAGACACAAAAATGGTTCAAAATGTTTGATATTTGTGTTGAAATTTTTATCACATACTTGTATATCAATATAAAATGATAAAACTATTTTTGTGACTTTTTAAGTAATTTATGGGAATTTTTGAATATTTTTTAACAAGTTTTTCTGACCCGGAACCCAGCCTGCCAGGCTCTGGCGGTCGACCGGACCGGTCGACCGGACCCAGAGTCGACCGACCGGGTCGGTCGACCGACGTGCATAGACCTGTGCACGTTGGCCAGGTTCCTGGGCCGGTCGACCGGGCGGTCGACTGGCTAGAGAGCTTTGCTCTCTGTTTTTTTTACGGTCGACCGACCGGTCGACCGCTGGCTTCCAACGGTCAAATTTTTGACCATTGGAGGTCGACCGGGCGGTCGACAGCCAGCTGCGCTGGCTGACATTTTCAGCCAACGGCTAGTTTTTTGTTGGAGGCTATTTAAGCCCCATTTGTTTAGGTTTTTGCCAAGGTTTTTATAAGAGAAAAATTTCCAGTTTCCCTAGTGTTTTATACAAGATTCAAAAGAGTTTTAAAGCTTAAAGATTTCATTTTTATATTGTTTTTCCAAGGGTTTGGAAAACTCAAAGAAAAATAGGTTTTTGGGATATTGCTTTAGATCTTCATTTCTATCATATTGCAAGTGTTTTCCCAAGGATTTTTTGTTTGTTATTTGATTTCCAAAACACCTTGTTTTCCACACTTGAGCTATCATTCTATCCTCTCTATAGGATCACTTGTTTTGTGGAAAAAGAAGTTGTTTGTGGTTGAGATATACCAGCTAGTTGTAAACCCCTTTTCTTTGTGGATATCCCTCTTTTGTAGAAGTGGATTTGGATTATGGGGTGCTCCCTCTTTGGTAGAGGTTGAGGTTGTGGTTTACTCCCTCTTGTGTGAGGTGGAGTTGGATTTGTATCCCTCAAGTGTTGAGGTGATTGGTTGTTTGGCTAAGGGCCTACCCCTCTTGTGTGAGGTGGTATTTGTATTGCCTCGGTGGAGGTTGTATTGGTTGAGAGAGGAGTTCGGTACTCCTAGTGGATTGGAAATCCTTCTCGGTGAAGGCGGGGATGTAGAGCTCGGTGCTCGAACATCGAAACACATCTTCTTGTTTGCGTTTGATCAATTGACTTTCAACCCTCTCTCTTTTATTTGTGTTGTGCATCATTCATATCATTCATATCTTATATGCTTGTGTTGTGCCTTGCATCTATTCATATTGCTCATTCATATTATATGCTTGGCTTGTGTGTATGTGCCTCACTTGTGCTTAACCACGAGAGCTTCATATAGCGCCTCAACTCTTATTCAGAGGAATCAAGAGGAGTTAGTCCAGAGCCCTTCACGTGGAATTCGGCTACACTCGTTGGTTGCACTAAGTGTTGTTGCAAATTAGTTTTGTAATTCCGCATTTAGTTTTTAGATTAGCCTTATCACCTATTCACCCCCCCCCTCTAGGTGATTTCAATATGTTTTTAAGATTTGAGTAGTATGCATAATTTCAGGGTGAGCTTTTATTGAAGGTCTTTCCTATCTTATTTAATTTACGCATGAGTTTTGTCATCATCAAAGGGAAGATTGTTGGCAAGGGTACAATTACTCTTTATTTTAATGATGACGAAACTCATGAGTTAATTAAACAAGATACGAAAGAGCTTCAAGAAAAGCTTTCCCTGAAATTATGCGTAGTAACTCAAATCTCAAAAATATATATGAATCATAACCATATCCAATGAAAATAAGTTATCAAAAATAAGTCATAAATTAAAGACAAGTCATAAAACAAGTCATAAAACTCATCTTCTTTATACTCATATCTTCTCCCTTTTTTTTTCATACATCAAGTTTAAAAATATCATGTTCAAAATCATATACAAAGGTTTTCCATATTGTATTTTAAAAATATTTAAAACATGATTTATTTTACTTAAAATATATTAAAAAAAGTTTTTTATTTTATAAAATATATTTTAAAATAGTTTTTATAACTGTCTATGTACCAGGACAGCCGACAGCCATGTCGACTGCTGATACATGTGTATAGGCTGAGAATAGCTCAACTGTCGATAGGTAGCTAACAGAGACTGGCTCTGAGCTCAGTCGTCGATAACTAAGTAAAGTTGTCGTCAGTCGGGTTAATAAAGACTGAGAATGTCTCAGTAAATTGATAACCAAACTCTTCTATCGACAATTATTATGTAAGTTTTGAAAACTTTGACCGTTGGAGTCATACCTGTCGACATGCCTAGATAGTTGGCAACAACTCGATAGCTAGGCAGTAAACCTGCCTAATTTGTTTCCCAACAGCTAGTTTTCTACCCTACTATGTCCAAATTCATCTCAAACATGTATTTTGCATTTTTAACATATTTTTGATTTTTGGATTTGGGATTAGTCTCTAAAACTGCATATTTCATACCACATCTTCACATTTATTTCATATTAAATTCTGCTAATAAACACCTCTCTTGCATGTTTCTACATCCATGGTGTGCAATGAAGAAGAAGACCCTAATCACCATTTAATGGGTAATTTAAGGCCTATAATATAGCATTTGACTTTGGAGAGCTGATTCGTCAAAATCAGGGGCCCAAAACTAGAAACTGGGACATCCAGCTGACAGGGGATAGAAGCAACAACGCGCGGCTTGAAGCGCGGCGCACGTGGCCCTAGAACTGTCGTGGAAACGCGGTGGCCGTACTTTCGGCCAGGATTTGCCCCCTGGCCCCCCTTTCCACTGGTTCCTATAAATACCCGCTGAACTTCCAGAGCAGAAGATATGCAGAGTTTAAGGTAGTTTTCATCTTTATTTTGTAGTTTAGGGTAGTTTAAGTTAGTGTTTTTCTTCTTTCTCCTTTGTATTTTTCATTTCTTGTAGACCTTGTAATAGGGGGAGAGAGAGTGGTACATGTTAGGAAGAAAGAGTGCTTGTAACAGAATGTGACAATCTATGAAAGGTGCTCTCTTACCTTATCTTTGTGTTCTTCTCTCTAACTCTTTTACATGTTTAGCTAATCTTTTCTCTCATAGCAACTACCTACTAACCACTAACTAGTTTAAGTTCTTTTATGATAATCCACATGAATCTAATAGCCTATACTTGGCCTTGCTCTTGCAAGAGCCATTGATGGCTCATGATGATGGATCTAACATTCTAACATCTAAATCTCTAACAAGCTAACATTACTTTATTTCATGTTTGCTCTTATTGAGTTTTGATGATTTAAGTGTAGCTTGCACTTGTTGGTTGAATTTGGATGTGAAAGTTAACATATGAGCCATGCTTTGTAACGCTCTTGAACCAAGGACTAGTGATGGCCAATGATACATGTGAGGCAACTATCACTAAGAGGTTAGCTTGTTGGTGGAGTCATTAATAGTTAGTAGCCATCATTTTTCTTTATCTTTTCACTTTGTTTTAGAAATATTCCAAAACAAAAACATTTTATCTTCTATATTCTCACTTCTTTGTGTTTTCCCGTACTTCTCTTTTCATTCTTTGTTTTCCTTTCTTTTCATTCTTTCAAACATTGAAAAACTTTAAACACACACGTGAATCAACCGATAAAGCTTCTATCGTCTCCCGTCCTTGTGGATTTGACTCGTTTTAGCCTCTACGCTATAACGAAAGTATCGAGGAAGCCAAAGCACGCCCACTTTAAATATCGATTTCAAAACATACACTTTTTCGTGCGAGGTTTTCCCCCGATCAAATTTTGGCACCGTTGCCGGGGATGGAAACAGTTTGATTTCATGTTTTTGTTAACCTTCTTCTTTGTTTTTGGTGTGCAGGTTAAATTTTTAGCGTTGCAGAAGTCCACACTTGCTCTTGTGTAGTTGGGTAAATTCTTGTACATTCATATACTCTACTGCTAATTCTTGTTTATATTACCTGTGCACTGTAAATAATTTTAAGAATTAAAATACGGTAATTGAATGCTTTAAAACGGTTTAGACATTTGCATCTAGGCACGTGTCAATTTTCATTCAAATATACTATATTTTATTCTTGTGTTGTGATATTGATAGGAGGTGCACATATTGCATAGCATATACTTAGGACAAACACGTGAGGTAATTTACTCTCTTTGTGTGTTTATTCTTATCTATATTGCATACTTGCACGAACTGAACTTAAAGGCAAAACCCAATTCAACATAAGGTGGGAAAGTCATTACCCTCCCTTAACCCAAAAATCACCTCCCCACTCATACAACTCAAGCCTTAATAAAACTTGCTAGACGTTGGCCCCTAGGGACATCTCGGACTCATTTAGGAGATTGACCTAAGGGGAAAGTTGTTAGAATTGACTCTTGTCAAATTAGTGTCTAAGGTTGGGGATTGAGAGGCGAAACCTCAAAGAATAGTGGTTTGGCATAATTAGGCCCGTTGCTCCGGCACGGATACCTCCCACTGATCTTGCCCCTACCTGGCTGATTAACTCGTGATCAGATTCTGATAGTATACCCCCGTGAACAGTTTAACCAGTTAGGAGTCATGTAGGTCTAAGTCAACCCTAGCATAGGCTTGTTTTCTTTTTCTTTTTATTCATTGTGTGTTTGTTTTTTTTCTTTTTTGTAAATTATGAAATGGATTTCAACAACAACAATTCTTTCAATCCTAACATGAATCCATATTTCACCCCGACTTCATTTGACTCGGATAACTCCAACCCGGACCATATATGCCGAGTTGGGATTATTCGACTCAATATGACCCATATCCCCAATCATATGACTATAATTTTCAAAATAACTTCTACTCTTCACAGAGTTCATGGGGATTCACCTACCCCAAGTCCAATTTTCAACCATCTTATCTACAATTTTCACAATATTCACTCCCCGATTTTGATTCATATACTCCTTTTCCTGAACCACCAATTGAAGAAAAATCATCATTGAAAAGGAGTTTGGAAGAAGTGATAGAGGCCCAAAAATAATTTGAAAAAATGGTAGCCTCATCATGTCCACTAAATTTTCAAAATTTATATAGTTCTTTTCCAGAATGACTCAAAAGAAAATCATTGTGGAAAAAACTATGGAATTCGTGTAAGAGACCAAGCGCATAATGCAAAATACGATTGACTTACCATGTCCACCAAATGTTCATACGACTCACGAATCATGTCATTTTGGAAATCCAGCTCCAATTTTAGCATATCAACCTGAACTTGACCAACATCGACCTCTTGATAGTTTGGCAAGTTATCCATTTCCTGAAATTGAACTTGAAGATGAATGTGAACCGGCATTTCAATTTAGCGATTCGAGTCCAATCCTTGAATCAATATCGACTCCTATAGTGTTACCTGAACTAAGTAACGTTCTTGAACCAGTTTTGATTCCTATAATTCTTGAACTTAAATCAATCATTTCACCCATTCACATTCCTTCTATGGACAAAAATCAAGATTCAATTTCATTGCATCCATTTGAACTTGCCTAAAATTTTGAGAACCACCTTAATATTTTGGCAAGTTATCCTTTTCCCGAAATTGAACTTGAGCTTGAAAGTGATCATGAATCTCATGTTAGTAATTCTATTTCACTTTTTGATTCAATAATCACTCCGGTATCTTTACCAGATTTTTTTCTCTATTCCAGAGTCAACATTGAATCGTGTACCATACACCGTGAAATTGAATCATCAATATCTTATGATCACACTTCATTACTGGGAAAAGTGTGTGAACATTAATTCTTTAGTTTGGACCCCATTTTTGAACCAATTTCGACTCTCCTTTTTGAATCTCGACTTGATCTGAGTCAAATTTTCGAGTCAGTATCGGTTTTTATTCCTGTTCCATTTGAGTCCAAATCAATCCTCTCCCAAACTCACACTTCATTGTTGGATAAGAATGTTGAAGAAAATGACTTAGTAATTATTTTTGAAAATTAAAAATTGGATGGGCATAATTTTTTCAATAAGATCATACAGTTCTTCAACATTTTACTGGGTCATATTAGAGAGGTCATTGGTGGGTTCCTTCAAAATCCACATTATCCTGATTAGATAACAACGCTTAGCCCAATCAGACCACCACCATAAGGTAATTGTCCTTCTCTTCTCATTTGTTTCATGTATATACACATTCATGATGCATTGAGGACAACGCATGAGATAAGTGTGGGAAGTGTTTACTAACATAGGCAGTTTTACATTTTCTTTCTTTTATACTTCTTCTTAGGAACTTTTTAAAATTTCTTTTATATAAAAACTCTTTTCTTTTCTTTTTACAAAACTTTTTGAAAAAAAGATAATAGTTTTGATTTATTTTTAAGAAAATTAAGATTATCTTAGGAATTAGGAAGACCTAAAATTATGAAATTTTAAACCAAATCAAAATAATAGATCTTATTTAAATTTTAGGATAAGAAAGTAAGATTGAAAAGATAAATTGATCTTGAATTTTTTACCTTAGATTTATGCACTTCACACTTACACAATTTTTGGGATTGAAACAAAGACTCAAAATGCCATAAAAAATATATTTAAAAAAATGATGATAATAAAAATCACTTATTGAAGTTGGGTAATTATACCTCAGGAAGCATGGTTATTCACACCTAAAACAGTGGATAAAAATAAAATATCCCCTTTAGTTTTGTAGCCTTGTTTACTCAAGTCCTTAAGTTTGAGGGATATTTTCTCATCTGGTGCCCTAAAATCATCTGCTTTGAGAGTCACCGGCTAAAGGCTCACTACTTGGATAATAAGAAAGCCTAAGAAAACTATGGGAAGAAAAGAAAAAAAATATATATATAATATAAATAAATGGCATGAAAATTAGAGTCGATATCCTAAAAACCTTCACTGTTCACAAAGTACATATTTTTCTAAGAGTTTTATGAAAGATCAAAGAATCAATTCAATTTTAAATTCTTACATTTAATTTATAACAAGATTTTGTATTTCGACTTAGTTTAAGAAAGAACAATTTCTAAGTTGGCCTCTGACCTTGGATCACTTATATTTTCACAAAAATACTTCAACACTTTTCTCTATTTCTAAATGCGTTTTTAAAATACTAACATTTGATTTCTTTCCTTGTGGATTTTGTGGGTGTAATCCGCTGAAAACTCTCATGAAATAAAACTCCTCCTCTAGGGGAAACCTAGAGGTTTAACGGCTTGTTGTACATGCTCAGTGCAATCGCGTCACTTGCGAAAGTGGTATAATAATTTTTAGTCCTTTTTTGTTTAGCTCGGGACGAGCAAAAGATAAGTGTGGGGGTGTGATTAGTCTCTAAAACTACATATTTTATACCACATCTTCACATTTATTTCATATTAAATTCTGCTAATAAACACCTCTCTTATATATTTCTAGGTCCATGGTGTGCAATGAAGAAGAAGACCTTAATCACCATTTAATGGGTGATTAAAGACCTATAATATAGCCATTGACTTTGGAGAGCTGATTCATCAAAACTAGGGGCTCAAAACCAGAAACCAGGACATCCAGCTGACAGGGGATAAAAGCGATAGCGCGTGGCCCTAGAATTACCGTGAAAATGCGGCTTGGGCCGCGTTTTTGCGGCCGTACTTTGGGTCAGGGTTTGCCCCTGGCCCCTTAGCCGCGTTTCCGCGGCCGAACTTTGGGCCAGGGTTTGCCCCTGGCCCCCCTTTCCCCTAGTACGTATAAATACCCCCTAGACTTTCAGAGCAGAAGATATGCAGAGTTTAGGATAGTTTTCATCTCTATTTTGTAGTTTAGGGTAGTTTAGGTTAGTATTCTTCTTCCTCCTCCTTTGTATTTTCCATTTCTTTTAGATCTTGTAATAGGGAGAGAGTGGTACATGTTGGGAAGCAAGAGTGCTTGTAATAGAAGATGATAATCTATGAAAGGTGCTCTCTTACCTTATCTTTGTTTTCTTCTCTCTAACTCTTTTTACATATTTAGCTAATCTTTTCTCTCATGGCAACTAACTACTAACCACTAACTAGTCTAACTTCATTTATGATAATTCACATGAATCTAATAGCCTCTAGTTGGTCTTGCTCTTGCAAAAGTCATTGATGGCTCATGATGATGGATCTAACACTCTAACATCTAAATCTCTTACAAGCTAATATTACTTTATCTTATTGGGTTTTGATAATTTAAGTATAACTTGCACTTATTCGTTGAATTTGGATGTGAAAGTTAACATATGAGCCATACTTTGTAATGCTCTTGAACCAAGGACTAGTGATGACCAATGATACATGTGAGGCAACTATCATTAAGAGATTAGCATGTTGGTGGAATCATTAGTAGTTAGTAGGTATGAGTTTTCTTTATCTTTTCACTTTGTTTTAGAAATATTCCAAAACACAAACATTTTTTCTTCTATGTTCTCACTTCTTTGCGTTTCCCCATACTTCTCTTTTCATTCTTTGTTTTCCTTTTCATTCTTTCAAACATTGAAGAACTTTTAACACACATGTGAATCAACTGGTAAAGCTTCTATTATCTCCCGTCTTTATGGATTCGACTCGTTTTAGCCTCTATGCTATAACGGAATTGATCGGTCACATATATTGCACACATATTATCACATTACCATGCTTGTTATCTAAATAAATCATATGAATAAGTCCTATTTTTCTTTATAAAATGCAGGCCCATTGCTAAAGGTTAGGAAAGAGAAACAAGCCCAAAAGCCCATCAAATTCTAATTTAATTCAGAATAAATTCGAAATCAGGGAATCAGGGCAGATCTTGACAAATTAGAGAAGTTGAAAACCGGTTGAAATGAATCATCCCAAATCAAGCAGTTGAAGCCAACAATCAAAGGTTGTTTCGTCAAATCCTGAAGCAGAAACGGGAAAACCAGCAGGAGGTAAAGGAGAATCACCAAACGAAGAAAATCCTCCAATCTGGTGTGGCCACCTGGCCACACCATGTCTGCAGAAACGCGGCCAAAACCACGTTTCTGTGGCCGTTTGATATATGTTGGGGGAGCGTTTGCTCCCCCAATCTTCATACGTCCCCACCCGTTGGGTTTTTGCCTATAAATATTGTATTTTTCAGAGAAAAGTGACCGGAACTTAGATTTAGTTTTTCTCTTTATTTTTAAGGTTTTGGCTCTGTGTTAGATAGTATAAAAGTTGTATCTTTGTTTTGCAATTTGTAGTTCAGTGCAATAGTAGTTAGAGAGAGGAATTGAGTGATTGTATTTTAAAGATTAAAGTGATATCAATACAAGGATCAAGCCACCTTTTCTTCCACTCCATTTTCTGGTATGTCTTACTTTATTTACTTGCATTGTTCTTTGTCTTCCATGAGTAGCTAAATCGATTTTCTGGGCTCACTATTATTCCTTTCTCTGATCCCTCTTCTTTTCTAATGGCTTTGATGAAAAGACCCAATGAATCATTTGCATGCCTAATTTAAGCCTTTCTTCTTAAAAGTGTTCTTGAAGGCACATGAGGATGGGTTTGAATTTTTAAACTTCTACTTTTTCTAAAAAACGTCTCTTGAACTTATTTTTATCTCATACTTGAACTTCTTGATGATTTAACATTCAATTTGAGATAATTTCTTAAAGAAAAGAATTAACTTTTCTAACCATCTTATGTGTTTTGCTTAAAACTTTCTAAAATCAATCTTAAGTTTTTGCCTATGATCAAGTTGAGCCACTAAGGATTTCAATAGAAGAACATATCGTTGAGTAGTGAGATAGTGAATCCAAAATTTCTTCTTTATTAAAAAAACAACAAATCACTTTTCAAACTTTTCACCTTTTCCAAAGCCTTCTCTAAATTTGCAACTTTCTTTTAATCATCTCCCTACTCTCCATTTTCTTTTTCAACTTAAAAGAAAGACACCAACTTCACTCTTTTTTATTTAATAAAAATACCGAAAAACTTCTATCGCATTCCTCCTTGTGGACACGACCCGTTAGCCCAAAGCTACATGGTAATTCCTTTCTCTTTCATTTTTCAACTAGGAAGTATCGAGGAAGCCAAAGCACACACACTTTAAATATCAATTTTAAAACATTTACTTTTTCGTGCGTGGTTTTCCCCCGATCAATTTGCTGAGTAAAGGTCTCTATGCTATTGGCCTAAGGGTACAATCAATCTTTATTTTGAAGTTTATAAAACTCATGTAGTTGGTAACACTAATCAAGTTCGAGTGTTGTTAGTATACTTGTTTTCAAGAATTAAATGATTTAGCTTCAAAAGGACATATTGAAGCATTCAAGATTGATTCAAGTATTGGACTCAAGCATAAGAAGACATATTTGGAGAAGTCTACTTGAAGCTTTTGAAGAATGTGTCTACTCTTGTCATATGTGTAAGATATTAGTTTGTTAAAATTTAGTGTAGAAGATTGATGCTCAAGATATAACACACATACGTAAAGATTTTTTCAAATAAATTTTTATGTTTATAGTTTTGAAAGTTTTTAGATAACCTATAAAATATATCTTGGTTCTGATAAATATATATGTACAAAATGATTTCAAGTTATTATTATGCTTACAAAATATTTATAAATATATTATATCAAAAGTAAATAAACAAAAACAATTTTTGGGTTCTGCTGGTCGACCGTGTCGACCGCTTGTAGAGTAAAGACTCTATCGGTCGATCGGACATGCACAAATCTTGTACAAAAGCTTTTGACTCTGCACCTGGTCTATCGCTGGCTGAGCCTTGTTTTGAGTAGGCATGGTCAGTTGACTTTTGATCGACCGTTAGCACTGAGCTCAACCTGGGCTCAGAAAGTTATTTTAGCCTGTCGACTGGCTGATCAACCGACAGCACTGAGCTCAACACTAAGCTCAAAGTGTTGTCCTGGCCGGTCGACTGCCCAATGACTATATTGATTTAGCCTTTGCTGGTCGACCGGGCGGTCAACCTCTAGTGGTCAAAGTTGCTTGTTTTATTCTTTAACGGCTATTTTCTCTTGCAAATCAGTCCAGATTCATTTCTAACAGCTATTTAAAAGTTTTAACATGTTTTAAATACAGGAATTTGCTGAGTATAGTTCTCTAACCTTCTCTTATATATAGGAGTGAAAGAGAATGTTTAAAAATCAAATTATACAAAAAATTTTCTAGTGTTCAATTCAAAACCTCAAGTGAAAAGTTTTCAGTGCTATTTATTCCAATTTCTCCATTTCACTCACACTTTCTCTTGAGCTATCATTCTCTATACTGAGCTATAAAAAAAGTGTAATAAAGAGCGTTTGAGACCTCATGAAGACCACCGAGTATTGTAAACCATTATTCTTTGATAGTTCCTCTTGGAAAGAGGGTTGTGAAATACCGTGTAGCTTAGAGCCAACGGGTCCTGTCCGCGAGGAGAGATGCAATGCAAGTGTTTTGATATTTTTGAAAAAACAAGTTTTAGTGCTGACATTTTTTTAGGAGAAAAAGAAGATGGAATGTTTAGAATTGATTTAAGAAAAAGTGAAGATTGAGAATAAGTTTTGGAAAAGAGGTTTTTTAAGAAAACTTGAGAGTGATGTTGTTTGTATTTAAGGTTAAAAGAGATCCGGGCTCATTATCTTACTACTCAACTATGTATTTTTTTTCTTAAAAATCTTAGTGCCTCAACTAGATCATAGGTCAAAATTTAGGCTTGAATTTTGAAAGTTTAAGCAAAGCAAATAAGATATTGTATGAAAAAGTTAACTCCTTTTTAAAATCACTCTTGAACAAATGTTAAATCATCAAGTTCGTTTTCTAAGTATGAAGTAAAAACAAGTTTAAGTATTGTTTTCAAAATGAAAGCTTTAGAAATCCAAACCCATCCTTAGTGCCTTCCAAAACACATGCAAAAATGCAAGGCTTAGTTTAAGGCATCCATATGATTCCGTTGGGTTCTTTGCACAAAAATCGTTCAAAACAAAGAAGGATAGAAGACAGAGACGATAGTGAGCCCAAAAAATCAATTTAGCTACTCATACTAGATGTAAAACAAAACATAGAATTGAAATGCAACATACTAGAAATTTCGAGAAGCGTTGAATAAACAATGTGAATCTCCTTTAATGTCACTTTAACAGTAAATTACATACTCTTTTCCTCTCTCTCTCACTTGTTACTGGACTAAATTATAAAGTAAAAAACTGAGATACAACTTCTCAAAACTATCTAACAATGATTCTAAATCCTAAAAATAAAGTAAGAATTTAATCATAGCCTTCATCATGTTGAACTCCAGAAAATGTAATATTTATAGCCACAAAGGGAGTAGCAGAGAATGTTTGAAGATAGGGACCAAATCGCTGGCCCAACAGAAAAAAATTTCTGATAAGATTGGAGATAAGGTTGGATATATAAACAAAATTATTTACCAAACAGAAAAGATTTTCTGATAATATCTCTTTTGGATCTCTGAATTTTGACAATATCCCTTTGATTCTTCAAGCTAACCAAATTGATTTTTATAAATATGATTTTAACTGTATTTATTTGGGTTTATCTTCAATTAACCAAACAGGTTTAATTAAATTATCATTTAATTGGCTTTTATTTGGTCTTATCTTCTCTCCTTTCATTAAGATAAACTGCAAAATATGACATTAAAACATGGAATTAGCAGGATTTATTACAAAATAGATGTACGAATTTAGTAATAAACATGCAAAAAACATGCAATAAATGTGTACAATCACACACCCACACCTATCTGTTGCTTGTCCTCGAGCAAAAACTCAAAAGACTAAGAAATTATTGTGCCACTTTCGCAGGTTACGTGACTGCACTGAGTATGCACAACAAGCCTTTAAACCTCTAGGTTACCCCTAGAGGACGAGTTTTGTCTCGTGAGGGTTTTCAGTAGATTACACCCACAAAATTCAAAAAAAAAAGTGAAACAAAGTGTTAGTATTTTTAAAACACATTTTGAGAAGATGAGAAAATATTTGAAGTATTATTGTAAAAATTCAAGTAATCTATAAGTTATAGAAAAATCGAACTTTTCATTCCTAAACTTAGTCACCATTCAAAAATTGTTATTAATCAAGGTAGGGAGTTAAACTGTATTTTTAATTTAGTCTATTATTTTACCCTAAGTCAAATGCACTTTCGTGACCGTGAATATTTGACTCGAGATTCTTCAACTCTAATTTTTATGTCTTATTTTTATAAATTTTTGGTGGTACTATCCCTTTTTTATATTAAGCTTTCTAATTTGCTCATATAACGAGCCTGAGGTCGATGACTCTTGATTGTTATTCAATTTTGTATATTTTACCACATCCATACCATGCATATTGTAAATAAAAATATGATTTTTTAATCCTTTTCTCTCTATTTTTGCAGGTCCATATTCTAATTGAGAAAAGGCCCAAAATCCCTTTAATTATCAAGAATTAAAGGAGATTAAGTCAAAGCCCAAAGAGAGCCTAAGGTTGAGCCCAGGATCTGGAGAATTCTATGCGCCAACTCAAACTTTTAGAAGGTCCACGTGGCTAACAAACTCGTGACAAACGCGCAACAGAAACCTTGGCCTCAACGGCCAAGATTCTGCCGCAGATTCACGGCTTTTGCCGCAGATCTGCGGCAGTTACAAGGCCGTTGAGGCCCGGATTTCTCTCCAACAACCTGGGTTCCAGATACTTCTCTCTGAGACTATAAATACACCACCAGGGCCTTCGCAAGGAGTGGAGTGGAAGAGAGATTAGAGATTAGATGCTTGTATTTTTGTAGGATTTTTGTAGTGCTCTAGATCTTCTTCCTCCCTAGAAATTCTGCAAAAGAGAGTTGTAAGAGAGAGAAAGCTTGTGTACACCAAGGAGTGACAACTTGTGAAGCAAGGATTGATCCATTCTCTTCTTCTCTACTTGAGCATTTTCTAGTATTACTTGCTTTCTTTAATTCTAGCTTTATTTTACTTGCAATTTAATTCATGCTTTGCTTTTCTTTTCTTATGGCTAGTAGCTAACTTTTTCTTACATGACTAGCTAAACCACTAACCTTGCTAACTACTAACTCATGGGTGATTGCTATCTTTAATCTTGCAAGTTGTATGGCCTTCTCTTCTCCGATGGGTTACTTTCATGCTTGGCAAGTTCTTGTTGTAATTCTCCATATGATTCATGTGTGCCTCATTTAGAGCCTTGTCTTTAGAACGAGTGCCTTGATGGAACATGGAGATAGATCACCAAACATATGCTATTTGTTGTACAACTTCTTTACTTCAATTAATGAATGTTGTATCTTCTTCCTTAGCATCCCTTGAGTGTCGCTCTTTTGATTCCATTATTGAAAGTCTATCTTGTAGGCCGATGACATCTATGAGTCTACAAGACAAGTCCAAGAGTGATCACCCGTCATCCAAGTGGGAAAGTAATTAGACCAACACGCAAGACAATTCCTTGCCGATGAATCAACATGAGGCATGCATTCACCATCACGGAGTTTAGTAAGTTTTAGCAAGGAAGTAAGGTTAGCTAGTCATGGTTTTTTCATCTTAAATTCTTTCTACAAGTTTTCATTCCATTTGTTTTCTTTCAAAAGTAAATATCATCTTTGATTTCTTTTCACTTTCCATCATGAACATATCCACCAATTCTTTTACTTCTTTTTTCAATTTGTTTTTATTCTTTTAAGACAAAGAAGAATCTTCGTTTTCTTTCTTCACTACCAACCGTAACGCTTCCATCGCAAGCTCTCCCTGAGAATCGACTCGGTATAGCCCATGCTATAACGGAGATAGGAAAGGGTACATTAATCATTTGGAATACATTTGTGGAGTGATCAAAGCACCTAAGGTTGAATCTAAACCTTATCTCTTTTACATAATATCTGTGCAATCTACCACACTATCCCTTTCCCAATCAAATTTTTGGCGCCGTTGCCGGGGAGAGCAACGGTTTTTGGTTTAAAGTGAAGAACTAAACGCATTTTCTTCTCTGTTGCAGGTTACAGGTGAAGAAAAAGAAAAAATAGCATTGCAGTAACATATAAGTGGATCTGGGCCTCTGCTCTTGAAAACAGAGACCAGGATCCCTCAGTTTTGCTGCAGAATCTCGCCCCAGCCGCAGATTTGCGGCAATCCTGAGTTCACTACTGACAAGTTTTCTGTAGGGTCTTCAGCTTTGCAAAATACAGCTTCTGCAATAATTCTTTTCTTGTATGCTTCACCATACTCCTGCTAATTATAATAAATAGTAAAACATTGGTTGAAACGTTAAAAATTGTTTAGACATTTGCATTCTAGGCACGTGTCTTTTCAATTCCTTTACTTTTACTGTTGAAGAGTGCTGGATGCAAGGTACGTGCGCATTGCATATTGAATAGGACTCACTCCTTGTTTGATTTTAATTACTTTGAGTGTACCTTGTTTGTTGATATCGTACACTTGCACAAATCGAATTTACGGGCATTACCCATAAAAAAAGATAAGGTGGGGATTTTATCACCCTTTCCTTAGCCCAAAAACCACTATCCCAGCACTCACTAACCCAAGCCTAATTTAATAAAAAAGTAGACGTTGGCCCTAGGGACATCTCGGACTCATTTAGGAGATTATACTAAGGGGGAAAAGTGTTGGAATTTGACTCTTGCAAAATCAGTGTTTAGGAAAGGGATTGAGGGCCGAAAGCCTGAAGGTTGGTGGTTACTTAATTAAGGAACGTCTCTGACGGAAAACCTCCCAACAACCTTGACCTTTCCTGGCTGATTAGCTTGTGGTCAAAGTCTACACTAAACCTCCCATGGACGGTCTAATCAGTTAGGAGTCGTCTAGGTCATAGGTCTACCCTAACCTAGGTTAGAATTTTTTCTTTCTTGATTGTTTATTTGTTTGTTTCTTTTTGTTTGTATTTCATTGTGTGATATGGCATTCAACAATTACAATTCTTTCCATCCTAATAATAATCCATATTTCACACAGACTCCATTCTATTCGGATAATTCCAACCCGGTGTTTTACAATATGCACCAACCAAATACACCGGGTTGGCCTTATCCGAATCATTCCAACCCATACCCACAATCTAATAACCATAATTTCCATAATGATTTCAACTCGTCACAGAGTCATTGGGGATTCACGTACCCCGAGTCAAATTTTCAAACTCCTTGTCCACCATATTCACCTTGTCCACAGTATTCATTTCCCGATTCCGCTTCATATGCTCCTTTTTCTGAACCACCAATTGAAGAAAAATCTGAGTTACTAAGGAGTTTAGAAGCCAATCTTCAGAGGGCCGAGCAAGAACTTTCAAAAAAATTGGCCTCTCCAATTCCACAGTATTTTCAAGAGTCTTGCTCAGTTCCACCTCTTCATAATGAACAACCATTTGTCATGGAAACAAGTAAAGAACTCTTGTGTGAGTCCAAGCTTCAATCTCTATACATGTGTGACTCACATTATTCACAAACTTTCCACAGTCAAGATTCTTATACTCCCATTCTAGAGCAGCCATTTGTAGAAATATCACGTTTAGAAAAGAGTATAAACATCTTGCAATAGTCTTTGTTACAATATAAAAAAACACGTGCCGAGTCTTTCAATAAGGTGGATGAACAATTGAGTCAATTGGTTAACATCTATAGGAATGAGGAAACTCTATCTTATCAACCTTTGACCAATTCAACTATGCCACACTCTATTGATATGACCCAAGACTCCTATCATTTTGGTAATCATGATTCAATTTCAGCACGACCACCTGAACTTGTCCAAACTTCAGATCCCATTGACATTTTGGCAAGTTTTTCTTTTCCTGAAATTGAACTTGAACATGAATATGATCCTGAACTTCCACTTGATGATTCGATTCTACTTTCTGATCCAATAATGACTCCCGTATCTTTATCTGATTTCACTCCATTTCCAAAGTCAGTATTGGATCCAGTGCCTATCCATTGTGAAATTGAATCACCAAAATTTTATGATGATCATATTGAACTTGACCAATTTCATACTTTTGAAAGTCCCATTGATAAATTGGCAAGTTCACATTTTTGTGGAATTGAACTATATGAGGAATGTGATCTTGAACCCCAACTTAGTGATTCAATTCTCTTTCCTAATTCAATAATGACTCCGGTAACTTTACCTGACTTCAATCTTTTCCCGGAGTCGACATTGGATCCTGTCCCAATTCATAATGAAGTTGAATCACCCATCTTTGAGGATCATATTGAACTTGACCAATTATACACTTCTGAAGATACTATTGACAAATTGGCAAGTTCTCCATTCTTTGGTATTGAACTACATGAGAAATGTGACCTAGATTCTCACAATCTCTTTACTTCTGAAACTGATTGTACAATTCTGACGGAAGATGTTGACCTTAGTTTTGAAGAATTGTATGGCGATGAGTTAGAATTCCTTAATATTGGAAGTAAAGAGATAACACCCATATTAGGTCACATTCCATTGTTGGATAATACATGTGGACTGGAGTTTCAACTTCTTGACTTGGACCCAATTCCTGAACTCATTTCGACTCCTGAATCTTTACTCGACTTAAGTCACCTTCCTGAGTCGGTATTAGTTCCTGTCCTTCCTGAGTCCAAGTCAACCGTTCTATCATTTCATACACCATTCTGGGACAAGGTAGTTGACAAATTTGACTCCGAAATTAGTTATTGAAAATGGAAATTAGATGGGGTTAAATACTTAATAAAAATCCTTCATGGATTTATCTTTTTAGTGGGTTGTATTCAAGATATTTCTGGTGGGTTCCTCCAAACCCAAAGTAAAGTTGATTGGGCCATGTTTCGTGGACCAATCAGGCCGCCACCGGAACCACCACCTTGAGGTGATTTTTCCTTCCCTCTCTATTTTGTTTCATGCATACATAAATCATGATGCATTGAGGACAATGCATGAAATAAGTGTGGGGGAGGGTTTACTAACATAGAGTTTTTAGATTTTCTTTCTTTTACACTTCTTTTAGAAATAAAAAAAAATATAATAAAAAAAACTTTTTGAAATAAGAGACAAAGTTTTGATCTATTTTTAAGAAAATTAAGATGTATCTTAGAAATTAAGAAAGCCTTAATTATGACATCTTAAACCTAGTTGAAATAATAGATCTTGTTTGAAATTATAGGCTAAGTAAGAAAAATTGAGGAGATATTTTTATCTTGAATTTTTGCCTTAGATAGTAGGCACTTCACACTTACACGTTTTTGGGATGGAAACAAAGACCAAAAAGGCCATAAAAAAAAAGAGAAAAAGAAAAAGAAAAATATATATATATATAAATAAAACATCATTTATTAAGCTGGATAATTGTGCCTCAAGAAGCATGATTATTCACGCCTAACGGTGGTAAAGGAAATAAATAATCCCCTTTAGTTTTGTGGCCTTTTTCACTCGAGTCCTTAAACCCGAGGGATGTTTTCTCATCTGGTGCCCTAAGACCTACTGGTTTGGGAGTCATCGGTTATAGGCTCGTTACAAGGGTGAACTAGAAAGCCTAAACTAAGGGAAGAATAAGAAAAAGAAAAAATAATATATATAGATAAATAAATGGCTTGATGGTTAGAGTTGAAATCCCAGAAATCTTCACTGTCACGGTGTGCATACTATCTAGGTTTTATGAAGGATAAAATATTCAATCCAATTTTGAATTCTTACCTTAATTGAAGACAAGATCTTGCATAGAGACTAAGTTTAAGAAAGAATGATTATAGGTGAACTTATGACCTTAGATCACTTATATTTTTGCAAAAATAGTTCGAAAACATGTCTCTCTTTCAAAATGAATTTTCAAAACACTAACATTTGTTTTCTTTCTTTATGGATTTTGTGGGTGTAATCCGCTGAAAACCCTCAGGAGACAACACTCCTCCTCTAGGGTAACCTAGAGGTTTAACGGCTTGTTGCACACGCTCAGTGCAATCGCGTCACCTGCGAAAGTGGTGTAATAAAATTGGTAGTATAGTTTTTCTTTTTGTTTTGCTCGGGACGAGCAAAAGAATAAGTGTGGGGGTGTGATTGTTATTCAATTTTGCATATTTTACCACATCCATACCATGCATATTGTAAATAAAAATGTGATTTTTTAATCCTTTTCTCTCTATTTTTGCAGGTCCATATTCTAATTGAGAAAAGGCCCAAAATCCCTTTAATTATCAAGAATTAAAGGAGATTAAGTCAAAGCCCAAAAGAGAGCCCAAGGTTGAGCCCAGGATCTGGAGAATTCTATGCGCCAACTCAAACTTCCAGAAGGTCCACGTGGCTAACAAACTCGTAACAAACGCGCAACAGAAATCTTGGCCTCAACGGCCAAGATTCTGCCGCAGATCCACGGCTTTTATCGCAGATCTGCGGCAGTTACAAGGCCGTTGAGGCCCGGATTTCTCTCCAACAACCTGGGTTTCAGATACTTCTCTCTGAGACTATAAATACACCACCAGGGCCTTCGCAAGGAGTGGAGTGGAAGAGAGATTAGAGATTAGAGATTAGATGCTTGTATTTTTGTAGGATTTTTGTAGTGCTCTAGATCTTCTTCCTCCCTAGAAATTCTGCAAAAGAGAGTTGTAAGAGAGAAAGCTTGTGTACACCAAGGAGTGACAACTTGTGAAGCAAGGATTGATCCATTCTCTTCTTCTTTACTTGAGCATTTTCTAGTATTACTTGCTTTCTTTAATTCTAGCTTTACTTTACTTGCAATTTAATTCATGCTTTGCTTTTCTTTTCTTATGGCTAGTAGCTAACTTTTTCTTACATGACTAGCTAAACCACTAACCTTGCTAACTACTAACTCATGGGTGATTGCTATCTTTAATCTTGCAAGTTGTATGGCCTTCTCTTCTCCGATGGGTTACTTTCATGCTTGGCAAGTTCTTGTTGTAATTCTCCATATGATTCATGTGTGCCTCATTTAGAGCCTTGTCTTTAGAACGAGTGCCTTGATGGAACATGGAGATGGATCACCAAACATATGCTATTTGTTGTACAACTTCTTTACTTCAATTAATGAATGTTGTATCTTCTTCCTTAGCATCCCTTGAGTGTCACTCTTTTGATTCCATTATTGAAAGTCTATCTTGTAGGCCGATGACATCTATGAGTCTACAAGACAAGTCCAAGAGTGATCACCCGTCATCCAAGTGGGAAAGTAATTAGACCAACACGCAAGACAATTCCTTGCCGATGAATCAACATGAGGCATGCATTCACCATCACGGAGTTTAGTAAGTTTTAGCAAGGAAGTAAGGTTAGCTAGTCATGGTTTTCTCATCTTAAATTCTTTCTACAAGTTTTCATTCCATTTGTTTTCTTTCAAAAGTAAATATCATCTTTGATTTCTTTTCACTTTCCATCATGAACATATCCACCAATTCTTTTACTTCTTTTTCCAATTTGTTTTTATTCTTTTAAGACAAAGAAGAATCTTCGTTTTCTTTCTTCACTACCAACCGTAACGCTTCCATCGCAAGCTCTCCCTGAGAATCGACTCGGTATAGCCCATGCTATAACGGAGATAGGAAAGGGTACATTAATCATTTGGAATACATTTGTGGAGTGATCAAAGCACCTAAGGTTGAATCTAAACCTTATCTCTTTTACATAATATCTGTGCAATCTACCACACTATCCCTTTCCCAATCAACTCTCAAATCGGATGGTCCTAGGGCACCGGGTGAGAAAACACCCTAATGACTTAAGGACCTGTGCAAATAAGGCCACAAAACTTAAGAATTTTATTAATTATTGTTGGCCCAAAGGCCCATCACTCTAGTTTTGATGATGATCAACTCATGTAGTTATGTTTACTAATGATCTTGTTTTTAATTAGTGACAGATTTGTTATCAAGATTTTAGTAGGTGTGGAGCTTCAACAAAGGATTTAACGACAAGTTTTGGAGCTAGCACCGGTTGATTCACGAGCCTATGCATCAAGTTCACATCAAGTACTCAAGAGGAGTCGAGCTCGTTGGATTGCGTTTGGACCAAGTCAAGATGATGAGAAGACTTCAAGGGAAGACTTCAAGATCAAGACTTGTGTCTAGGTATAAGATTTAGTTTTTAGAAGATTTAGTTTTTAGATAAAATGTAAAGGATAGAGTAGTTGGTGGATTGCTCAAGTATACCATGCACACACACTCTTGATAGAATTGTTTTCATAAAAGAATTTTCAGTTTAGAAAAGACTTTCATTTTGGAAAAAATACTATTTTGTTTTTGGTATTCATGTTTACTTCTTTCAACCAAAATCAAGTTTATGCTTATTGTCAAAAACATAGATATTTCATCTTGATTGTGTAGTGGATCATATCCATACACACTATGCTTTAAAAGTATATCTTGTTTTTGTATTTGATGAAGATTTGGAGAAACAAGATTTTGGAAAATACAAGTTTTCAATTGAGCCAATATTTTCAACTTACAAAAATAGTCCAAATCTTTTATAACATGCCTTGATTTTGTGCAAGCATGTTTGTTTATCAAAGTATATTGGTTAAACTATTTTTGTAGATTTTTAAGTAATTTATGGGATTTTTATTTGAACCAAAAGACTTAGTTTTTAATCCCAGAAAAATAGTTTCCAGGCTTCAGCAAGTCGACTGTATAGTCGACTTGGTCTGAAGTCGGTCGACCGGATCGGTCGACCGACGTGCACAGACGTGCACGCCTTTGTGCACTGGAGGACGGCCGACCGTGCCGGTCGACCGATCCAGAGAGCTCTGCCCTCTGAAAATTTCGGCCGACCGTACGGGTCGACCGACAGAGAGTTCTACTCTCTGCTCCAGTGGCTCGGTTGACCCGGGCGGTCGATCGTGGCTCCAACGGTCGGATTTCTGACCGTTGGTGGTCGACCGGGCGGGTCGACCGGCAGGTCTGACAGAGCCCCAACGGCTAGTTTTCCAGACTCTATATAAAGGGTCATTTTGGGGCTGTTTTCTTCAAGATTTGGAGATTGTTTTTGAGCCAGTTTTCCCTACTCATTTTCAGAGTTTTTCTCTCCACAAAATAGAGAGCAAATATTTTCTATCTAAAAGGAAAGTTTTATCAAGAGTGTAAAAGAGAATTTCTTGAGTTTTCCTCCACCATCTCTTTCCTTGTTTTTCTCACAAACACTTGAGCAACCCATTGAGCTATTCATTCTATAGGAGTGTTATTGTGAGAGGATTTTAGGTGATCAAGAGTTGTGATCACCAAAGTTCTACTTTGTTCCTTTGAGGAGGCGGACGGTTGTGTTCGCATTGTTTCGGGTCCTAGTGGGGACTCGGTGGTTTCGAGTTCGTGTGTGAACCCCGTGTTTGAGGTGCGGCCTCGGCAAGCTTGTGGGGCTTGTGTGTGTACGGGACTAGGGAGTCCGAGGGCTTGTAGGTGTTGTGGCACCGAGGAGAGATCCATTGGGATCTTGCATAGTGGAAATGCTTCGTGTGTCGAATGCGGGGATGTAGAGCAAGTGTGCTCGAACCTTGAAACAAACCCTTTGTGTTTGCGATTGCCTTTTCTCTCTCTCTCTCTCTCCCTTTCTTATATCTTGCATTCAATTATAGTGTAAATCTTTATATGCTTGATATACTTGTGTGCTCATTATTATACTTGCTTGGGATTGTTTGCTAACACTTGTATTCAACCAAGAGAGCCAACGCGGCACCTCAACCCATTCAAGGGGAATCTAGAGGAGTTAGTCCAGAGCCCTTCACGGGGAATTCGGCTACACTCTTGTGTTAAACATAGTGTTTAGCGTAAAAAGATTAATTTGGTCATAATTGTTTTTAGCTTCTGCATCATTTGGCATTAAGTGACCATTAGATTAGCCATCACCTATTCACCCCCCCTCTAGGTGAACCTTCAATTGGTATCAGAGCCAAGTGCTCTTGATTTGGGTCTAACAACCTAGAGTTAAAGATCCTCGTTTTTGGCTAATCACTTTATTTGTACACACACTATGGATTTCATGGCACCACCCACTTTTGACATTCTTAACATCCAAATTTGGAAGATTAAGATGTCTATGTACCTCAAAGCCCTAGGCATTCATGTATATCTTGCTACCACTAATGAATCATATGTTAATAATAGCAAGTATTTTGAGGCTAACTCAAAAGCCATTCATGCTTTAAATCAACCCTAAATGATGATTATCTATCTAGGGTTTCTAATGTTGATTCGACTTTTGTAGTGTGGAACACCCTCCTCTCCCTTGGCGAAAAAGAACAATACTATGCGGGGAGCGATTCGGACGTTGGAAGCAACATCTCCAACGCATGCTATATGGTCCAAGGGGATAACCCCCTTGAGGTAACTACCGAATCCGAGGTAGAAGATGATAATATGTCATATGATGAGCTTAGAACTTTTTGTCAACTATTGCTTGAGAAATATGACATGATTAAAAAGGAAAATAAAAATTTGAAAAAGAACATTGCTTGCATGCATATAGAACAAGATTCATTTAAATCTAACATTGCATGCTTAGAAAAAGAAAATAACAATTTGAAAAAGAATTTTGATTGCATGCTTAATGAAAAATTAGTAACTAAGGTTGCATGCTTAGAAAAGGAAAAGATGTTTTGAATAATGAGAGTGTTTTCCTTATGTCTAAATTAAATGAATTGTGTGAAGGGAACACTATTTTGAAAGATAAGATTATTTTGGTGAAAAAACAAAAAGAAATTGCTTTTCAAGAAAACACTACTTTGAAGAAGAAAATTTTTGCAGAAAAAGAAAAAGTTTCTAAAAAGAATAAAAATGATTCTATTTCTCACTACTCTTTACATGCTACCATTGATGATAGTGAGATTAAGAATTTGAAAAATAAAATTAATAATTTGAGTTCAACTTTGAACTCTTGTGCATTCAACCATTCTAGATTGGAGTCCATGTTTGCAAAGAAACAAACTCCTCATGTTCATGCACATCACTCTCATCATGCATTTGCTTATGTTGCACGTCATGACCACACACATACACATAAGCATTCTAAGGTGTACACATGTACACATTGTGGCCGCAAAGGCCATTTAGCAAAGTTTTGTTTTGACAAGTTGCATTATTTAAATTTTGCTAAAAATAAAAATGTTTGGGTTCCTTACAAGTCTAACCCTAAAGGACCCAAAAGAAAATGGGTACCAAAACCCCCACCCCGTGTTTTTGATGTAGGTGAGGGATCTCTCAAGACGTGAGAGACTTGGTGCCTTGATGGTGGATGCAATGGACTTTATGGGCACATCTTAGACGCATCACTATCAAGGAGGTTTTGGTGGGACGACTACCATGATTGGAGCTTTGGAGTTGGTAACAATCTCTAAACTCCTACTTTTTATGTACATGCTTCTTTCATTTGATTATCATGTAGCATGTTCATGTTTATTTGTTTTTATGTGCTTCATGTGGTAAAATCTAGTTTAAATGTAGTTTTTATCAAAACTTGAATTTATACATGTACAAATAGTGAGAACAAATTGATTCATATATGTTTGCACTTCATGCTCATTTGTACCCACTATATGCATATGTATAGCCTAATTTTGATGATTCTTTCATTTATACTTGTTTTACCTATTTTCATGTTTTACTTCATGTATATGTATTTTTATTCAAATCTAATAAATATACATGTATACCCGTGAGTCTCTTGACTTCATGCAAATATATTTGATAGACTCTTTTATGTTTGGGATATGTACGTGTATTGTTAGGAGTGGATAAATCATACATATGCCTAGAAGTGTATTATTTTTTTGGAAAAATAAATTTTCATGTTTTATGAAATGTTATTCATCTTTTTGTGCCTAAATGTCTATTTTCATGAAAATGCTATTTACATAACCTTTGAACACTCATCTTTTACTTTTCAAGACAATTTTGAGCTTTATGGACTATGAGTGCTTGAACTTTTATGTACTTAGTATGATTCATGAAATACATATGCTTTGATTTCATGTTTTTGAAGGATCTTTAACTAGTTTTTCAAAAATTATTTTAACTAGTTATTGTTCCTCATTTGGTAGTGATTTTCAATGCTAAAATATTTTCAAATCTATTTCTGAAAACCCCTACCATCAATGGGAGGATGGATGGGCGATTATGCCTTGTATGCTTCATTGAAAATCTTCTATCTTGAGCATATGAAGGGTGGTAGGTTATGAGTTATACACTTGATCTTATTGTTATGTCAATTGGTATCATTGGATTCTTTCAATTGGTATCTAAATTGATAATTTTTGTATATACTCATATTTTGTTTTCTTATATATGTATGTATCAATGTCAATTGGTATACTCATTTCATATATATATATGAGTTTCATGTGCTTAACTTTCAATTGGTTCACATTTTTAAAAGCACAAAGTTTATGATGAAAAATAAAAATTTTGATCATTATGTTTACTATTGGTATCAATATGTTTCAACTTCATATTTGTTAAATTTCAATTGGTATCAATATGATTTACAATAATGATTATTTTCAATTTGGTATCTTAAAATTTGTTTGTTTTACAAGAGCTCTGATACCTTTAAAAATTTTGTTTAAGAAAAATTAAAAAAAATGTTTTGATTTATATTTCTTATATGCAAGGAGAGCTTAACATATCTTCTACATATAGATTCATGTTGAGTGTATTGTATATTGAGGAGCTTGACAACTCTTCTTTATGTGGTACACGTGTGTAGGGGGAGCTTCACATCTCCTCTTATGCATTACATAATATGTGTTATGTGAATTGGGGCTTGTCATCCCTTCTTCATGTAGTGCATATGTGTAGGGAAGCTAACTTAGCGTCTTCCTCTTCATGAATATATATCGCATATAACCCTTTATTGGTATGTTTGACCCCTTATTGATCTCTTTGTTTATGACAAAAAGGGGGAGAAAGATTTAATGATTTTGTTTTTACCTTAAACCCTTTGTTGATGATTGACAAAAAGGGGGAGAGGTATTTGCTATATATGCATGTTTTTATAAAAGAATTTATGTTTATGTATATATGTTTTGTTTTGCAAATAGGAGAAAAAGAATTTGATTTTATTTTATCTCCTTGATTTGCATACATGTCATGTGCTTCATTTCCATATTATATTGTTTATTTGTTATTTGTTATGCATGAGTTAAGGGGAGCTTCTTTGGAGCTTTACTTTAATCCATGCATATATAACTTCATGAGTTTTATCATCATCAAAAAGGGGGAGATTGTTGGCCCAAAGGCCCATCACTCTAGTTTTGATGATGATCAACTCATGTAGTTATGTTTACTAATGATCTTGTGTTTAATTAGTGACAGATTTGTTATCAAGATCTTAGTAGGTTGTGGAGCTTCAACAAAGGATTTAAGACAAGTTTTGGAGCTAGCACCGGTTGATTCACGAGCCTATGCATCAAGTTCACATAAGTACTCAAGAGGAGTCGAGCTCATTGGATTGCGTTTGGACCAAGTCAAGATGATGAGAAGACTTCAAGATCAAGACTTGTGTCTAGGTATAAGATTTAGTTTTTAGAAGATTTTGTTTTTAGATAAAATGTAAAGGATAGAGTAGTTGGTGGATTGCTCAAGTATACCATGCACACACACTCTTGATAGAATTGTTTTCATAAAAGAATTTTCAGTTTAAAAAAGACTTTCATTTTGGAAAAAATACTATTTTGTTTTTGGTATTCATGTTTACATCTTTCAACCAAAATCAAGTTTATGCTTATTGTCAAAAACATAGATATTTCATCTTGATTGTGTAGTGGATCATATCCATACACACTATGCTTTAAAAGTATATCTTGTTTTTGTATTTGATGAAGATTTGGAAAAATAAGATTTTGAAAAATACAAGTTTTCAATTGAGCCAATATTTCCAACTTACAAAAATAGTCCAAATCTTTTATAACATGCCTTGATTTTGTGCAAGCATGTTTGTTTATCAAAGTATATTGGTTAAACTATTTTTGTAGATTTTTAAGTAATTTATGGGATTTTTATTTGAACCAAAAGACTTAGTTTTTAATCCCAGAAAAACAGTTTCCAGGCTTCAGCAAGTCGACTGTATAGTCGACTTGGTCTGAAGTCGGTCGACCAGATCGGTCAACCGACGTGCACAAACGTGCACGCCTTTGTGCACTGGAGGACGACCGACCGTGCTGGTCGACCGATCCAGAGCGCTCTGCTCTCTGGAAATTTCGGCCGACCGTACGGGTCGACCGACAGAGAGTTCTACTCTCTGCTCCAGTGGCTCGGTCGACCTGGGCGGTCGACCGTGGCTCCAACGGTCAGATTTCTGACCGTTGGCGGTCGACCGGGCGGGTCGACCGACAGGTCTGACAGAGCCCCAACGGCTAGTTTTCCAGACTCTATATAAAGGGTCATTTGGGGGCTGTTTTCTTTAAGATTTGGAGATTGTTTTTGAGCCAGTTTTTCCTTCTCATTTTCAGAGTTTTTCTCCACAAAATAGAGAGCAAATATTTCCTATCTAAAAGGAAAGTTTTATCAAGAGTGTAAAAGAGAATTTCTTGAGTTTTCCTCCACCATCTCTTTCCCTGTTTTTCTCACAAACACTTGAGCAACCCATTGAGCTATTCATCCTATAGGAGTGTTATTGTGAGAGGATTTTAGGTGATCAAGAGTTGTGATCACTAAAGTTCTACTTTGTTCCTTTGAGGAGGCGGACGGTTGTGTTCGCATTGTTTCAGGTCCTAGTGGGGACTCGGTGGTTTCGAGTTCGTGTGTGAACTCCGTGTTTGAGGTGCGGCCTCGGCAAGCTTGTGGGGCTTGCGTGTGTACGGGACTAGGGAGTCCGAGGGCTTGTAGGTGTTGCGGCACCGAGGAGAGATCCATTGGGATCTTGCATAGTGGAAATCCTTCGTGTGTCGAAGGCGGGGATGTAGAGCAAGTGTGCTCGAACCTCGAAACAAACCCTTTGTGTTTGCGATTGCCTTTTCTCTCTCTCCCCCTTTCTTATATCTTGCATTCAATTATAGTGTAAATCTTTATATGCTTGATATACTTGTGTGCTCATTGTTATACTTGCTTGGGATTGTTTGCTAACACTTGTATTCAACCAAGAGAGCCAACGCGGCACCTCAACTCATTCAAGGGGAATCTAGAGGAGTTAGTCCAGAGCCCTTCACGGGGAATTCGGCTACACTCTTGTGTTACACATAGTGTTTAGCGTAAAAAGATTAATTTGGTCATAATTGTTTTTAGCTTCCGCATCATTTGGCATTAAGTGACCATTAGATTAGCCATCACCTATTCACCCCCCCTCTAGGTGAACCTTCAATTATATGGACCACTTTTAGACGTAAATACTCATGCTTTATTAGGCTCAAATACCAAGCTTAATCAAAATTTTTAATATATATATATTTCTTTTTTTTCAAACTTATCTAATTACCTTTTACATAAATACCAAGGCTTGCTTAGGCCAAAGCACGTAGCTAATCAATAACTAGATTTGTTTTTTCATATATATATTTCTTTTTCTTTTTTTTATCTAAGGCATAAGAATCTTTATTTTTGAGCCCTAAGTATGCAAGTGTATAAAGTATGCATATTTCATTAAAATAAAATCAAGACTAAATTACTTTTTCAATTTTTCTTCCTAACCCTAGAAATCAAACAAATAATCTTATTTTGACCAAGTATAAGAAATCCTAATTATGATTCTCCTATTCCTTAAAATTAACTTAATTTCATATAAAAACTAGGTCCAAATATTGTTTCTCTTTTCAAAAAGTTTTTAAAAGCAATTTTTTTAATAAATTAAGAAAAAATCTTTGTCTATGTCATGTTAGAACCCTCCCCTACACCTATCTCATGCATTGTCGTCGATGTATGAAAGAAATATACAGATGCATGAAATAAAATGTAAAAAAGGCGATGCTACTGATACACTGGGTCGAATAGACCTATAACTGTTTCATTTACTGGCACCGATTCTAAGAAAAGTTTAAGGCATTGACTCTTTACCTTAAGATCATTCCCATTCTTGGTGTCACTGATTTCTATAGCACTGTATGGAAACATAGTCTTTACAATGATAGACTTGTCCATCTTGACTTTAGCTTTCCTGGAAAATGATGAAGCTTAGAATTATAGAGTAAGACTTTTTGTCCGGGAAAAAAGTTTTCCTTATGATATGCTATCATGAAAAATCTTAACTCTATTTTTTGTGATCTTTGCATTCTCATAAGCCTCATTTCTCAATTCCTCTAATTTGAAAATTTCTAATTTTTGAAGGTCACCAGGCTTGTCCAAATAGAAATTTAGCTGCTTGATTTCCCATAAGGTCTGGTGCTCTGACTCAATGGGTAGGTGATAAGCCTTCCCGAAGACTAACCTATATGGAGACATTCCTAAAATCATCCTAAAAGTAGTCGTGTAGGCCCATAAGTCATTTACAAGTTTGGTGGACCAATTTCCAATTTTGGCTCACAGTCTTCTCCAAAATAAGTTTAATTTGTATATTGAAAACTTTTACTTGCCCATTAGTTTGAGGATGATATGGTATGGACAATTTGTGTGTTATGACATTTTTTTCGCATAAGAGCTTCAAAAGTTCTATTGCTGAAATGACTACCATTGTCGCTAATAATGGCTCAAGGGATTCCGAAGCGCGAGAAAATGTTCTCTTTTAAGAACTTGACAACAATCTTGTTGTAATTTGTCTTGTTTGGAATGACTTCTACCCATTTTGACACATAATCCACAACAACCAATATATACTGGTTTCCAAATGAGTTAGGAAAAGGACCCATAATGTCGATGCCCCAAATAAAAAAGTTCTACTTTTAGAATTGGGTCGAAGGACATCATATTTCATTTTGAAATCCTTTCTACTATATGGCATTTAGAGCAAGTCTTGCAAATTCAAAAGTATCTTTGAACAAAGTGGGCCAATAGAACCCAATTTGTAGCACTTTTTCAGCAATCTTGCGGGGACCAAAGTGTCCACCATATGCAAGCTTGTGACAAAAGGACAGAATATTCTTAATTTCCTCATCGGGAATGCATCTCCTAATGATTTGGTTGGAATAGTACTTGAAAAGATATGGTTCCTCCCTAAAGAAATACCGGACTTGAGATAAGAATCGATATACATCCTATTTCAACCACTGAGATAGAGTTTGATTTGTGAGTAAGTAGTTCACTATGTTGGAAAACAACATTCCCTAAAGGCAACTAAGAGTTGTTCATCAGGAAAGTTATCATTGATGGGCAATTCGTTGCATGGAGAATTTGGGATACGCGAGAGATAATCAGCAACAATATTTTCTATGACTTTCTTATATCATATCTCGAGATCAAATTCTTGAAGAAGGAGGATCCAACGAATTAGTCAGGCCTTGGCATCCTTCTTCATCATAAGGTATCTCAACGCAGAATGATCGATGAAAATAGTGGTTTTGGACCCAAGTAGGTAGGAACGAAATTTCTCTAATGCAAATACCATCGCCAAGAATTCCTTCTCGGTTGTAGTGTAATTCTATTGCGCACATTGAGAGTCCTAATTGAGTAATAAATCATGTGCTGCTTGTTATCAACGCGTTGTCCTAAGACAGCGCCTATGACAAAATCTGAAGCGTCGCACATGATTTCAAACGGCTTTGATCAATCTGGTGCAAAAATGATTGGTGCAAAAATAAGTTCATCTTTAGCTTCTCCCAAGTATTAATACATCCACTATGAAAAGTGAAAGGCACGTCCTTAGCTAAAAGGTTAGTTAAGGGTCTTTAATAAACCTACGACAAAAATCGGTGTGTCCTAAGAAGGATTAGATATCTTTGATACATTTCGGCGTAGGGAGCTTAGCTATGACCTCAATATTAGTTTTTATCCACTTCAATTCCTTCCTTAAAATTTCATGACCAAAGACAATTCCATGTCTTACCATGAAGTGGCATTTCTCTCAATTCAGTGTTAGATTTTCTCAGTACAATGTTGGAGGACAAGTTCGAGATGGTGAAGAAATTGATCGAATAAATCTTCATAAATAAATAAATCATCCATGAATATTTCTAATAATCATTCTCCCTTGTTGGAGAAAAGACTCAACATGTAACGTTGAAAATTTGTTGTGTATTGCACAAGCTGAATGACATTCGGCAATAAGCAAATATCCCAAGTGGACATGTGAACGTGGTCTTCTCTTTGGTCCTCTGATGGGAATCTGATTGTACGCCGAATAATCATTTAAGAAATGTTAATACTCATGGCTAGCTAACCGTTCAAGCATTTGATTAATGAACAAAAGCGGGAAGTGCTCCTTACAAGTTGCAGCATTTAACTTCTTATAGTCAATATAAACTCGAATCTTCGTGGGAAGCTGAGTTTGGATCAACTCTTTATTCTCGTTTTCCACCACGATGAAATCAGATTTCTTCGGAACCACGTGGACAAGACTTATCCATTAGTATTGAAAATAGAATAGTTGATCACATTATCTAGGAGGATTTAGAATTTCAATGCGAACAACCTCTTGCATTATTGTTTTAACCTACGTTGTGGGTTTATCTTGGATGTTGCTTTTCATTCAGATGAATGAGATATTGAATGATGGTTGACTCAACCTCTTGATGCTGGTCATCATCCAACCAATGGCTTCCTTATGTTTTCTAAGAACTGACATAAGACTTTCTTCATGCCTGGAAGTCAAATATGACGCTATGATGACTGGTAGAGTCTCTTGTTCACCTAAGTAGACGTATTTGAGATGCTTAGGTAAAGCTTTCAATTCTACGGAAGGGGAAGGCTTAATGGAAGGAGGAGTCAAGTTTGTTGCTCTAAATTTGGTGAGATAGGGCTTGATGCTTAACTCACAACAGACTCGACAATCTGGTCAAGATCAAAATCCATAGACTCCAATTCGTACTCACTTTCAGTTTCTAGCTTCAATTTTTCTCTATGTTCACTTGTCATGTTCTCAATGAGGTTTACTTCAAAAGTTTAACTTTTTACATCTCGAGGTTACTTTTTAGGTAATTGACTTCTCTAGTCATGTCTCAAAAGGTTAACCTCATGGATCCATTCCCATAGTTGATAATTGTGTTGGAAGTAGAAAGGAATAGGCGCCCTAGGATAACGAGAGTTTGAGACCTAGGATTGCACATAGGTTATGTCTTAAGAACTATGAAATCAACGGGGTAGATAAACTCTCCGACCCAGATAAGGACATGATTGATTTCCCCTTTGGGAACCTTCACTGACCGTCAGCCAATTGGATGGTGACTCGTGTTGGACTAAGCTCGCCCAACCGAGTTGTTGATAAACTGCGAAGGGGAGCAAGTTGATGCTTGCTCCCAAATAAGGAGTGCCCGATAAATTTTGGATTGTCCTATTTGCATTCAATTGTAGGACAACCTGAATCCTTGTACTTGACAGGGATCGAACCCGACAGTAGCTCACTAATGTTAGTGGCCAAAAATACTTTCTTTAGTACATTAGACTTTCTCTTCTTGGTGCGTTCTTAAGAAATTTTGCATATGACGGACTTGTTGGATAGCATCAAGAAGTGGCATATTAATCTTCACTTGATTAAAGATCTAAATTATCTTGTCCATGTGTGCATTTTAGTTGTTCTTAAGCCTATTTGAAAATAGTATTATATGCTTGTGCACCTGATCAGCTGACTTGTCTTTATCTGACTCGCCAGATTTGGATGGAATGGAACTAGAAGAGGTGAATGCTAATGGTTGGTTATGCTGAATAGGATTGGTGGCATAGACACTTAATTATCAATTTTCTTACCCGACCTCAATGTATGAATAATATTGCATTGATTCATTTGATCTTCTTGAGCCAAATAAGATTTAGTAGAGTTTCTAGAGTTTGTCAACGTCTGACTAGGCAAAGTCCCTTTGGACCTTTCACTTAGTGAACTATCTAACTGACTCATCTAAATCTCTAACCTAGAAATTGCTTGACTGTTGTTGTTTAACAGTTATCCCGTGTTTTTTATGTAGGATGCCATTATCTTCTCCAAGTCGGTCAATTTCTCTTCAGCTGGAGGACTTTGGAAGGAAGACTGTGAAGCTTGGTTAGGAAAAATTTTGTCATAATTAGAAAAATTAGATTGATAATTGGAAGAATTGTTATGATAATTTGGATAGTCGGGTGATGATTGGGAGAATTGTGATTATGATTGGGTGTTGGAAGTGGTTTGATCGTGAGTGATCATTATTATTTTGGCTCCATGAGAAATTCAGGTGATTCCTCCAGCCCGTTGGCCCAGAGGCCATTCACTCTAGTTTTAATGATGATTAACTCATGCAGTTATAGTTCACTAATAATCTTGTAACATTTAGTTTCAGATATTTGATCAAGATATTAGTAGGTGATTAGCTTCAAAAAAGGTGGCTTGGAGCTTTCACATGGCGATTCATGAGCTCGAGCGTCAAGATCGCATCTAGCACTCGGTTGGAGTCAAGCTCGTTGGATCAGTTTTGGGTCGAGTCGACTTAGAGAAGGAGTTCTACAAGAAGACCTTGATTTGTTTAGTTTAAGATTTTGACTAGATCATTGTAAAGATTAGATAGTATTGATATGCTCAAGTTCACAATACACACACTTGTTTAAAGTTTCATGTTTGTTTTCGGTTTAACTGGTTTTGGATTTCTGGTTCAAAATATGGTTTTCATGAATAGATAGAATCAAAATAAGTTTACAAGTTTTAATGTATATTAGATTTGATCTATTTACAACTATGCTTTATCGAGTTAGAAAAACTTATTTTGGTAGTCTATTTCATGAGTTGGAGTTTTGTAGTTAAACAAAACTTATTTTTGGATTTCATGTCAAAAACATAGATATAATATCTTTCATGTATATTGAATTCTATCCATATTCAACTTTCTTAAAAGTTATTTCAATATCATGTTTTTGTATTTACATGTGTTTTGGAGAAAACGATTTTCTATTTCAAAATCCGAGTTTTTGGAAAATACGGTTTTTGGTTTAAGGCAAAATTTCAATATCACAAAAATGGTTCAAATTGTTTGAAATATGTGTTAAAATTTTTTCACACATATTTGTTTCAAAGATATAATAAGAATGTATTTTGTGAAATTTATGTGATTTTATGGGATTTAATCAAAGGTAAAAAGACAAGTTTTCAATCCCTAAATTGTTGGACCTGGCTGTCTGTCGGTCGACCGAGGCAGAAGTCAGTTGACCGGTCCGGTCGACTGACATGCACAGAACGTGCACGCAGCCCAGGCTGAGAGGCCGGTCGACCGCCAGAGAGCTTCTGCTCTCTGGAAATGGCCTCGATCGACCGCTCGGTCGATCGGTAGAGAGCTTTTCTCTCTGTTTCAAGTCTCCGATCGACCGGCCGGTTGACCGGTGGCTCAACGGTCATAAATATGACCGTTGGTCGGTCGACCGGAAGGGCAATTTTACCTTTGCCTGCTGCCTACGGGCAGATTTTGTTGGGGCTATAAATACCCCAATTTGAGCTGGTTTTTAATAACAATTTCAAGAGCAAAAATCTTCATATTCTTAAGTGTTTTGGCTACAAGTTTTAAAAGAGTTTTTGGGTTTAAAAGATCAATCTTTATTTGTTTTAGAGGGTTGAAAAAATTAAAGAAAAATAGGATATTTGGGATATTTGTTTTAATCTTCATTTCAATCTTATTCTAGTTATTTTTCTAAGTATTTTCTTTATGTTTTTGTTTTCCAAACTCTTCATATTCTCACACTTGAGCTATCATATCTATCCTATCTATTAGGATCTTGTTTAGTGAGAAAATTGGTTTGCAGTTTGTTGAAACCACCAAGAGTTGTATTCATCCATTTAGTTGTGGCTTTGTACCTTACCCTCTAAGTGTAGAGGAGGTTGTGCATTGGATTGTGGTTATCCCTCTAAGTGTAGAGGTGATTGAGTTTGTTGGTATCCCTCTAGTAAGAGGTTGATATTGTGTTGGCTTTGTGTCTTGCCTCTAGTGAGAGTTGTATTGGTTGAGAGAGGAGTTGTGTACTCCCAAGTTGTATTTACCCAAATCCTCAGTAAAGGTCCCTGTGTGGGAAATCTTGTGTGAACGATATAGTGGAAATCCTTCTGTGTGAAGGCGGGGATGTAGAGCTGTGTGCTCGAACCTCGAAACATATCTTTATGTTCGCATTTGATCCGCTTTCTCAAACTCTCTCTTATACTGTGCCTTGCATTTGAATTATATTGTTCATTCATATTTATATGCTTGATATTGATTGTGTGTGCCCATACTTGTGTTCAACCAAGAGAGCTTCAAATAGCACCTCAACTCTTATTTATAAGAATTTAGAGGAGATAGTCCAGAGCCCTTTACCGAGAATTCGGCTACACTCTTTGGTTACAGTAAGTGTGTTGCATTTAGTTTTTTAATTCTGCATCATTTGTCATTAGATTAGCCTTACACCTATTCACCGTCCCTCTAGGTGTACTTTCAATTGGTATCAGAGTCTACGCTCCTGACATTAGGTTTAACCACCTGGGAGTGAGATCTTGGTTGCTAATCTTGATTTGCTTTTGCACACATATAGTTTGCACTCATGGATAACCCTCCCATGTTTGATATCTCTAAAATTGATATATGGAAGGTTTGGATGAGTTGGCATTTAAAAGGCATAGGTTGGAAAGCTTACCTTGCCATTACCAGGAATCTTACCTTAGTAATAGCAAGCACTTAGAGACCAATGCACTAGCCCTAGAGGCACTTAGAAAATTACTTAGCAAAGAATATTTAAATATGATTTCTCAATGTGATTCTGCCTTTGTAGTGTGAAACATATTGATATCTCTCGAGCTACAAACGCAAATCAATAAGGAGGAGAAATCTAGTGGAGAAGAGTCCGACCAACGTTGCTTCATGGTCCAAGGGAATGACTCCCTTGAGGTACACTCGGATACTCAACTAGATGATAGTTCTTCTTGTGATGAATATGTTAATGCTAATGCATTAAATGAAGAACTTTCTAATGTATGTGAAAAATTACTTAAAAAATATAAAGTTTTAAAAAAAAATTTTTGAACTTAATAAAGAAAATGAGGATTTAATTTCAAACTTGATGCATCTTTGCAAGAGAAGGTTGAGATTTCTAATGAAAGGGACTCATTGAAATCCCAACTTGAACTTGCCCTAAATGAAAATAAAATTTTAAAAAATAAAAATGATTGTGAAATTATTTTGAAGAAAATGAAGTTCTATCTTCAAAACTTGATTTTATTATAAAAGAAAATGAATCTTTAAAAAATAAAATTTCTTCTATATTAAATGAGCTTGATTTGATTTCTAAGAAAAACACATCTGAAAATTGATATTGACACACATGTTTGCCATGCTTCACCACCTAGTGTATCTATTGCATGCACCTCTTCTACTATTATTGAAAATAATATAAGTTTGTTAAAGAAGAGTGTTGATTGTTTGGGCTCCACTTTGAGCCAATGTGCTATGAACCACACACGTTTGGAATCTATGTTTCGAAAGAAACATGTTCCTCCTATGCATGCACATAAACCACAACATACACATGCTCCTCACGTTCACGCTCATAACACAATGTATGCTCATGTGTACACTTTTACACATTGTGAACGTAAGGGCCACCTTACTAAATTTTGTTATGATAAAGTACATGATGTAATTAGCAAATAGATTTGTTTGGATTAGGAAAGCTGCTAACCCTCATGGACCCAATAGAGTACGGGTACCAAAAACCACTCCTAATTTTGATGTAGGTGTGGGCTCTCGCTTGACATGAGAGATGTTGGTGCCTTGAGGTGGATGCGTTCCGAGCTTAATGGTGACAATTTTGGATGCATCACTTTCAAGAGGATATTGGTGGGAGGACCACCTTGGTTTGGAGACCTAGAGATGTGCCCTTATGGTTTTGGTAACAATCTCTAAACTCCTATTTATATTTACATGCTTTCATGATTGATTTTTAGTATGTTTTTAGTTTTTCATATGTTAAATGCCATGATATTTAGACTATTAACATACATGTATAGTATTTGAGATACACCCATGTTCATATGGACCCTTATTTTTGTGTTCTAATTATAGTTTAGCTATTGTGTATATCGTAACTCTAATAACATGTGTATTTACTTAATGATCATCTTGGTTTATGTTTTATTTTATGCTTCATGTTTTGATTACGTGTTTAAATGTAACCCATTATTAAAACTTGTGTATATACTTGGACAACTAGTGAGCCACAAATAGATTATTATATGTTTGTACTTGATTGCTCATTTGTACTTATTAGATGTACTAGTATACCTAGTTTTGATGATTAATACATTTCAACTTGTATTCCCTATTTTTGGACATACTTTTATGAGAATATAGTTTAACTTCATGTATATGTCAATTTAGCCAAAACTTTAAGATATACATGTATACCTTGAGTCATTTGCGTTTCATGCAAAATTCCTTTATGGACTCAATTGTGTTTAGATATGTATGTATACTTCTAGTTTAGACTAAACATTCATATAACTTGAAGTTCTTATTGTTTTAATTAAACTTTCATGTTTTTCATGTTATAAAGGAATTTTATATTGAGCTTAATTACCTTATTCCATGATTTTGTTGATTCCATGACTTTTATTGGTTACATAACTTTTACACTCTATTTTTGTTGTTTACTCGTGATTTATTTTCATGAATTATATGAGCTTTATTGCTATTTGAGTGTTGATGATTATGTAATTTTCATGTTTTCATGGATATGTTATTGTTTTATTCCTTACTTGAAGGATTTTGTACTAGTTTTCAAATTTATCATAAAACTAGTTGTGTATTCTTCATTTTGGTAGAGTTTTCCAAACACGTTTATTTTCAAATCCTATTTTTTGAAAACCCCTACCCAAAAAGGGTGGTTGGATGGGCGACCATGCCTTGTATGCTCAAATTGAAAATCATTTTAACATGTGCATGAATAGGGTGATCTTTATGAGTTATACACTTAATCCTCATTATTTTTTCAATTGGTATCACAATTGATATTTATTTGTATACTCATATTTGTTTCTATATGTGTATGCTTCAACTTCAAACATTATCAATTTAGATTGGTATTTATATTTTCATATATATGTGTGTGTGTGTGTGTGTGTGTGTGTGTTAATTGTGCTTACTATATCTTTATATCTTTGAGTACAAATTTTGCTACACTAAGCTTGATTTAGTCCTTAATGATAATTATTTTTCAAATTGGTATCTTATACAAGCTTATGCATCATTTTCATTAGTATTTCATAAAGGGAGAGAAAAATTCATGTTTTACCTTTCAATCAGTTTTGTTTACAAGTGGTATCTTACTCCCACTCTTTAGGTTGGAAAAGGATATTTGTTTATTGATATCTTAGTTTTCAATTAGTTTCCTAAGCTCCTAATGAAAATTATTTTCAATTGGTATATGTTTCATTTTCAATATTGGTATCAAGAATATTAAATTGATATTATTCTCTATTTGGTATCTCTATTGCAAAAATGATTTTAGTGTTTAACTAAAAAGATTGGTTTATGTTTTTCAATTGGTATCAAAAGTATAAAATATTTTCAATTGGTACTAATTTTTAGAATTGGTATCAAGATTTCCTATATATTTATATCTTTCAATTGGTATCAAAATTTTTGTTGGTTTCTTCAAAATGTTTTTGTTTATTTTTCAATTGGTATCATAAATTGGTATCATGATGTTTCGATGTATACCTTCATACTAAATGGATTTATTTTTCAATTGGTATCATAATGTTTTGATATTTATTGCTTGTATGTAAGGGAAGCTTAACATCTTCTCCATATATAGATTCATGTTGAGTGCATGTCATATTGAAGTGATTGACCTTTCTTTGGTATTTAGTACACGTGTGTAGTAGGAGCTTCACATCTCCTTTTATACATTGTATATTATGCTTTATGTGGTTAGGGTTTACTCATCTCTTTTCATATGAATGCATGTATGCAGGGGGAGTTAACCTCACGTCTCTCCTCTTCATGAATGTATATAGCATATATACCTTTATTGTTTAATTTATGCAAAAAGGGAGAAAAATATTATTTATGCCCCTTATTGTTTATACCCCTTTTTTGATGAATTGACAAAAAAGGAGGAGAGATATTTTGGAGTTTAATATGCATGTTTACTTCATGTTTAATATTCATGTTTATTTGCATGTTTATTTAAATTTGTTATCTTTTACCATTATTATCAGGAGCATCTTTTGTTGGTATCAAGAGCTATTGTTGGTATCAAGAGCAACATTTTTTTAGGAAACATTTTTATTTTAAAATTGGTATCAAGAACATGTTTATTTCATTGGTATCAATGATCATATTTGTTTCATTTCCTTATTTTATGCATGTTTATGCATATCTATGTTGAGCATTCATTATATATCTTTATGTTTATTGCTATGCATGAGTTAAGGGGGAGCTTTATGAAGCTTAACTTTAATCCATGCATATATAAACCCATGAGTTTTGTCATCATCAAAAAGGGGGGAGATTGTTGGCCCAGAGGCCATTCACTCTAGTTTTGATAATGATTAACTCATGTAGTTATAGTTTACTAATAATCTTGTGACATATAGTTTCAAATATTTGATCAAGATATTAGTAGGTGATTAGCTTCAACAAAGGTGTTTTGGAGCTTTCACATGGCGATTCATGAGCTCAAGCGTCAAGATCGCATCTAGCACTCGGTTGGCGTCAAGCTCGTTGGATCGGTTTTGGATTAAGTCGACTTGGAGAAGGAGTTCTACAAGAAGACCTTAGTTTGTTTAGTTTAAAATTTTATTTAGATCATTGTAAAGATTAGATAGTGTTGCTATGCTCAAGTTCACAATACAAACACTTGTTTAAAGTTTCATGTTTGTTTTCGGTTTAACCAGTTTTAGATTTCTAGTACAAGTATATGGTTTTCATGAATAGATAGAATCAAAACAAGTTTACAAGTTTTAATGTATATTAGATTTGATCTATATACATCTATAGTTAATCGAGTTAGAAAACTTACTTTGATAGTCTATTTCATGAGTTGAAGTTTGTAGTTAAACAAAATTTATTTTTGGATTTCATATTAAAAACATAGATATAATATCTTTCATGTATAATTGATTCTATCCATATACAACTTGCTTAAAAGTTATTTCAATATCATGTTTTTGTATTTACATGTGTTTTGGAGAAAACGATTTTCCATTTCAAAATCCTAGTTTTTGAAAAATGCGGTTTTTAGTTTATGACAAAATTTCAATATCACAAAAATGGTTCAAATTGTTTGAAATATGTGTTGAAATTTTGTCACACATATTTGTATTTCAAAGATATAATAAGAACGTATTTTAGAGAAATTTATGTGATTTTATGGGATTTAATCAAAGGCAAAAAGATATGTTTTCAATCCCTAAATTGTTGGACCTGGCTATCTGCCGGTCGACCGAGGCAGAAGTTGATCGACCGGTCCGGTCGACTGACGTGCACAGAATGTGCACGCAGCCTAGACTGGGAGGCCGGTCGACCGCCAGAGAGCTTCTGCTCTTTGGAAATAACCCCGGTCGACCGCCCGGTCGACCAGCAGATAGCTCTGCTCTCTGTTTTCTAGTCTTCGGTCGATCAGTGGCTCAACGGTCATAAATATGACCGTTAGCTAGTCGACCGCCCGGTCGACCGAAAGGGCAATTTTGTCCTTTGCCTGCTGCCAACGGGCAAATTTTGTTTGGGTTATAAATACCCTCCATTTGAGCTGGTTTTAACAATAATTTCAAGAGCAAAAATCTTCATCTTCTTAAGTGTTTTATCTACAAGTTTTAAAAGAGTTTTTTGGTTTAAAAGATCAATCTTTATTTATTTTAAAGGGTTGAAAAAATAAAAAATAGGATATTTGGGATATTTGTTTTGATCTTCATTTCAATCTTATTCTAGTTGTTTTCCCAAGTATTTTTCTTTGTGTTTTTATTTTCCAAACTCTTCATATTCTCACACTTGAGCTATCATATCTATCCTATCTATTAGGATCTTGTTTGGTAAGAAAATTGGTTTGTGGTTTGTTGAAACCACTAAGAGTTATATTCATCCATTTGCTTGCGGCTTTGTGCCTTGCCCTCTAAGTGCAGAGGAGGTTGTGCATTGGATTGTGGTTATTCCTTTAAGTGTAGAGGTGATTGAGTTTGTTGGTATCCCTCTATTGAGAGGTTGATATTGTGTAGGCTTTATGCCTTGCCTCTAGTGAGAGGTTGTATTGGTTGAGAGAGGAGTTGTGTACTCCCAAGTTGTATTTGCACAAATCCTCAGTGAAAGTTCCCTGTGTACGAAGTCCTATGTGGAGGCGGGGACGTAAAACTGTGTGCTCAAACATCGAAACATATTTTTGTGTTTGTGTTTGATCCACTTTCTCAAACTCTCTCTCTCTGTATACTGTGCCTTGCATTTGATTCATATTGTTCATTCATATTTATATACTTGGTATTGATTGTGTGTGCCCATACTTGTGTTCAACCAAGAGAGCTTCAAATAGCACCTCAACTCTTATTTAGAGGAATTTAGAGGACATAGTCCAGAGCCCTTCACCGAGAATTCGGCTACACTCTTTGGTTACACTAAATGTGTTGCATTTAGTTTTTTAATTCCGCATCATTTGTCATTAGATTAGCCTTACACCTATTCACCCCCCTCTAGGTGTACTTTCACAGCCCGTATTGTATATTGAGCATAATGATTGTTATGGGGCCTTGAAAAGGCCGCATTCATGGGCTCAAAAAATATTTGCTGAGCATGAAAATCAGACATTTCTCAAACACATGATTCATGGCTTGACAATAAGTATAGCCTGAATTTTAAATTGGGTTAGAGCTGACTTAGTTCACTGAAATCGGTTCTCTTATTTCAAGAAGTTCCTGCCTTCTCGATAGGTTGGAAATTCTAACTTCGGCAGTTTTGGATGATTTTACGGAATTGATACCCCTTTTGAAGAGAGAGGATTAGTGTTCCTAGATTTTTCGGAAGTTGGTTCACATTAGATGGTTTTCTCAGCTAGGTCCTCAAATAAATCCACCCTTGATTTTCATCCTTTTGCAAGAATCTCCTTTGCACATAATTTCTAATAGGGTCTTGTTTTGGTAGTCTAAACGGTCATAAAGAATTTGGCACTGTCGCCACTTCTCTATGCCATGATAAGGACATTGGGCAAGGTTTTTGTAATTTCAAAGTACATAAACGGTTCATTATTTCCTTACTTGAATTGCGTGATATTCTTCCTAATGAGAGCTGTCTTGTGAATAAGATAGAATTTTCAAAAATCCTTAATGAAATCATCCCAAAAGTGATAAAATCGACCGCTAAGCTGTATAGCCATTTCTTGGCTAGGTCCTCAAGTACGAAGGGGACGAAACATAACCTAAATGCATCATTTCCTAAATGGTGTATACTCACATGAGGCATACTTTCTCAAATTCTCTTATAAAAAGTACGCATCCTTGGACTCTAGACATGAAACTTTGGGATAGAGTTGATAAATTATGGTTTCAGTTCAAAATTATTGCAATTGGCTTCTCGAGTCGAATGCAAAATAGAAGGGAGGTTCTCATGGGGTAGAACCTCTCCTGCAATGATGTAGGTTGAGCCATAACCAAATCTGATTTTAGTTTTGAATTTGGTGGTAAAGTGCTTCTAGTCAACCTAAATGTGTTTGGGTCTCTCGACCACACTTCCATATACAATTACTACCACAAATAAGTTCACCAATCAGTCAAAAAGAAAAAAAAAGATAAATTCAATCACGCCTATTCTATGGAAGACTTAGACCTAGACGACTCCTAACTGGTTAGATTGTCCAGAGGAGGTATAATGCAAAATCTGGCCACAAGTACATTGGCCAGACCGGGACAAGATTGGTGGGAGGTATCCACGCAAAAAGCGACAGGCCTAATTAAGCTAAATACCAGCCTTCGAGGTTTTGCCTCTCAATCCCCATCCTTTAACACCGATTTAGCAAGAATCAAATTCTAACAGCTTCCTCCTTAGGCTAACCTCCTAATGAGTCTGAGATATCTCTAGGGCCAACGTCTAATAGATTTTAAGTTAGGTTTAGGTATTGTGTGCTTGGAGATGGTTTGTGGGATAAGGAAGGTTAATGACTCCCCCACCTTATCTTTTGTAAGATTTTGCCCTTAAAATTTATTGTGCAAGTGTGCAAGATATTGCAAAAATAACACTCAATAAGTAAGTAAATCACCCAAAAATGTTCCTAAGTTAGATGCTATGAAGCATACATTGTCTCCAGCTTTCTTCAACAGTAATTGAAAGAAAAAATATAATTAGATAAATGCTTAGTAATGCAAGTCTAAACGTTTTTAGGCAATTTCAATCAACCAATTACTGTTAGATTAAAACAGGGTGATGAAATAATCAAGTATAAAAAATTAGCAATTTAAGAAAGTGCATTTTGCAGAGAAATATGTTCTGCAAAAAAGAGTTTTTAGTAATCCCACAAAATTGCCGCGTTTGTGTGACAAAATATACGTTTTCACGGCCAACTCTTAAAATCATGTTCCCTCTTTTTAGAGCAGGGGCACATGATAATAAGTCTTCTTCTGCAATTCTTGAATTCTTAATCTGATTTTTTAACCCTGAAATAGAACACCAAACTTGTCAAAACACAAAAAATACCATTCCCTCCCCGGCAACGATGCCAAAATTTGGTTCAAGAAATGAAAATACTATGTAGCTTAGAGCCAACAGGTGGTGTCCATGAGGAGAGATGTGATGCAAGTGTTTCGGTATTTTTGAAAAAATAAGTTTTAGTGTTGGTATTTCTTAGGAGAAAAAGAAGATGGAATGTTTAGAAATGATTTAAAGAAAAAGTGAAGATTGAGAATAGGTTTTGGAAAAAAGAATTTTTAAGAAAACTTGAGAGTGATGTTGTTTGTATGATGTTGTTTGTATTTATGGTAAAAGGAGATTCAGGCTCACTATCTTACTACTCAACTATGTATTTTTCCCCTGAAAATCTTAGTGCCTCAACTCGATTATTGGCCAAAATTTAAGCTTGAATTTTGAAATTTTAAGTAAAGCAAATAAAGTGTTGTATGAAAAAGTTAACTCCTTTTAAAAATCGCTCTTGAACTGAATATTAAATCATCAAGTTTCTTTTTCAAGTATGAAGTAAAAACAAGTTCAAGTATTGTTTTCAAAATGAAAGTTTTAGAAATTCAAACCCATCCTCATGTGCCTTCAAGAATACTTGTAAAGATGCAAGGCATAGTTTAAGGCATCCATATGATTCCACTGGGTTTTTTGCACAATAATCGTTCAAAATAAAGAAGGATAGAAGAGAAAGATGATAGTGAGCCCAGAAAAACTGATTTATCTACTCATACTAGATACACAAAACATTGAATTGAAATGCAACATACCAGAAATTTCGAGAAGAGATGAATAAACAAGGTGAATCTCCTTTGATGTCACTTCAACGGGAAATTACACACTCTTTTTTTCTCTCACACTTTTTACTGGACTGAACTATAAAGTAAATACTGAGATACAACTTCTCAAACTATCTAACAATGATCCTAAATCCTAAAATAAAGCAAGAATATAATCCTAGTTTTCATCATGTTGAACTCCAGAAAATGCAGTATTATAGCAGAAAATGCAGTAGGGGAGCGCGTTGAAGATAAGAACCAAATCGCTGTCCTAATAAAAAAAGATCTTTTGATAAGTTTGGAGATAAGGTTAGAGATATAGACAAAGTCACTTGCCAAATAGAAAAATATCCTCTGATAATATCTCTTTTGGATCTCTTGATTTTGACAATATCCCTTTGATTCTTCAAGCTAACCAAATTGATTCTTCTAAATTTGATTTTAATTGTATTTATTTGGCTTTATCTTCAGTTAAACAAATAGATCTAATTAAATAAGAATTTAACTAGTTTTTATTTGATCTTATCTTCTCCCTTTCATTAGGATAAACCTGCAACATAAGACATTAAGATAAGGAGTTAGCTAGATTTATTACGAAATTTATGTAAAAATTTAGTAATAAACATGCAATAAACTTGCCATAAACGTGTTCAATCAAGTTGTAAGTTAGAGTTGCGGCTCAAGATCTTGTAGGATCAAGTTCAATTGTAATCAAGATAAATTATAGTGGAATCCTTCATTACGATGAAGGCGGGGATGTAGAGCGAGTCACTCAACCTCGACAATAATTTTTTGTCTTTGCGATTGGCTTGCGTTTGATCTTTCTAACTCTCTTTCCTTTACTTTATTGTATAAATATACTTGTTAATTCATTTTCTTGCAAGATTAGTTATTTGTGCGAACTAATAAGCAATTGTGTATTTCAACTTTTATTTTAAGAGGAAACACAAGGAAAAGTTTAGAGCCCTTCACTAGGTATACGACTTTATTTCTTGGTTGTTGAGATTGTTTAATTTGTAGTAGTTTATAATTATATTTTAATTACTGTATTGATTAGGTTATCACCTATTCACCCCCTCTAGATGATTTCAATTAGTATCAGAGTGAGTGCTCCTGATATTCGGTTTAATCACCAAGGAGTGGTCCTTATTTTTGCTAATCACCTTCTTGTTTACATACACTTATGAATTTTCTTGCTTCACCTATGCTTGATATTCTTAACCTTCAAACTTGAAAGATTAAGATGTGTTTATATCTTTAATTCTTTGAAAGGGATATTTATCTTACCATTACTAAAGAAAATGGCAATAATAATTTGAGGCAACTTCAAAAGTTATTCATACTCTAAAGCTAGCCCTAAATGATGATTCTCTCTCCATTGTTACTAATTTTGATTCGGGTTTTGTACTTTGGAATACATTAATTGTCAGCCCAAATTCATTTTCCCTAGTTTTGATAATGATAATCTTATGTAGTTATTTATTCTAACGTTTCAATCTATATAAGTTTCAGGTAACAAGATTGATTTCGTGTTGAGTTTGACTTCTCCATAAAGACTCAAAAGTTTATGAAGCCCTCAAGAAGGTGATCTTAGAGCTAAGCTAACAAAATCGTGTCGGGGAATTCATTCTACGAGACAAGCTTTGAGGGATTACTTTTGGTAAATAAAAGCAATTTTCTTTTCTTTTTAATGTAAGATTTTTAGTTTCTTAAGACAAGAATTGGCTGGATATTGACACACAAAAAAAATATTATTTGGATATTTGCTTTCATGAGTTTTGAAGATGTTTCAAAAGATAACAAAATAATTTTTGTTTACATGATTAATTTTTTGAAAAATTTCTTGTATTTAAAAGAAAGTTCATTTTTCAACAAAATATTAGGTCTAATTCTTAAATTTTGTGTTGATCTTTGATCTCACGGTTTGGACTTCACAATATAACATGAACGATTTGTTGTTTCCTTTTACTGAAATATATATTGCAAAAGAAAATAGAATTTCAAATATTTTTTTAACAATGCTTTTGTCTTGGGTTGGTTGACCGGATGGTTGACCTGGCGGTTGACCGGGGATCGATCGAATTGCGCAAGAAAGTAATGTGCACCTCGGTCGACTGTTCAGTCAACCGACTGTTACTTATTTGTTTTCTGTTGGGATCAGTCGATCGGCCGGTCCATCATCACTGCCTAACGGTCAAAAATATGACCATTGGCAGTCAACCGGGCGGTCGACCGATCTGCTTGTTTTGGTATTTCTATCCCAACGACTATATTATTAATCTACTATTTAGAAGTTAATCAAAATGGCTATATGGATTTTCTCTCTAATATTTTGAGTACATATAATAGAAACCCTGTAGATGATTAAGAGATATAGTTTTTAAGATATATACTCATTTAGACTCAAAATTCTTCAAGAGAAAAAGAATTCAAAAAGAGAATTTTCAAAACAAAGTCCATTACAAATCTCTCTTGCTTGATTCCTAACTCCACTGATTTCAAAACTTTTCTCACCATAATCTCAGAGCTACATATTCTATTCTTGGTGATAGGATTTTGTTTGTGAGACCCTTTTGGTGATTTAGGAAAGGTCACATTTTTCATTGTTCCTGAGAAGTGTTGTAGAAGTTGAGGCCTGAATATGAGCTTGCAAGTTCGTCGAATGTAAGGTGTTGCGGTACCGAGTGAGAAAACTTGCGGGTCAGGTTCGTTCTTGTGATAACATGGAGAGAAGTGATTTTGTGGGATCGAGTTTTAGTAGAAATCCTTCATTGCGGTGCAGGCGGGACGTAGAGCGATGGCTCGAACCTCGAAACAAATCATTCGCGTTTGAGATTGCTTTCTTTCACTCTCTTAACTCACTCTCTATTATTGCATGCTAATATTGTTCTATTTCATATTGCAACTTATACTCTTATGCCATTGTTACTTGTGTTGAGATTATTACTTACTAGTTTGCTAGAGATAGATTTTAATTCTGCATTATTTGTCATCATCTTATAGCCATCACTATTCACCCCCTCTAGGTCATTTACAATTGTTATCAGAGCCTAAACCCTAGATTTTGGTCTAACCACCTTAGGGAGATCCTTTCTTGGCTTTATTTGTTGTTCTTTTGCACACTTGTTTGTATTCATGACTTCTCGCAACTTTTTAGCATCAAGTCCCCGCCCAAATTTGATGGGTTGAATATCACTATATGGAAGGTAAAAGTGACTTTATTCCTTATGTCCCTAAGAGTTAGAGTAGCGAAGGCTATTACCAAGAAATTTGTTGAACCTCACGATGATGAGGATACATGATCCGAAGCAATCGCCAAGGACTATGAAGAAAATTTCAAAGCACAATATGCATTGAAACAAGCATTAAATGATGAGATCATTCTCATGTGATTAACTATAAATCCGAATATAAAGTGTGGAATGATTTGATTGTTACTCATGAGGATACATCCCAAGTAAAGAGATCCAAGATTGATCTTTTATGTTCACAATATGAAAATATTTACATGCTTGATAATGAAAGTATTGATAAAATGTTCACTCGTTTTACCAAGATCACTAATAGGTTATCTTCTTTAGGTGACTCCATTGCTAATAACCAAAAGATAAGGAAGTTATTTGAGCTCTCCCCAAATCATAGGAAGTAAAGGCTACAACCTTGAAGGAGCTCAATGATAGGGAAGAAATAAACTTCTCCGGGTTCATAGAAAATCTCAAAACTCATAAGATGGAGATGAAGGTACGAGAAGAAAAGAGAGCCTCCCTTTAGAGCATCCCCATCCATACCAGATGCAGAAGAATCCATGGATGAAAATGAAGAAGAAAACTTCGCTATACTCGTTAGAAAGGGGGGCCGATGTTCTACAACAGGGAAGAAAGAGTAACTTCCGAAGGTCAAGACAAGAAGAAAATTTTGAAAGAAAAGGGAGGAGTAATTGTAAGAAGAAAGGCCATTTTATCATGGATTGCCCCTCACTACAAGCTACTACCTTCAAGAAAGTGCACAAGAAAAAGAAGGTCATGGTCGCCACTTAGGATGATTCGAAGACCAAATCCAAGAAGAAGTTGACACCGAAAATGTTTGCTTCATGGCAAATGGTGATAAAGCATCTAAGATAAATTTTAAAACCTCTCTTGATGAAAATTACTTGACTATGGATGAGCATGCTAGATTTTTTGAGGAGTTACAAGAACGTGATTGCTCATCAAAAGTCATATTTTTAGTTATTTTTTCATATTTATTTTTTATAAAACATTACTTTTTAATTATTTTATTGTTTACTAATCCGCATGCCTCCATAATTGAAAAGAAAAGAGCCCAAGAGAAGCTCAAAAGCCCAAAAGATTATGGAATTAAAGATAAATTGGGAAGATAAAGGAAACTTCTATTTTATCCTATCTAAATTTGGATTTTAAACTTAAATTAGTTTAAAATCTAGAAGAGGAAAAGAATAGAAAGAGATAAACCTTTATCCCAATTGAAGATAGAGGAGGATTTCTACTCAAATTCAGGTTGCTTGAGCCACAAGTTAAAGATAAAGGAGCGAGAATTCAAATTCAGACTCAGATTCAGACTAGATACTTTTTAATATTTTGATTATAACTTTCTCTTCAGAAAGTCAAATTCGATGATTCAAAATGCTACAAAAATAAAACTTAAAGGACCACAAGTCTTATGTTACCATTGTTTCAAATGTAATCATTTGATAAGTAGTATTCAACAATTAACACGCCAACTAGCTACAAACAATTTCAGAATTAAAATTCCCAATCCTATTTTGGAGATAAAGGATAAAATCAAGTTAAATTCAAAATATAAACAATACTTGATCCCCAATTTAGAAGAAAAAGATATTTTCAGAATATTCTCAATTCAAATCCAAAGGATAAAAAGATAGCCTCCTCATTTTGATGTGCAACTTTATCTAGGACTCTCCCTGGGTTCTACTATAAAAGCTCATGTAGAGGTATAGGAAAAATCATCTCAGATCTAATCTTGGGCTCTAACTTAGGACTTCTCTTTAGTCTCTTCTCCATTTAATTTCTCGTTTTAGTTTTGAGAGAAAGATTTGTAAAGAAGGAAAGAGTGATTGTACTTGATGATGACAGCTCAATAAACAAGGTTCTTTTGTTCTTCTTTTCAAATTTTTTCATTAATATTTTTTTGCTTTCTTTGTATGTTTTTTTATATGCTTTCTTTAGTTAGTTTTCAAGCATGTGTAGTTGAAGGTTGGTGGTTTGGCTTAATTAGACTCGTCTTGACGGATACCTCCCACCAATCTTACCACGTACCAGCGATTAGCTTGTGGTTAGAGTTTGCAATGTACCTTCCATGGACAGTCTAACCAGTTAGGAGCCGTCAGGTCTAAGGTTTATCCTAACTTAGGTTAAAATATATTTTTGCTTTGTTTGTTTGTGTGTTTTAACAATTCTTGAGTGATATGGATTCTAACCATAATTTTTCTAACTTTAATAATAATCTATATTTTACTCAAACCTCTTTTAATTCGAATTACATAAAATCAACATGGACTAACTTTCACCAACAAACTTTTAACCAACCAAGTATGCCGGGTTGATCTCATCCGAATCAATACATGCCCCAATCCCATTATTATAGTCAAAATAGGAATAATCCTCTCTACTCCTCACCGAGTCGATGGAGATACAATGCCCCAAGCCATATTGTCAACCACCTTTCCAACAATCATCATCATATACTTTTTATCCCAAGCAACCAATAGAAAAAGTAATAGACTGGAAAATAAGATAAAAATCTTAGAAGAACTCGAGCGACGACTTAAAAAAATAGACGACACACGAGCCCAACAAAAATTTCAAATTCAAGATCCTTACTCTACCTTCCAAGTCCCACCACAACAAGAAGAGCCTACAGACTTAGATGAATGTATGGAAAACCTGATTCAAGCTGAAAATTATTTTACCCAATCTACCAATAGGCTAGAAGCATAAATGAATTGTTTAATCAACATAGTGAAAAATAGGGATAAGGAAACTTTACCTAACATATTTTTGATCATGCGCGAGTGCCCTAGCCATATTGATTGGAACGAAGAATCATGGTGTTTTGAAGACTTTCACCAAGATTCAAATCATCACACCAATTTGAACTTGACTAATCACAACTCTTTGACCAATTGACAAGTTTTAACTTTAATGGGATTGAACTTGGTTGCGAATATGAAGCCGATCCTAACTTTATGATTTAGTTCCAAACTTTGAATCTATGTTGACTTCGGTGTCCAATTTGGACTCAATTCCTGAGCCAACATTAATTCTTATACTTATATATTATAGAATTAAATCACCTATTGTGGATGTTCACATTTCATATATGATGAATCATGAATGTGAACTTAAATTCTTTGATTTGGAACTCGCTCTTGAACTAGACTCGACTCTTGAATCTAAACTAATTTTTCAAGAGTTGGTATTGTTTCGAGAAGAGTTGGATACACATACACCTCCTAAGGAGCAAGTTGAATCATATTGTGAGGATGAATGTGATAAAGATTAATTTTTATTTCAAGCAAAATTTGAGGATGAATTTAATAAATTTTGTGAGGTGTATTTTGTTGAGAAGCCAATGATTTCATCTAATCAGGTTGAGCCCAAAACTGATTTTTTCAAGTCAGTATTGATTCCCAAACCTAATATTCTTAAGCCCAAATCAATCACTTAACAAATTACAATCTATCGTTTGACCGAGGTGTAGACAATTGTGACTTTGAGATGATTTTTCAAACTTGATCATATAACGGATATAGTTTTTATATTAGAATTATTTATGATCTTATTAATGTGGGGTTGTAACACTGTACATAAGAAAGATGTCAACAAAGGCTGGTTCCTTGATAATTCATGTTATATAGATTGGGTAGCAATGCTTGGCCTAATTCAACCAGCACCAGAACCACCACCATGAGGTAATATTTGTTTTTTCTTTCATCTTTTTTCATGCATACATACATTCATTCATACATTGAGGACAATGCATGAGATAGGTGTGGGTAAGAGTTTACTAACATACCAACATAGGTAGGCCAACTAAAAAATTTTTCTTTTAAACTTTTTGAAAAAAAATAATTTTAGGGAAATAATAATTAGTATTTCTTAATATTTGGTCAAAATAAGATTATTTGTTTGATTTTTAGGTTTAGAAGGAAAAGTTGAAAATTAATTTAGTCTTGATTTTTATGTTGATGAAATATAAATACCTTATATACTTTCACATTTAGGATTGAAAACAAGTACTCTTGTGCCTTAGAATATATATATATATATATATATATATATGAAAAATAACTAAATCTAATTATTGATTAGCTAGCTGCTTTGGCCTAAGAAAGCCTTTGGTATTTATGCGAAAGATTACTAGATAAGTTTAAGAAACAAAAGAAGAAAAAAATATAAATATAATAGGTGTATTAACACTTCTAATAATTAATTAGTTAGGTATTAGGGCTTGAAGAAGCCTTGATACTTTCATAAAAAAAAATTAGATGAGTTATACATATTAAAAAAAGAAGTGCTTAAAGGGCAACAAAATGGTAATACTTCGAACTTCTTTCAAAAATAAAATTGTATATATATATATATTTTTATATATAAGCCATAAGAGTTGAAGTTGAAGAATTCTGAGTCAAAAAATCACGGTTACAAAAGGTGCATATGACTTAGGGTAAGATAATAGACTAGATGAGAAATTTAGTTTTAATCCTAACCTAGATTGATAATAAATATTTGCATCGAGACTAAGATAGAAATGAATAATTGGTAATCCTAAGATTTATAGATTACTTGATTTTTCAAAAATATTTCAAATATTTTTTCTTTCAAAAATGGTTTTTCAAAAATATAACACTTTATTTTTCATTCTTTATGGATTTTGTGAGTGTAATTCACTGAAAACCCTCACGAGACAAAACTCGTCCTCGAGAGGTAACTTAGAGATTTAACGGCTTGTTGCATGTGCTAAGTGCAATCTTGATTCTTACGAAAGTGAGATATTTTAGATTAGATTAGTTTTTTCTTTCTTCTTATTTTACTAAAGGACGAGCAAAATGATAGATGCGGAGGTGTGATTGTTCATCAAAAGTGCATATTTTTAGTCACATTTTCATATTTATTTTTATAAAATATTATTATTTAATTATTTTATTGTTTAGTAATATGCAGGCCTCCATAATTAAAAAGAGAAAAGAAAAGATCCTAAGAGAAGCTCAGAAGCCCAAAAGGTTATGGCATTAAAGATAAATTGGGATGATAAAAGAAACTTCTATTTTATTATTCTAAATTTGAATTTTAAACTTAAATTAGTTTGAAATCTAGAGGAGGAAAATGATAGGAAGAGATAAACCTTATCCCAATTGAAGACAGAGGAGAATTTCTACTCAAATTTAGATTGTTTGAGCCACAAGTTAAAAATAAAGGGGAGAGAATTCAAATTTAGACTTGGATTCAGACTGAACACTTTTTAGTGATTTGATCATAACTTTCTCTAAAAAAAAGTAAAATTTGATAATTCAAGATGCTACAGAAAGAAAACTTAAAGGGTTATAAGTCTTATGTTGATCACTATTTCAAATTCTGTAGTTTAATGAGTCAATTCAGTAATTAACATACTAACTTGCAAACAAATTCAAAATTGAAATTTCCAATCCTATTTTTGAGATAAACTATAAAATCAAGTTAAATTAGAATTTAAACAATACTTGATCCTGAAGGCAAGAAGAAAAGGATATTTTTAGAATATTCTCAATTCAACTTCAAAGGATAAGGAGATAGTCTCTCATTTTGGTGTGCAACTTTATCTAGGACTCTCCTTAGGTTCTACTATAAAAGCTCATGTAGAGGCATAGGAAAAATCATCTCAGATCTAATTTTGGGATCTAACTTAGGATTTCTTTATAGTCTTTTCTCCATTATAATTTCTATTTTTAGTTTTCAGAGAAAGATGTTTAAAGAAGGAAGGAGCGATTGTACTTTGATGGTGACAACTCAATAAACAAACTTCTTTTGTTCTTCTTTTTAATTTTTTTATTAATATTATTTGCTTTCTTTATATGCTTTCTTAATTTAGTTTTCAAGCATAAATAACTAGATCTTTTCTCATAACTTGGTAAAATATCACCACCATTAAATCTAGTGTTTAATAGATAACCAAATTGGGTCATATGTATGCCTACTCCAATCATTGTTCTTGAAGACACATGAGGATAAGCAACCAGGTCAAATATTTACTAATACTTTTAATTGTTTTCTTAATCTATGCTTGATGAAGATCTTGATATTTTAATGTTAAACTTTAATCAATGTTATTTCAAATAGGGTTAAGATTTACTAAGTACTTTCTAATGATTTTTTTTACTTTATACTTGATGGAAAATCTTGATATTATAACGTTAAATTTGGTCTGTGTTATTTCAAATTAGAACCTAGTTTTTATCTTATGTATTTTACTTGATTTTATGGTAGAATATCAGGTTTAGGATTTGAAGTGAAGTCATTATTTATTGGGCATTAGTATGTTATTTGGATGATTATTAGTAAGTTGTGAACCTTTCTTTTAGATTAGTTCTTTCTCCACACAAAATCCATCCCTTCTTTTCTAAGTTCTTTAAACAGAGAAGGTAATAAGAAGACAATAGTACTGAAAAATTTCCATCGCATCTCTCCCTGAGATTCGACCCGCTTTAGCCCTTATTGCCGCGGATATATTGTGGAAGATAAAGACATGCATCTATCCAGATTACATCTTTCTAACCCTTAACTATATCTTTATTTTCTCTATCAATCAATTATGAGATTTCAAATTTTCAAAATAAGAAATTGAAAAAAGAAACTGAATTTTTGAAAAATAAGTTAGATATTAATGTTAAAGTGAAAAATAATTTAACAATTTGTCTTGAAAAGACAAAAATGGATGTTGAAGATCACAAACTTATTTGCAAGGGCAAAGCCCCAATCTTGTTTTTGACAAAATTGAATTTTTCAACATTCACAATCGTATTAAAGTTTTGAAATCCTCTTTGAAGAAATGTGCTTTAGACATGAATAAGATTATTTCTATGTTTCCAAAGAGAAAACCTAAAGAAAACTTATCTCGTCACAACACACACAACATGCTTCACATACACATCACACGCATGCTTACATGTAAGGCAAAGTGTACAGTTATACACATTGTGATTGCAAAGGTCATTTAGCTAAAATTTACTATTCTACATTAAATATGAAAGTCAATATATATTTGGGTTAGAGAAAACACTAACCCTCTAGGACCCAAAACAGATTTGGGTACTAAAAAATACATCGAACTTAATTGATATAGGTATGTCATCCTCCAAAACGTAGAAGCAAATGGTGCCTTGGAGGTGGATGTATTGGAGCGCAATGGATCTACCATGTGAATGCATTATTATCAAGAAGACAAGGTGGGATAATACCACCTATTTGGAGAATATGTGCTTATGTCAGTAACAACTCCGAAAATATCTTAAATTTTCAATATTTGACATTCATGCATGGATTGGCCATAGTTCTATATTGTTAAAATTGCGTAGTATAAAAATTACTTGATCATAGTTAACATTTTTTTTTGGCACTATACATGATATATGTTGATCTTTTACTCATGATAATTTAGTTCCTATTGTTTGTACTATTATGCTTTATTAGATTATCTCCATGTGTAGGAAAAATTGTTTGACTACTTGTTTGATGTATGTACACTTTTTGATAAATATCATCTTATTGAATATCATGCATTTATATGTATCTTGATATTTTAAAATAAAAAAATTATTTTTAGCATTTAATTCACTATTAAGCAATTCAAATAAGAAAATCAAAAAGCACCTCAACTCATTATTTAGAGAAAAAATGAGGTGGAGTTCAGACACCACCAAGGTAATACGACTCCATTTCTTATTTATCGGACTTAATTTTTGAATTGAATCTATGTATGATTTGTATGAAATTTTTTGACAAATTATTTTCAAAAAAAATTATTTTCATTATGAAATATATTGTACCATAGATTACTTCTAAATGTCCATAGCTATGTATAATAATTTTCAAACTTATTTCTAAAATTATTTTTCTATAAATAAATTGTAACTATTTTTTTTTGTTGTGAGAGCAGTTTGAACTGCTTCTGTCGACCGAGCGGTCAACCGAGTAAGTTTGTCATGTGGCTTGCCCCTTCAGCCGGTCGACTGTACGGTTGACCGGAGTCCTTGTCAATGCTCCCAGTTTGTGCCAGTCAACCGGGCGGTCAACTGACATACGGATAAATAATTGGCTATAGTGGAAACCCTAGTTCTAATTTTCTTCTCCACCTCTGCCGACCACCTCTTCTCTACCTAACCTCTTTCTCACACAAATCCACCCAATTCCTAAAATTTCTACCATAATTCTTCTAGATCTCTTATACCACTCATCTACATCCTTTGGGTGAAGAAATTTCAGAATTTCTCAAGGTAACTCTCTCTCAAAATTCTTTGTCTATTTACTTTCTGATTTACTTAAAATTTTTCCTGTGAATTACTTCTAACTTGTGCTATTATTCTCTATTATTTCATCTATATTATCTAGCCATTCATCATGTTTTCTAAACATCAAAAACTTGAAAAATCAAAACAAACTGAATCCTCATCTAGATCTAAAAATGTCTTTGTCTCTGAAATTGCTTTGTATAAACATTTTGTTATTAGTGACAAGCATGTTATCTCTAGTAGATGTGTTTTATTAGCTGATTTTGACTGTTTGAACCTTGCTTCCATCCTCAAGACTAGCTCCTTAGATTCTTTTATAACAATTAAGGAACAAATCTATCTAAATTAGTTCAATACTTGTACTCAAATCTTTCTTTCCATGATAATCATATCAAATCCTGTGTTCAGAATGTTGATATCAATATTTCTCTAGAATGATTCACTAGGATTTTTAAACTATCTTGTGATGGTGTAGAAATCTTCCATCTGGACCTTAATGATTTAAAGTACCCTAGCGATCGGAATGCTCTCACTGTCTCTCTTCTCCTCCATGATGATGATAACCCGGGCCTTGTGAGGAATGAAGAGGTGAAGCATTATACACTTTTCACTCAGATCCTCTTAAAGATCATTTTTCATAATCTCCTGCCTAAATCAGGAGAATATAGTGATTGTGCGCCCCTTCTCATTTATTGCCTTCTGTGAGGAATTAAAGTGAATATCTCTCGTCTCATCATCTATTTCATGCTTCCTGATAATTTGTTGATTTCTAAGGGGAATCTCCCATACGAGATGATTCTTACTCGACTATTCAAGCATCTTAAGACCAATCTTTCTGAGGAGAGAACCATAGCCCCTTCTATTGATATTGAGTGCACCCTTTAAAGAGAATGCATTTTGGTTTTCGTGCTGAGGCTCCTCCCCATCCTACTTTAGCTCGTACCCTACCTCCAGCCCAGTATTTTGCCTCCTGTTCCTCCCTTCAGCTGCCGATCCATATGCAGATATCTAGAATCAGTTGAGTGATCTTTCTCTGCACATCACTGCATCCACAAAGAAGATCCTTGCGAACTAGGAAGCAGTTCAGAATGAGCAACATAACAACATGGCTTATGTGTGCTCCTCTATTAGATATCTTCAGAGGTGGAGTGATTACAGTTTCTTTAGGCACGATTGGCCTATTCCTGTTCCGATGCTTATGGACAGCCTTTTCCTCCGACTGGTCCTCCTTTTTATTCTTGGATAGCTCCTCAGGATACCTCCGTGGCTGATCGCCCAGTTGCAGACCTACTGACGACATTGATGAAGAAGAAGAAGATGCTTGACTCCGCCCGATTTTGATGTATGACAAAAAGAGAGAGAAGTAGTAGTAGTTATTTTAGTGACTTTCTTTTAATGCACACATGTTTATGTGTTGTTGTTTATGACTTCATGTTTATTTGGTATTTATGTTGGATACTTGCTTTAGCTATAAAACTTTGATCTATTATTCTTGTGTTATCGATCATATGTTAGACTTACCAACTTTTATGATGATTATCTTGTAATAATGATCATCTTGTACTTGGAGGATGGTAGTTTCAGATGAATATAGGAAAACATTTATACATATGCTTTTATCTATCATATCTTGTTATACATAAATGTGTTGCATAGAACTGCTAAGTTGAATATCACATCCCTATGATTTAGTTGCACTTTGAATATCCTATTTCAGTTTTTGATCATTATATGACACATTCTTTATGCATGCACATGTTTAGGGGGAGCTTCATTTGAAGCCTCTTTCAAATTTATTTAAAATAACTCCTTGTGTTTTATCATCATCAAAAAGGGGGAGATTGTTGGCCCAAAGCTCATTTGCCCTAGTTTTGATGATGATAATCTTATGTACTTATTTATTCTAATATTTCAATCTGCATAAGTTTCAGGTAATAAGATTGATATCAAATTGAGTTTGGCTTCCCCATGAAAACTCACAAGTTTATGAAGCCCTTAAGAAAGTGATCCTAGAGCTAAGCTAATAAGATCCTAGAGACAAGCTCTAAGGGATTCCTTTTGGAAAAGAAAATTAATTTTCTTTTCTTCTTAATGTAAGTTTTTTAGTTTGTTAAAACCAAGAATTGGTGATATAGTTAGCTTTGGAGTTTGACACACACACACGAATAAAATATTATTCGGATTTTTCCTTTCATGAGTTTTGAAGATGGTTTAAAGAGATTACAAAATAATTTTTGTTTACATGATTAATTTTTTGAAAAATTTCTTGTACTTAAAAGAGTTCATTTTCAACAAAATATTAGTTCTACTTCTTAAATTTTGTGTTGATCTTTGATCTCAGAGTTTTGGACTTCAAAATTTATCATGAATTATATTTTTTTTCTTTTATTGAAAAACATATTGCAAAAAAAATAGAGTTTCAAATATTTCTTTAACAGTGCTTTTTGTCTTCGGTTGGTCAACCAGATGGTCGACCTGGTGATCGACCGGGGATCGACCAAAGTGCACAAAAAAGTAATGTGCACCTCAGTCGACTGACTATAGCCCATTTGCTCTTTGTTGGGATCGATCGACCGGCAAATCAACCGATGTTGTCTAACAGTCAAAATATGGTTGTTGGCGGTCGATAGGGCAGTCGATCAATCTGCCTGTTTTGGCATTTTCTACCCCAAATGACTATATTGTTAATCTACTGCTTAGAGGTTAATCAAAAATGGCTATATAGATTTTATCTCAAGTATTTTGAATACATATAAATGGAAACCCCTGTAGATGATTAAGAGATATAGTTTTTAAGATATATACTCATTTAGACTCAACATTCTTCAAGAGAAAATGATTTCAAAAAGAGAAGTTTTCAAAACAAAGTCCATTACAAATCTCTCTTGCTTGATTCCTAACTCTGCTGCTTTTAAAGCTTTCCTCAGCACAATCTGAAAGCTACATATTCTATTCTTGGTTATAGGATTGCGTTTGCTAGCCCTTTTGGTGATCTAGAAAAGGTCACATTTTTCATTGTTATTGAGAAGTGTTGTAGAGGTTGAGGCCTTAATATGAGCTTGCGGTCGTCGATTATAAGGTGTTGCGGTATCGAGTGAAAAGACTTGTGGATTCGATTCGTTCTTGTGAGAATGTGTAGAGAAGTGATCTTGCGGGGTTGAGTTCTAATAGAAATCTTTCATTGCGGTAAAGGCGGGGACATAGAGCAGTGGCTCGAACCATAAAACAAATCATCCATATTTGTGATTGCTTTCTCTCACTCTCTCTTAACTCCTCTCTACTATTGCATACTAATATTGTTCTATTTCATATTGCAATCTATACTCTTGTTCCTTTGTTACTTGTGTTGAGATTATTACTTACTATTTTGCTAGAGATAGTTTTTAATTTCACATTATTTGCAATCATCCTATAGCCATAACCTATTCACTCCCTCTAGGTGATCTACATAATCTCTCTTGGTGAATAAACTTCAAAAGATAAGAAAAGAGACTCAGGAGAAGAAAGTAATACTTCTGACGTGTACTTCATGGTCTAAGGGGATGACCCACTTGAGGTAAACTCAGAATCTGATCTTGATGAAAATGAATATATCATATGATGATCTTTCCATGTTTTGTCAAAAACTGCATGAAAAATATGATCTATTGAAAATTGAAAAAAAAGAAGTTGAAGAAAGAAAATAAGTCTTTGTTAAGTATAAATGATTCTTTAAAATTGAGTATTGTTTTAAAATAAAATAAATTTTTAAAAATGGAGAATGTTTCCTTATCTTCTAAATTGAATGTTATTTTTGAAGAAAATGAATCTTTGAAAAATGAAAATGATTCTTTTGAAAATGAAATCTATTTGATTTCAAAAGAAAAAGAATCCTTGAAAAAAAAAATTTTTTTGTTGAAAAGGATACATTGAAAACTCAATTTGATATTATTTTAGAAAAATAAAAAGTTGCAATTTTTTGAAAAAAATACAAAAAGGATTTTGTTTCTCACACGTCTCATGCTAATATTACTTCTTCTTCCTTTATTGACAAAAAAATGAGATTTATGTTTTGAAAAATATAATAAATTCTTTGAGTTTTATTTTGAGCTAAAGTGTTTTTGATCATAATAGATTGAAATTCATGTTTCACAGAAATAAGTTCTAGACCATTATACGCATACCTCACAACATGCATCATATGCACATCTATTCATACTCATTCTAGAGTGTACACTTGCACACATTGCGGTCACAAATATCATTTAGCTAATTTTTGTTATGATAAATTGATATGATTAAGAAAATTTTGGGTTCGAAATGCTAACATCCAAGGACCCAAAAAATTATAGGTACCAAAAGGCACACCAAATTTATTTGATGTAGGTATGTCCTCTCTCAAAATGTGAGAGAGATTGATGTCTTAGTGGTGGGATGCACATGGAGCCTGATAGACTAATAAACGGATGCATCACTATCAAGAGATTAAGGTGGGAAGATCACCTCTGGAGGACTGAAAATTGCTAATTATTTGTATTGGTAAAACTCTCCATTTGTCTCTTTAAGAATATTTTAAGTTACTTGAATATTCATATGCTATTTAAGTTACTTGAATATTCATATGCTAAGTATAATAACCTTGACTCTATATATGTGTTCTCTAAGCTTAAAGATAAGTTTATTGGTTATTTTCTATACATGTGCTTTTAAAAAATGCTTTATATTTTCAATTGGATTTACATGCTTATCTTATTAGTGAATATTGTTTACTATTAATCTTTATGATCCCACTAATCAAGATGTTTTATAAGTTTTATCATCTTTCAATTAAATGAAAAGTATCTTCTTGATTTACTTGATTTTTTATTAATGATGAGTTCTAGTTGGTCATAAACGTTTTTAAAATAAACATTTTTCAAAAAGACTAATCTTTGAAAAGAATTTTCTACTTTCAAAAGAATAAAAAATTGTGATTTATATTTCAAATGATTAGGTCTTATTTGCAAATTAAAATTATTTGATTACAAAAACATTGTCTTTGAAATTTTTGATAATTTCTCTTGATTTACAAAAGAATTAATTTTTTATTGTAATACAAAAATTATTTTTGCTTTATGCGTATGTAAATTTTATGAAAACCATTTGATATACATGTATGATCCTTGAGTTACACTTGATTCAAGTGATATATAAATTATATATCATTGTGTATGCTCAATTTGTGTTTGGATATATATGTATACATGTGTGTGTGTGTGTGTGTGTGTGTGTGTGTATGTATATATATATGTATATATGTATATATGTATATATATATATATATATATATATATATATATATATATATATATATATATATATATATATATATATATATTTTATATGTGTATATATATATGTGTAAATTTTATGAAAACCATTTGATATACATGTATGATCCTTGAGTTACACTTGATTCAAGTGATATATAAATTATATATCATTGTGTATGCTCAATTTGTGTTTGGATATATATGTATACATGTGTGTGTGTGTGTGTGTGTGGTGTATGTATATATATATGTATATATGTATATATATATATATATATGTATATATGTATATTTTATATATATATATATATATATGTATATATGTATATATATATATATATATATATATATATATATATATATATATATATATGTTTATATGTGTATATATATATGTGTATATATGTGTATATATATATGTATATATGTATATGTATGCTCTATTTTTGAGAGAACTTGGATATATTTTAAAATTTGTCTTATATATTCATTGTGTTTCTTGCTAATCTTATTGGTAGATATGTTTAAAATTGAGGTTATTGTTTCTACAAATCTTGATTATAAATATTTGTATATTCTTTGGAGTTGTGTTCTAATAAAAAAAAATTTAAAAAGAATTTTATATGAGTTTGATGATTCTTTTAGCACTTTGATTAGTATACAATTCTGCATTATTATATCGTATTTTCCTACTGATTTATGAATAAAATATCGGTCTAAACCGTATTTTGGTCTCTCTTACAGATAAATTAAGAGTCTAAGGGTAAAGGAGTAATAAGAGTTTAATTAAACCCATTTTCGGGTAATTAAATACGGATTTCTTGGAGGCCAAGTAAGGGAGCTTCTAGAAATGCATTGAACCTAGACCCATGTGCACGCCAGACGAATATCAGGCGAAAATACCAAAATCTGAATATACCAGAAAGGTCCTAGAAGCCAGGAGAAGTTCCTCACCAAAACCAGGGACCTAAGTCCCTGGTTTTGCCGCGAAAACGCGCAAATGCCGCGTTTTCGCGGTAATGTGGTGGGCCCACGTGTCGATTTTCGACGCGTGGGCTCGTTTAATCTTCTAGAAACCTCTTTTGCCTATAACTGTAGAGGCCTGAAACGCAAGCAGATTTAGAATTAGGCTAGGTTTCTATCTTTTAGTGCAGTGTAGTGTAGGTGTTCTTTTTCTTTTCTTTTGTATTTTTATTTCATTTTTAGATCTTGTAGTAGGGTTGAGAGATTTAGAGAGAGATAGAGAGATATTGATGTAATAGATGATAACAATCTATGTAAAGGTATCTCCTTTCTTCTCTATTGTAATCTTCTCCATCTTCTACATGATGCTTAGCTAGATTTTCTTCTCATGGTGACTAGCTACTAACCATTAACTAGCTAACCACTTACTTGATAATCCACATGAATCTAGTAGCCTCTACAAGGCCTTACTCTTACAAGAGCCATTGATGGCTCATGATACTGGGTTATAACATCTAACTTGCTAACCAAGCTAACTCTCTTGTTTCAGGCTTGCTTCTAATAGTTTTGATGATCTAATGTTTGTATTAGCTTGCTCTTGATGCAAGTTTGAATGTGAAGAACCATCTTATTTGTCATATTTTGTATCGTCTCTTGAATCCAAGGACTAGTGATGGCCAAGGATCCATGTGAGGCAACTTTCACTAAGAGGTTAGCATGTTAGTTGAGTAATTAGTAGTTAGAAACCATGAGATTTCTTTCATAGTATTCCTCATTCTTTTTACTTGTTTTAAGAATCATTTTCAAAACCTTTTATCATTTTCTTATCGATGTTTTTACAAACTTCTTAGTTCACCTTTGTTTCATCTTCTTCTCTATTTTATTTTCCAAATCACTTCACTTTTGTTTTCACATCGCCATTTCATCACCTTCTTCACCCATCATTTCAATATTTCTTTTTTTTTTTCATTCTTTTAATAAAAAAGACTTGTTAACAACCAACGTGAACATAAACTATTAATGCTTCTATCGCCTCCTGTCTTATAGATTCGACCCGTTGAGCCAATGCTATAACGGAAGTATCGATGGAACATTAGCACATATACATTTTCACTGACTTCATAAAACATACATTTACGAGTGTTGGTTTTGAAATCACCTAGGGGGGGTGAATAGGTGATGGCTATATGAAATATGACAACAATACGGAATTAAAAATTCTACTAACAAATTGCTCAAATTAAAAGACTAGCAATTAACACAATAGTAGTGCAAGAAATTAAGGAGTTGAGTTTAGAGAAAATTCGAGCAAACGCAAACACAAGTATATGTTTCTGAGGTTCGAGCCACGCTCTACGTCCCCGCCTTCACACTTGAAGGATTTCCACTATTGTTGATCCCACCGGATCGCCAATACAAGGACACACTTGTCCTATCTCTCGTGATGCCGCAACACCACCCGGAGCACACTAGCTCGCCTTGAGGCCGATGCCTCTACAACTTCACACAAGAAGAAAATGATCACACTTGATCGAAAATCGCTCACTTAGCACAATCCTATAACCAATATGTAGATGTAGAATTTTGGGATTGTGTAGTGCAAATATCTAGAGTGAAGTAGAGGTAAAGGCTTCAAAAGGGTGTTTGGAAATTTTGGCTTTTGGAAATCTTTTTCTATAATGAAGACTTGAAAAATCACTTGTCAAATGTTGTAAAAATTGTTTTGTAAATTGGTGTCTTATCATGTTGAAGTGACCTCCTATATATAGGGGATGAGAAACAGGGCAAAAAGGCTGGAGAGATTCGTTGGGGTGAGATCCCAACAAAATCTATCAGAAAAAATAGAGCTGTTAGAGTCTGTCAGAATTTCTGACAGCTGCCGGTCGACCGGGACGGTCGACCGCCAACGGTCATATTTCTGACCGTTGGGGGACAACGGTCGACCGCCCAGGTCGACCCGAACAAACAGAGAGCACTGTAAGTGCTCCGGTCGACCCGAGCGGTCGGCCGACGTACACACATGCACAGCGTGCACGTCGGTCGACCCGGATGGTCGACCGGCTCCTGTCAGTTCTGAAAAATCAGAACTGCAGAAACCAGAACTTGGGTCTTTTGGTTTTGGTCTTGTGGTTTGGGGTTTTGGACCTTGTAAAAATAGGAGTATGACCATATGTCACTACCCTAACATGTTAAAACATTTGATAAAGATCTCTTTGATAAAAACTTGTTTTTCCAAAGGTCGGTTTTTCCAAAACTTAAAGTTTCTAAAACAAATTTCCAAAATATGTTAACTCTAAAACTAAGTTGGAAATAGAAATTGTTTTTGAAGCCATGAATCAAACTAAAGTGTGTGTGTGAGTGACAATCCCATAATTCTACTTCTAACATCTAGGTTTTGACAAAACGTCTAAAAAGAAAAGTAAAATACAAATCTTGGACTTTTTCATTGTCTTGATCTTGACTTGGTCTTTTCTTCATGTCTTGATCCCGAAGCTTCCTAATGTGCTTAGCTTGGGAATGCACATCTTTAGGCGGCGTCCAAACTTGTGAGTCTTGATATCGGAGCTGTCAAATCAACCTGTTTTACCTGAAATACTTTTAAACAAACTTGTTAAATACATAACTAAATATGGTTTGTTATCATCAAAATATCCAACAAGATATGGGGCTAAATGGCCTTTGGGCCAACAATCTCCCCCTTTTTGATGATGACAAAACATATATAGTTTTTACAAATATTTTGGGTAGAGACTACAAATGAAGCTCCCCCTCAACACATGCATATACAAAAATATGCTCAAGCATAGACAAATCTCAAAAAAATGGTGGGTGATAATCCACAACATAATCCACAACACATATAAATACTCATGTCATGCTAGATAAAAAATACTCATGTCATAAAATAGAAATGAAACACATGTCCACAAAGCATAACCAACATAAACAAGTACATGTCCACACAAACATAAATACAAGATAAAGATGTCCAACAACAGAAAATATTACAAAATATAAGTACACAAAATATGGAGTCTCTCTCAACAAATAACTCTCCCCCTTTTTGACATCATCAAAAGGGGTGGGTCACTCAGCACCACCAGCAGCATCGTCCTCAGAAGAACTCTCCTCAGCATCGCCTTCCTCAGACGAACTCTCCTCAGCGTCACCCTCTGCCATCGTCTCATCATCATCATCATCATCATCATGATCTGCCTCCTCTGGATCAATGCCAGCAACGCCTGGCTGTGGAGGTGGAACAACAGAGGGGTCTCTGACAGGAAATGGAGGGCCGGAGGATGGAAGAGGACGAGCAAAGGACGTGGGATCTGGACCAAGCATATCGAATTTCGCAAGTAGTGTCTCAAATTGCGAGTCCACGAATCTCATGGCGTTCGCAAAGTAAGACATGTCATTGCGAATTCCCTGGAAGCGCGAGTCCATATCCGCACGAAGGGCTGCATCTCGTTGCTCCATATCCGCACGAAAGGCTGCGTCTCGCTGCTCGATCCAAGACTGATGCTCTGGATATGAGAGCGAATCTCAGAAGAAATAAAGGACTGGAACTCAGGAGATAAAGATAGACCGGTAGCAGAGGAAATCCCTGGGGCCGAAGAAGACCCTGGGGCTGATGAAGATCCTGGAACTGAACAGAAGGAGGGGGCTGCTCAGGAGGGGCTCGACGAATCTGAGCCTGCATCCTCTTCAAAAGGGTGCAGTCCAAGTTCACAGAGGGTTCGGAGGGAGTCTCTGAAGAAATATCAAATCCTAAATGTTTGAGAAGATAGGATATGAGCATGCCATAAGGCATATGCCTACCGGACATGCAGATCTGATCAGAAGCCATGTGAGAAGCAATGAGATGAGGGAAATTAATCTTAATGCCTTTCAGAAGGCAATAGATGATCAATGGAACAGGACCTCTAGTATTGCTATACTCACCGGACTTAGGTAAAATGTTATAGAAAACAAATTTGGCTAGGACTTGGGCGGTAAACGTGAACTTGTTCACTTCCTCATTCCTAACCAAACCGGATTGTCATTCCCGTGAATCAAGGAGGAAGCGGTGAGCGCAGACTCACCGTCTGGATATTCAAAATCTTGGAGATTAAAGGTGTAAACATCAACTCCTCCAGAGGAGAGATGCAGAATATCAGCAAATTAGGATAGGGGAATGTCAATATCCTTCCCAAGAACACGAGATCTCACTCTATTTCCCTCAAAAGCAAAATTTGCATAGAAGTAATGCACTAAGGAGGGGTACACATGTTCCCTAATGGCCATGAATTTATCCAAAGAATTTCTTTTCAGGATACGAGGGATGTGGAGATGTTTAAAGTCTTTAAGAATCACACATCTCCCTGAAATAACAGCTTTCTTAGAAAGTATGATATATCGGTTTTCAGCTAGCTCATTAACAAAGGGTCTTTTAGGTTTAGGAGTGGAGGAAGATGAGGGAACTATACTTTTTCCCTTCTCAGACCTAGATCTCTTTGACATTTTTGGAGAAAAGAGTGATTTTTAGTTGATTTTTAGGGTAGATGGTTATGGCTTGATCTAAACAAAAAGAAACCTAAAATTTTTTGACAAGGAATTGAGATTCTAAAGGTTAGAAATCAAGATTTGAACAAAAGAGAGGATTTTTACCTGGATGAGGGAAACCCTAACCCTAGATCTTGAAATCCCTGAAATCTGTTGGTGAGGAAGCCCTGAGACTGAAGATCTAATCCACAAAGAGTGAATCCAACTTGATTTTAGAAGAAATTTGAGAGAATTTGAGTTTTGAGAATTTTTGGAGAAAAGGGGAAAATGGGCTCGCCGGATGGGTTGTGAGAGAGATGAGAGAAAGAGTGAATAAATAGCAAATCTGGGGCTGAAATCGACGCACGGTCGACCGGGCCGGTCGACCCGAAAAACCCGAGAGCTCTGTAACTCAGAGCGGTCGACTGTACCGGTCGACCGGCAACAGAGAGCAAAAATTTGTTCTCTTTCAGGCAATGACGGTCGACCGGGGTTAGGGCCGGTCGGCCGGCTTTGCCCAAAAACTGTGAACAGAAAGAGCTCCAAAAAAAAAATTAAATAGAAATATTTAATAAATAAAGTAGGATATATGTAACATGCACGAATACAACAATGTTTTTAAATCTTCATTAGGTTATCACATCAACCAAAATATTCACACAAAACATTTTATTTAATTTTCATACAAAAATAAAGTTTTAGAGATGTTGTAGCCGAATACCCGTGAAGGGTTCTGAACTTCATCCTCTTGATTCCTCTTGAATGAGTTGAGGTGCGCAATTGCCATCTCTAACGTATTTGCTTGAATATGAAATTTTTACAAAATTTTATTTCTAGTTTTGAAAATACAATGTGTATATATAAATAAGCTAGTCTAGGCATGGCATGTAGACATACAATGGACATGATATAAAAGACAAGATATTAAAACATGGCATATACACAATCATGATAGGGATGTAAGTTTACACTAGCATATATCAATGTATCATAAAAGTAAACTGACAATCCTATACATGTGTATATAAATAACCAAACAAAAACTTTTAAATGGAGAAGTTACCAAGCATGGGCAATCTCCAAAATAGGTGCCTCCAAGATAGCGATGCAAGCGCGATGTGTTCTTTGAGCTTAGTTGCATCAACCACCCGGGCACCGTCTCCCCCTAAGTCTTGGAGGAAGAAGATCCACCTGTATCATTTAAATTTGGTGGGTCTTTTGGTACCCATATCTTTTTGGGTCCTTTGGATTAGTACCGGGACGAACCCAAACATATTTATTATTTACATTATGTTTAGCAAAACAAAATTTTTCTAAATGGCCTTTGCGACCACAATACGTTCCAACATAAATTCTACCATTACCATACATGTATGCATGCTTATGTGTGTGTGCATATTTCCGTGCATGTGTATGATGAGTGTGTTTCCCTTGGGTTACTCCCTTGGGAAATCTAGATGCGAATTTATTTAAATCAAAAGCACACTTTTTAAGAGTTGAATCTAAAACATCAACTCGTTTTTGCATTTCAACAAAATCATTTTTATTACATGAGGGAATAGAAGTTTTTCCTTTACAAGCTATTTTATAATTTTCAAAATCAATTTTATTTTCTTAAAAGCACAAGATAAATCATTTTTCTCTTTTTCAATAATATTAATTTTATCTTTTAAAACTCATTTTCCCTTTTTAACTTTTTATTATGAGATTGAGAAATCTCATACCTATGTTGAAGTTCTTCAAAAAATTGGGCTAATTCATCCATAGTTAACTCATCCTCATCTAAAGAGTTGTCGATAGTTACCTTTGAAGCATCGTCTCCATGTGCCATGAAGCACATGTGTGCGGCATCATTTTCCTCTTCGGATTCCGACTCCGTGTCGTCCCATGTTGCTACCATAGCCTTTTTCTTCTTTGGGGCATTCTTGGAGGTGGTTGCTTGAAGTGCGGGGCAATCGGCGATAAGATGTCCGATCTTCTTGCAATGGAAGCAAGGACCGGGTTCTTCTCTTTTCTTTTCATACCTTCCTTGAGGTCTCCCTCTTTGGAAGTTGCTTTGCCTCCCCTTCTTGTAGAACATCTTGCCCACCTTCCGGATGAGCATGGCGAAGTCCTCATCGCAATCCTCCGATGAGTTATCCTCTTCTAGAATGGTTGGAGTGGCTTTGAAGGCGAGCGCTTTCTTCTTGGGCGCCTCCCTCTCTTCTCTAACCTTCATTTCCATCTCATGTGTTTTGAGATTTCCAATGAAGCCGGAGAAGTCCATCTCCTCCAGATCGTGAGCTCCTTGAGGGTAGTAGCCTTCACTTCCCATGCCTTGGGAAGAGCTCTAATGACCTTCCTTATCTTTTGGTCATTGTCGATTGCGTCACCTAGAGAAGATAAAGCATTAGTAATCTTGGTGAAACGCGTGAGCATGTCATCAATGCTCTCATTATCAAACATATAAAAGTTCTCATATTGAGAACGCAACAAGTCAATCTTAGATCTTTTGACTTGTGATGTTCCTTCATGAGTCACAACAAGAATATTCCAAACTTCAAATGCGGATTTGCAATTAATGATGCGTGCTAGGTCATCCTCATTTAGAGCTTGGGTCAAGGCATATTGGGCTCTAGCATTTGCCTCATAGTCCTTGGTGGTGTCCTCGGACCATGAACTCTCATCGGTGAGGGGTTCAACAAATTCTCTAGTGATGGCCCTAGCTACTCTAACACCTAGGGACTTTAGAAATAGGTTCATCTTGACCTTCCAAATAGGGAAGTTCAAGCCATCAAACTTTGTGGGGACTTGATGCTAGAAAAGTCAAGTGATGCCATGGGAAATGAGTAAAGTGCACAATATATGAAAAATGCAACAAATAATATAGCCAATGACAAGGATCTCCCTAAGGTGGTTAAACCAAATTGTAGGGTTAGGCTCTGATACCAATTGAAATCACCTAGAGGGGGTGAATAGGTGATGGCTATATGAAATATGACAACAATGCGGAATTAAAAATTCTACTAACAAATTGCTCAAATTAAAAGACTAGCAATTAACACAATAGTAGTGCAAGAAATAAAGGAGTTGAGTTTAGAGAAAATTCGAGCAAACACAAACACAAGTATATGTTTCCGAGGTTCGAGCCACGCTCTACGTCCCCGCCTTCACACTTGAAGGATTTCCACTATTGTTGATCTCACCGGATCGCCAATACAAGGACACACTTGTCCTATCTCTCGTGATGCCGCAACACCACCCGGAGCACACTAGCTCGCCTTGAGGCCGATGCCTCTGCAACTTCACACAAGAAGAAAATGATCACACTTGATCAAAAATCGCTCACTTAGCACAATCCTATAACCAATATGTAGATGTAGAATTTTGGGATTGTGTAGTGCAAATATCTAGAGTGAAGTAGAGGTAAAGGCTTCAAAAGGGTGTTTGGAAATTTTGGCTTTTGGAAATCTTTTTCTAAAATGAAGACTTGAAAAATCACTTGTCAAATGTTGTAAAAATTGTTTTGTAAATTGGTGTCTTACCATGTTGAAGTGACCTCCTATATATAGGAGATGAGAAACAGGGCAAAAAGGCTGGAGAGATTCGTTGGGGTGAGATCCCAACAAAATCTGTCAGAAAAAATAGAGCTGTTGGAGTCTGTCAGAATTTCTGACAGCTGCCGGTCGACCGGGACGGTCGATCGCCAACGGTCATATTTCTGACCGTTGGGGGACAACGGTCGACCGCCCCGGTCGACCCGAACAAACAGAGAGCACTGTAAGTGCTCCGGTTGACCCGAGCGGTCGGCCGACGTACACACATGCACAGCGTGCACGTCGGTCGACCCGGACGGTCGACCGGCTCCTGTCAGTTCTGAAAAATCAGAACTGCAAAAACCAGAACTTGGGTCTTTTGGTTTTGGTCTTGTGGTTTGGGGTTTTGGACCTTGTAAAAATAGGAGTATGACCATATGTCACTACCCTAACATGTTAAAACATTTTGATAAAGATCTCTTTGATAAAAACTTATTTTTCCAAAGGTCGGTTTTTCCAAAACTTAAAGTTTCTAAAACAAATTTTCAAAATATGTTAACTCTAAAACTAAGTTGGAAATAGAAATTGTTTTTGAAGCCATGAATCAAACTAAAGTGTGTGTGTGAGTGACAATCCCATAATTCTACTTCTAACATCTAGGTTTTGACAAAACGTCTAAAAAGAAAAGTAAAAATACAAATCTTGGACTTTTTCATTGTCTTGATCTTGACTTGGTCTTTTCTTCATGTCTTGATCCCGAAGCTTCCTAATGTGCTTAGCTTGAGAATGCACATCTTTAGGCGGCGTCCAAACTTGTGAATCTTGATATCGGAGCCGTCAAATCAACCTGTTTTACCTGAAATACTTTTAAACAAACTTGTTAAATACATAACTAAATATGGTTTGTTATCATCAAAATATCCAACAAGATATGGGGCTAAATGGCCTTTGGGCTAACAGGTTTCGCCCCGATCACACTTTATTGCACACAATTATTTTGTTTTCATAAACATGATATTTGCATAGTATTTGTACACTCACCTTTTTATTTACTCATGATTTACTATTCTTGAGAATATTTTTTCTATATGAATTTTGAGTGACAATTCTTATGTAATTAGCATCTTTCATTAGATATATAATATGTTTCATATTAAAATAGCTAAATTAGTTTTAATTTGTATTCAAATTAGTTCACTTATTTTTTGTTTGTCTCTTCATTTGGTAGTATTTTCAAAATTATTTTCAAATATTACATATTTTCAATAATACCTACTCTTAGTGGGCGATTGGTTGGGCGAACATGCATACATGATTTATTTGATTATTCTTTTTACATATGCATGTTAGGATAGTGATAACGATTAGATACACACTTGATTTCTTTTATTTATGGTTCTTGTATACTCATTCATGAATATCTATATATGTATGCTTTATATTACAATTGATTTCACACATTTATGATTGATTGTGCTTGATTTAAAATTATTCATGCATGTTTTTGTGCTTGTTCTTTAACACAGATTAATTTCTTGCTAAGCTCAATCTCTTGCCAATAGGTATCATTTTCTCAAAGATCACTATAAGAAAGGTGATATAGAAATTGATTATATTTTCACTAATTTTTAATTAGCCGATATTTTCGTAAAACCTCTTGATTACAATTGATTTACTTTTATTTATAGTGAATTGAATGTTTGTATCTTGGATAGTTGATTTTCATTCCATATATCTCAAAATTTCTTATCTTTTATATTCTTTTAAAAACCCTCCTTTTTTTATGTATGACTAAAAAAGGGAGAAGAATTATGAGTTATCATGATTTATTTTGATATAAGTTATAATTTATTTTGAAATATGTCTTGTTCAATGTTGAATATTATTTTCATGATTTGAGTTAATATGCATAATTTCAGGGGGGACCTTCTTTTGAAGCTCATTAATTATTTTTAAAAATAACTCATTAGTTTTGTCATCATCACAAAGGAAGAGATTGTTAGCGCAAGAGTGCATTCATTATTTTAATGATTTTAAAACTCATATAGTTTAGTGGTAATAATCAAGTTTGAGTGTTGTCAGTACACAAGTTTTAAGAGTAAGATGATTTAACTTCAAAAGGAGATATTAAAGCAATTAAAATTGATTAAAGTATTAGACTCAAGCTCAAGAAGACATATTTGGAGAGGTCCACTTGAAGATTTGAAGAATGAGCCTACTTTTATATTATGCGTAAGATATTAGTTTGTTTAGGTTTAGCATAGAAGATTTATTATCAAGATAGCACAAACACACGTAAAGAATTTTCCAAATTAATTTTTATATTATAGTTTTGAAAGTATTTAGGAAATCTATACAAATATATCTTGGTTCTGATAAATATATATGTATGAATGATATCAATATATTATGTTTACAAAAGATTTATAAAATATTATATATCAAAAATAATTTTAAAATAAACAAAAATATTAGCGTGGGCTCGTTTTGTCCTCTAGAAACCTCTTTTGCCTATAAAAACCCCTGCAGAGGCCTGAAACGCAAGCAGATTTAGAATTAGGCTAGGTTTCTATCTTTTAGTATAGTGTAGTATTGGTGTTCTTCTTTTTTTGTATTTTTATTTCAATTTTAAATCTTGTAGTAGGGCTGAGAGATATTGATGTAATAGATGGTGACAATCTATGTAAAGGTGTCTCCTTTCTTCTCCATTATAAGCTCTCCATCTTCTATATGATGCTTAGCTAGATTTTCTTCTCATGGTGACTAACTACTAACCACTAACTAACTAACCACTTACTTGATAATCCACATAAATCTAGTAGCCTCTAAAAGGCCTTGCTCTTGCAAGAGCCATTGATGGCTCATGATGATGGGTTCTAATATCTAACTTGCTAACCAAGCTAACTCTCTTATTTCATGCTTGCTTCTAATAATTTTGATGATCTAATATTTGTATAGCTTGCTCTTGATGCAAATTTGAATGTGAAAAAATCATCTTATTTGTCATGCTTTGTATCGTCTTTTGAAGTCAAGGACTAGTGATGGCTAAGGATCCATGTAAGATAACTATCACTAAGAGGTTAGCATGTTAGTAGAGTAATTAGTAGTTAGAAATCATGAGATTTCTTTTATAGTATTCCTCATTCTTTTTACTTTGTTTTAAGAATCATTTTCAAAACCTTTTTATTATTTTTCTTATTGATGTTTTCACCAACTTCTTCACTTTTGTTTCATCTTCTTTTCTATTTTGGTTTCCAAATCACTTCTCTTTTGTTTTCACATCGCCATTTTCATCACCTTCTTCAACTATCACTTCAATATTTCTTTTTTTCTTTTTCTCATTCTTTTAACAAAGAAGAATTATTAACAACCGACGTGAACATAAACTGTTAATGCTTCTATCGCCTCCCATCCCTGTGGATTCGACCCGTTGAGCCAATGCTATAACGAAAGTATCGAGAGAACATTAGCACATATACTTTTCCACTGATTTCATAAAACATACATGTACGAGTGCTATTTTCGTCCCGATCAAATTTTTGGCACCGTTACTGGGGATGGGAATGGTTTTGATTTCATATTTTTGTTAACATTTTCTTCTCTGTTTTAATATGCAGGGCAATTTTTACAGATTCTTTACATTGCAGAAGGCTACTCTTGCTTGCCTCTTCCTACTCTAGAAAGCAGAAATCTTACTTCTTACACTTTGCCGTGGAAATCAAAGACAAGCAGCACAAATGCAGCAATTTTGTGGCATTTGTACTTTTTCTTTTGCAGGGACCTTGTACGTTGCATATATTATTATATTCTGCTGCCAATTATCTGTTTTGATTACCTACATGCTACAATAATTAAAGAACTAAAATACGGTAATTGAACACTTTTATAATGGTTTAGACATTTGCATTTAGGCGCGTGTCAATTCAATTCAAATATACTGTATTTTGTTTTGCTGTTGTGATCTGGACTGAGGTGTACATATGGCATTGCATGTAGCATAGGACAAACATGTAGGTGAATTATTCGCTTTGTGTTATACTCTTATCTATATTACATACTTGCACAAATTGGATTTAAGGGTATAACCAATACAAGATAAGGTGGGGATTTCATCACCCTTCCTTAGCCCAAAAAACACCTCCCCACTCACATAATCCAAGCCGTAATAAAAATTGATAGACGTTGGCTCTTGGGACATCTTGAACTCATTAAGAGATTGACCAAGAGTGGAACTTGTTTTGAATCTTACTCTTGTGAAATCGGTGTCTAAGGTTGGGGATTAAGAGGTTACGTCTCGAAGATACCGTGGTTTGGTGTAATTAAGGCCTGTTGCTTATGCACGGATACCTCCCACCGTATTTTACCCCTACCTGGCCGGTTAGCTTATGGTCGGATTCAAGCAACAACCTCCCCAAGGTAATCGACCAGTTAGGAATCGTCTAGGTCTAGGTCAACCCTAGTATAGGCTTGGTATTTTTTTTTTGTTATTTGCTTTTTCTTTTTTGTTTGAGATTGTTTGTGAAATGAAATTCAACAATAATAATTTTTTCAATTCTAATATGAATCCATATTTCACACCAATCCCATTTGATTCGAATAATTCCAACCCGTTTTTTTATATGAACCAACCAAATACACCGAATTGGACTTATCCGAATCAATACAACCCATACCCCCAATCTTGTAACCATAATTTTCAAATAATTTCACTCTTCATAGAGTCAATGGGGATTCAACTCCTCCGAGTCAAATTTTCACCCACCTTGTCCATAATTTTCATAATATTCATTTCTCGATTTCACTTCCTATACTCCTTTTCAAGAACGACCGATTGAAGAAAAAATCGAGTTAGAAAAGAGTATAGAAGCCAACGTAGAAGAGGCCGAGTGACAATTTCAGAAAATGATGGCTCTCCAATTTCACAATATTTTTAAGAGTCTTACTCAGTTCCATATTCTCATAGTGAACATCCATCTACCCTGGAAATGAGTAAGAAACTCTTGCGTAAGTCCAAGTTTCAATCTCAAAATATGTTGGGACTCACAATCTTCACAATCTTTCTAAAACCAAGATTCCTATACTCCCTTTCTGAAATATCCACTTGAAGAAAAATCATATCTAGATAGAGTATAGAAATCTTACAGGAGTCTGCACTACAATTTCAAAAATCTTCTACTCAGTCTATCGATAGGTTAGAAAAACAAATGAGTCAATTGGTCAACATTTATAGGAATGAAGAAATTCTCTCTTATCAACCTTTGACCAATCCAGATATCTCTAATTCTATTGATTTGACCTAGGACTCTTATTATTTTGGAAACCAAGATCCCTACACTCGTTTTCTATAGCATCCACTTGAAGAAACATCACATCTAGAAAAGAATATAAAAATCTTGCAGGAGTTCGCGCTACAATTTCAAAAATCTTCTTCTCAGTCTATCAATAGGTTGGAGACACAATTGAACCAATTGATCAATATTTATAGGAATTAGAAAACTCTCTCTTATCAATCTTTGACTAATTCAGATATCTCTAACTCTATTGGCCTGACCCAGGACTCTTGTTATTTAGGGAACCAAGATTTAATTTCAGCACACCCATCTGAACTTGACCAAATTTCAAATGTTGAAATCCCATTGACATTTGGTAAGTTATCCTTTTCCTGAGATTTAACTTGAGCATGAATATGATCCTGAATCTCAACTTGGTAATTCAATTTTACTTGCTGATCAATAATGACTGAGGTGTTTTTACCTGATTTCAGGCTTTTTCCCGAGTCAACATTAGATCCTGTGCCAATTCATTATGAAATTGAATCACCAATCATTTAGGATCATCATATTGAACTTGATCAATTTCATATTTTTGAAAGTTCAATTGATAAATTGGCAAGTTCTCATTTTTATGAAATTGAACTCAGACAAGAATGTGACTTTGATCCTCAAATTTGTGATCCATTTCAAATTCCTGAATTAACATGGACTCCAGTTTTGTTACCCAAATTGAGCAACATTTTAGAGTCAGCTTTGGTTCCCATACCTATCATTTTTGAACTTGAATCACCAATCTCAGAGAGTCACATTCCATTATGGGGAAATGAATGTGGACTAGAATTTTAACTTCTTGATTTGGACCCTATTCCTGAATCAATTTTGACTCCTGAACTTTTACTTGACTTAAGTTAAATTCCTGGGTCAGTATTAGTTCCTGCACTTTCTAAGTCCAAATCAATCATTTCATCTTTTCATACTCCATTTTGGAACAAGAGTGCTGATAAATTGACTCTGAAATTATTTTGAAAATTTAAAAATTAGATGAGGTAAAATTCTTAATAAAAATTATTCATATATACATCATAATAATGGGTTGTATTATAGAGGTTTCTGGTGGGTTCCTCCGAACTTCACGCAAATTGGATTGGGCCGCATTTCGTGGACCAATCAGACCACCACCGGAACCACCACCTTGAGGTGATTTTTCCTTCCCTCTCTATTTGTTTCATCCATACATACATCACAATGCATTAAGGACAATGCATGAGATAAATGTGGGGGAGAGTTTATTAACATAGAGCTTTTAGATTTTCTTTCTTTTACACTTCTTTTAAGATATCCTTAGAATTTTCCTTTTGTATAGAATTTTCTTTTTCTTTAAAAACTTTTTGAAATAAGAGACAATGTTTTGATCTATTTTTAAAGAAAATTATGATGATCTTAGAAATTAAGAAAACCTTAATATGACATCTTAAGCTAGTCGAAATAATGGATCTTATTTAAGATTATAGGCTAAGTAAGATAAATTGAAAAGATAATTTTATCTTGAATTTTTTGCCTAGGATAGTTTGCACTTCACACTTACATATTTTTTTTGGGATGGAAACAAAGACCTAAAATGCCACAAAGCAAAAATAAATAAAAAGAAAAAATATATATATGAAGAAAAAATCACTTAATAAGCTGGATAACTATGCCTCAAGAAGCATGATTATTCACGCCTAAAGGTGGTAATGAGGAACAAATAATCCCTCTTAATTTTAGGCCTTGTTTACTCGAGTTTTAAACCCGAGGGATGTTTTCTCATCTGGTGCCCTAAGAACCGTCTGGTCTGGGAGTCATCGGTTAAAGGCTCACTAGCCAGGTGAGCTAGAAAGCCTAAGAAAACTAAGGGAAGAAAAAAAAGAAAAAGAAAAAATATATAAATAAATGGCTTGATGGTTGGAGTTGAAATCCCAGAAATTTTCACTATCACAAGTGCAGATTATCTAAGTTTTATGAAGGATAAAATATTCAATCTAATTTTAAATTCTTACCTTAATTTAAGATAAGATATTGCATGTAGATAAGTTTAAGGAAGAATAATTTTTCGTGTACTTATGACCTTAGATCGCTTATATTTTTGAAAAAAATATTTCATAAATTTGTCTCTCTTTCAAAATGTATTTTCAAAATACTAACATTTGTCTTTTTATCTTTATGGGTTTTGTGGGTGAAAGCAGCTGAAAACCCTCAGGAAAAAACACTCCTCCTCTAGGGGTAACTTAGAGGTTTAAGGCTTGTTGCACACGCTCAGTGCAATCGCGTCGCCTACAAAAGTAGTGTAATAAAATTTGTAGTGTAGTTTTTCTTTTTTGTTTTGCTTGGGATGAGCAAAAGATAAGTGTGGGGTGGTGATTAGTCTACAATTCTGCATTATTATGTCACATTTTTCTACTAATTTATGAATAACATGTCGGTCTAAACCGTGTTTTATTCTCTCTTGCAAATAAATCAAGAGTCTGAGGACAAAGTAGTAATAAGAGCTTAATTAAACCCATTTTAGTGTAATTAAATTTAGATTTCTTGGAGGCCAAGTAAGGGAGCTTCTAGAAGATGCATTGAACCTAGACCCTTGCGTACGTCAGACGAATATCCGGACGAAAATATCAGAATTCGAATATACCAGAAAGGTCCTCAAAGCCAGGAGAAGTTTGTCGCCAAAACCAGGGACCTAAGTCCCTGGTTTTGCGGCGAAAAGACGGCAAATGTCGCGTTTCCGCGGCAATGTGGTGGGCCCATGCATCGATTTTGATGCGTGGGCTAGTCTCATCTTCTAGAAATCTCTTTTACTTATAAAACCCCCTGCAGAGGCCTGTAACGCAAGCAGACATAGAATTAATCTAGGTTTTTTATCTTTTAGTCTAGTGTAGTGTTGGTGTTCTTCTTCTTTTCTTTTGTATTTTTATTTCATTTTAGATCTTGTAGTAGGGCTGAGAGATTCAGACAGAGATAGAGAGATATTGATGTAATAGATGATAACAATCTATGTAAAGGTGTCTTCTTTCTTCTCCATTATAATCTTCTCCATCTTCTACATGATGCTTAATTAGATTTTCTTCTCATGCTGACTAACTACTAACCACTAACTAGCTAACCACTTACTTGTTAATCTACATGAATGTAGTAGCCTCTACAAGGCCTTTCTCTTACAAGAGGCATTGATGGCTCATGATGATGGGTTCCAACATCTAACTTGCTAACCAAGCTAACTCTCTTATTTCATGCTTACTTCTAATGGTTTTGATGATCTAATATTCGTATTAGCTTGCTCTTGATTCAAGTTTGAATGTGAAGAACCATCTTATTTGCCATACTTTGTATTGTCTCTTGAAGCGAAGGACTAGTGATGGCCAAGGATCCATGTGAGGCAACTATCACTAAGAGGGTAGTATGTTAGTGGAGTAATTAATAGTCAGAAACTATGAGATTTCTTTCATAGTATTCCTCATTCTTTTTAATTTATTTTAAGAATCATTTTCAAAACCTTTTTATCATTTTCTTATCGATGTTTTCACCAACTTCTTAGTTCACCTTTGTTTCATCTTCTTTTCTATTTTGTTTTCCAAATCACTTCTTTTTTGTTTTCACATTGTCGTTTTTATCACATTCTTTACCTATCACTTCAATATTTCTTTTCTTTTTCTTTTTCTCATTCTTTTAACAAAGAAAACTTATTAACAACTGACATGAACATAAACTTTTAATACTTCTATCGCCTCCCGTTCCTGTGGATTCAATCCGTTGAGCCAATGCTATAACGGAAGTTTCGAGGGAACATTAGCACATATACATTTTTACTGATTTCGTAAAACATACATTTACGATTGCTGGTTTCGCCCCGATCACACTTTATTGCACACAATTATTTTGTTTTCATAAACATGATATTTGCATAGTATTTATACGCTCACATTTTTATTTACTCATGATTTACTATTCTTGAGAATATTTGTTCTATATGAATTTTGAGTGACAATTCTTATGTAATTAGCATCTTTCATGTGATATATGATACGTTTCATATTAAAATAGCTAAATTAGTTTTAATTTGTTTTCAAATTAGTTCATTTTTTTTTTGTCTCTTCATTTGGTAGTATTTTCAAATAATATCTATTTTCAATAATAGCTACTCTTAGTGGGCGATTGGTTGGGTGAACATGCATACATGATTAATTTGATTATTCTTTTTACATATACGTGTTAGGATAGTGATAACGATTAGATACACACTTGATTTCTTATATTTATGGTTCTTGTATACTCATTCATGAATATCTTTATATGTATGCTTTATATTACAGTTGATTTCAACATTTATGATTGATTGTGCTTGATTTAAAATTATTCATGCATGTTTTGTGCTTATTCTTTAACACAGATTAATTTCTTGCTAAGCTCAATCTCTCGCCAAGCACATAGAGATAGGTATCACTTTCTCAAAGATCACTATAAGAAAGGTGAAATAGAAATTGATTATGTTTTCACTAATTTTTAATTAGCCAATATTTTCGTAAAACCTCTTAATTAAAATTGATTTACTTTTATTTGTGGTGAATTGAATGTTTGTCTCTTGGATAGTTGATTTTCATTCTATATATCTCAAAATTTCTTATCTTTTATATTCTTTTAAAAACCCTCTTTTTTTAATGTATGACTAAAAAAGGGAGAAGAATTATGAGTTATCATGATTTATGAGTTATCACGATTTATTTTGATATGAGTTATAATTTATTTTGAAATATGTATTGTTTGATATTGAATATTGTTTTCATGATTTGAGTTAATATGCATAATTTTAGGGAAACCTTGTTTTGAAGCTCTTTCATTATTTTTAAAAATAACTCATTAGTTTTGTCATCATTAAAAAGGAAGAGATTGTTGGCGCGTGAGTACAATCAATTTTTATTTTAATAATTTTAAAACTCATATAGTTTAGTGGTACTAATCAAGTTTGAGTGTTGTTAGTACACAAGTTTCAAGAGTTAGATGATTTAACTTCAAAAGGAGATATTAAAGCATTCAAAATTGATTAAAGTATTAGACTCAAGCTCAAGAAGACATATTTGGACAGGTCCACTTGAAGATTTGAAGAATGAGTCTACTCTTATATTACGTGTAAGATATTAGTTCCTTAAAGTTTAGTATAGAAGATTTATTCTCAAGATAGCACAAACACACATAAAGATTTTTTAAAATAAAATTTTTATATTTATAGTTTTGAAAGTTTTTAGAAAACCTATACAAATATATCTTGGTTCTGATAAATATATATGTACAGACGATGTCAAATTATTATGTTTACAAAAGATTCATAAAATATTATATGTCAAAAATATTTTTAAAATAAACAAAAATCAATTTTTGGGCTTCTATGGTCGATCGCTCGCAGAGCAAAGGCTTTATCGCTCGACTGGACGGTCGATCGGACATGCACAGTCTTGTGCAAAAGATTTTGACTCTGAGCCCGGTCGACCGCTTGGTCGATTGATAGCCGAGCCTTGTTTTGTGAAGGACTAGCCGGTCGATCGCATGGTCGACCGCTAGCACTGAGATCAACACTGAGCTCAAAATGCTTTTCTGGCTGGCTGGCTGACTGCCCGGTCGACCAATAGCACTGAGCATAATACTAAGCTCAAAGTGTTGTTTTGGCTAGTCAACCACCTGATCGACCGATGGCAATGCCTATATTGATTTAGCCTATGCCGGTCGACCGCTAGTGGTCAAAGTTGTCTGTTTTGTTCTTTAACAACTATTTTCTCTTGTAAATCAGTCTAGATTCATTTATAATGGCTATTTCATAGTTTTATCATGTTTTAAATTTTGGGAGTTACTGAGTATAGGACTCAAACTTTCTCCTATATATAAGAGTTATTTAAGAGTGTTTAAAAATCAAGTTTTTAAAAGTTTTTCAAATGTTCAATTCAAAATCTCAAGTGAAAAGTTTTCAGCGTTATTTATTCCAATTTTTCTATTTCTCTCACACTTTCTCTTGAGCAATCACTCTCTGCACTGAGTTATAAGAAAGGTGTAACAGAGAACACATGTGATCTTGTGAAGACCACCAAGTGTTGTAAACCATTGTTCATTCAAAGTCCTCTTTGAAGGAGGGTTGTAAGTTAGAGTAGCGACTCTAGATCTTGCGGGATCAAGTTCAATTATAATTAAGATATATTATAATGAAATTCTTCATTGTGGTAAAAGTGGGGACGTAGAGCAAGCTCAACAATAATTTTTTATCTTCGCGATTGGCTTGCGTTTGATCTTTCTCACTCTCTCCCCTTTACTTTATTGCACAAATATCATTGTTAATTTATTGTCTTGCAAAATTAGTTATTTGTGTGAACTTTTTTATATCAAGAAAGAAATTGTGCACCTCGATTCTTATTTTAAGAGGAATCACGAAGAGAAGTTCAGAGCGATTCACTGGATATATGACTTCATTTCTTGGTTATTGAGATTATTTAATTTTCAGTAGTTTATACTTGTGTTTTAATTTCCATATTGATTAGCTTATCACCTATTCAACCCCCTCTAGGTGATTTCATATACTTCTCCTATAAATAGAGAATATTAGAGACACATTTCGTATTAAGTATTTCAAGAGAAAATCATTCAAGTTTAAGTTCAAATGTTCAATCTTATTCTTCTCTGTTTTCTCACATTTTTTCTTGAGCCATGGTATTCCATATTCTAATCTATAAAAAAAGTGTAAAAAGAGAGTATTTGTTATCGTACATAGATCATCACGTGTTGTTACTTCTTGTTCTTTGAGAGTTCCGCTTTGAGGGAGGTAATGAGGTGAAGTTGCGGCTCTGGATCTTGCGAGATCGCGTGTTGTAATCAAAGTTGATTATAGTGGAATCTTTCAGAGAAAGTGGCTCAAACCTCGATAACAATCTCTTTTGTTTGCGATTAGTTATCTAGTTTGATTTTTCTAAGTGCCTCTCCTTATTTACTACAATATTATACTTATTGTCACATTATTCTTGTAATATTATTTATTTGAACGTTCTATACATTAAGAAAGCAATTACGCACCTGACACTTATTTTAGAAGGAATTGTGAGGAGAAGTTTAGAGACTTTCACCGCACTAATACTTATCTTTTGCTCGTCCCGAGCAAAACAAGAAAAAAGAAACTATACTACAAATATTATTACACCACTTTCGCAGATGACGCGATTGCACTGAGCGCATGCAACAAGCTGTTAAACCTCTAGGTTACCCCTAGAGGAGGAGTTTTGCCTCCTGAGGGTTTTCAGTGAATTGCACCCACAAAATCCATAAAGAAAGAAGATAAATGTTAGTATTTTGAACACATTTTACAAGAGAGACAAGTTTTTGAAATATTTTTACAAAAATATAAGCGATCTAAGATCATAAATCCCCCAAAATTATTCTCCCTTAAACTTAGCCTATATGCAAGATCTTGTCTTCAATTAAGGTAAGAATTCAAATTTGGATTGCATATTTTCTCCTTCATAAAACCTAGATAATATGCACTTTGTGATAATGAAGATTTCTGGGATTTCAACTCTAACCATAAAGCCATTTATTTTTATATATATATTTTTTTTTCTTTTTTTCTTTTTTCTTTCCTTAGTTTTCTTAGGCTTTCAAATTTACCTGGGTAGTGAGCCTTTAACCGATAACTCCCAGACCAGACGGTCCTAGGGCACCAGATGAGAAAACATCCCTCGGGTTTAAGGACTCGAGTAAACAAGGCCACAAAGCTAAAAGAGATTATTTGTTCCTTATTACCACCTTTAGGTGTGAATAATCATACTTCATGAGGCATAATTATCCAGCTTAATAAGTGATTTTTTCTCATATATTTTTTCTTTTTATTTATTTTTGCTTTATGGCATTTTAGGTCTTTCTTTCCACCCAAAAATTGTGTTTGTGTAAAGTGAATACTATCTAAGGCAAAAAAAATTCATGATAAAATTATCTCCCCAATTTATCTTACTTAATCTATAATTTTAAACAAGATCCATTATTTTGACGAGGTTTAAATGTCATAATTAAGGCTTTTTTAATTTCTACAATCATCTTAATTTTCTTAAAAATAGATCAAAATTTTGTCTCTTATTTGAAAAAAATTTTAAAGAAAGAAAAATCTTATACAAAAGAGAAGATTTCTAAAAGTATCCTAAAAGAAGTGAAAAAGAAAGAAAATCTAAAAAACTCTATGTTAGTAAATCCTCCCCCACACTTATCTCATGCATTGTCCTCAATGCATCGTGAATGTATGTATGCATGAAACAAATAGAGAGAGAAGGAAAAATCACCTCAAGGTGGTGGTTCCGGTGGTGATCTGATTGGTCCACGAAGCGGCCCAATCTAATTTGCGTGGAGTCCGGAGAAACCCACCAGAGCCCTCTATAATACAACCCATTATTATGATGTATTGAAAAATTTTACCCCATCTAATTTTCAAATTTTCAAAATAATTTCTCAGTCAATTTTATCAACACCTTTGTCCCAGAATGGAGTATGAAAAGATGGAATGATTGATTTAGACTCAGAAAGTACATGAACTAATATCGACTCAGGAATTTGACTTAAGTCAAGTAAAGGCTCAGGAGTCCAAATTAGTTCAGGAATTGGGTCCAATCAGGAAATTGAAATCTTATTCCAAATTTATTTCCCCACAACGGAATGTGACTTTCTAAGATTGGGGATTCAAGGTTAAGAATGACAGGTGTGGGAATAAAAGCTGACTCTAAAATGTTGCTCAAGTTGGGTAACAAAACAAGAGTCAATATCGATTTAGGAATTTGAATTAGATCACAAATTTAAGGATCAAAGTCACATTCCTTATTGAGTTCAATTTCATAAAAATGAGAACTTCCAATTTGTTAATGGGACATTCAAAAGAATGAAATTGGTCAAGTTCAATTTGTTGATCATAAAAGATTGGTGATTCAATTTAACGATAGATTGGCACAAGATCCAATACTGACTTAGGAAAAATCCTGAAATCAGGTAAAAATACCTTGGTCATTATGGAATAAAGCAGTGAAATTGAATTACCAAGTTGAGGTTCAGGATTGTATTCATGCTCAAGTTCAATCTCAAGAAAAGGATAACTTGCCAAAATGTCAATGGGATTTTCAACATTTGAAGTTTGGACAAGTTCAGATGGGTGTGCTTGTTGACTGATTTTTCCTGCACGCAAAAGTAAAGATATTAGATTTAGAAATAGATCGTACGAGGAATCAGTTCTAATCCGCGGTAGCAGGGCTATGCGGGTCGTGATCCTCAAGGAGGGACTGCGATAGAAGCGTTAAGCAAGTTAATCTTTAAAATTTTTTTTTTTTTTAGTTAATTGTCACGATGGTATTTATAAAGAAACGTGGTATTTACAATGAGTTGTGGAAAAGAATATTGGAGAGATGTGGATTTAATCTACGAAAAAGAAAAGAAAAGAAACAAAAGGAAAACTTATCTCTTTATTTGCTTGCCGTTTGAACCGTTGCGATGATTTCCCTTTTCTTGGAAGGCGTACAAGCACGGCTTATGGGATCGTCCGCCTTCTTAATCTACTCTACGAAATAAAACAACAAGCTATGAAGACTTGTTCATCGCCATGGGCCGTCAAGGTTCCTTCTTCGGCTAGGTAGTCTCAAAGCGTCAAGTTCTCACGGTTTGCAAGACATTAGAGAAGGAAACAATATAGAAAACAAGATCAAAGAGAACAAGAACACAACATAAAATAGAAGAGATGAACAAATAAACATAACAAAAAACAAACCTTTGAATGGATTTCATTAACAATTGAAGAAGAGTTGGCTACACCGCTGTCACCTCAGTACAAGCATGGACTCTTTCCTCCATGAAAGCTTCCTCCACTCTCAGAATTTACAAAAGATAAACAAAAAGAAAACCTAACCTAGAAGAAAGAGGAAAAACCCTAAAAATCTGAACTTTGGCCCTTTGCTGGACGCTGGACGCTCTTTACGTTGCACTGCAGGAGATATTTATAGATGCAGAAGGCTACAGAGTCCCGGACGAATCTGCCCACGAAATTTGGGATCAGGATCTTATCAAAGTGCCGCGGATTTGCGGCGGTTCCACGACACTTTTGTGGCTTCTGGCCACGCGCTTTGGCGCGTGGCCTCTCCTGGTCCGTCCATGTGGGCGCCTGCTTCTAGAATTGTAATCCTGGCCTTTTAAATCTGGATTTTCGAGGTAACTTGGTAATCAAGTTACCCTTAATCCAGATTTCTTCAAATCTTCCTCCCACGAATTTTCTTCTTATCTTGGCCTTTTATTCTCATCCTGCAGGTGTTTAGGGTTGGATAGAAGTCTATCCTTCCCTAATCTCTGATATTTGCAACTTTTAGCCCTTGTATATTTGCACTTTGACAATCTGATATTTGCACTTTGACTCTTGGGCTTCAAATATGGGCTTTTGGGCTTCATTAGGCTTTATTTATTATAAACATAATAATTCGAGGCCTGCACACAATAAATTACAAATTATTAATAAATGTGCAGAATTAAATGAATAAATATGAAAATGTGATGGTAAATATGATGATAAAAATGCACTTTTGACTACCAATCACACCCCCACACTTATCTTTTTGCTCGTCCTCGAGTAAAAACAAAGAAAAAGAAAAAGAAATGAAAAGTTAATCTAACCTAACTCACTTTCGTAGGAATCACGATTGCACTTAGCACGTGCAACAAGCCGTTAAACCTCTAGGTTACCCTAGAGGACGAGTGTTGTCTCGTGAGGGTTTTCAGCGGATTGCACCCACAAAATCCATAAAAAGGAAAATATTTGAATTATTATTGAAGAGACTAAGTAGTCTATAAGTTTTAGGATCCTCATTTTTATTCATTCTTTAAACTTAGTCTTAATAAAGTTAATTGTTTTCCATTTTAGGTAAGAATTAAAATTGAATTTCTAATATAGTCTTTTTCGTTACCAAAAATCATATGCATCCTTATGTTTTTACTAGGAATTCCTTAACTTGGACTCTCATGCCTCTTTATATATATATATTTTTTTTTCTTTTTTTTTATTATTTTTTTTAATATGTATAACGCATCTAATTTTCTTTCGTGTAAGCATCAAGGCTTCTTGAGGCCCTCATACCTAACTAATTGATTATTAGATGTGTTAATACATATATTATATTTCTTAGTCTTCTTAGGCTTTCTAATCCACCCATGTAACGAACTTAAAGTCGATGACTCCCAAACCGGTTGGCTTTAGGGCACCAGGTGAGAAAACACCCCGCGGACTCAAATTCGAGTGAACTAGGCCCCAAAACTAAGGACTTTATTTTATTTACTCACCTTTAGGCATGAATACTTATGCTTCTTGAGGCACATGTATCAGCTTAATTGGTGATTTTTTTCTTCTTCTTTTTTTTTTTTTTTTTTTATGAGGCACAAGGTCTTTGTCTTAGAATCCTAGATATGCATTTGGTATGCACATTTCATTAAGGTAAAATCAAGACTAATTATTTATTCAATTTCTCCTCCTATACCTAAAATTTAAACAATTTATTTATTTTTGACCAAGTCTTTAGAAATCCTAATCATGATTTTCCTAATCCTTAAAACTAACTTAGATTTCTTTCAAAAAATAAGTCAAAATATTTCCTTTTTATAAAATTTTTTTTTTTTTTAAATTTTTTTTTTATTAGCAAATTTTGTTAGTGTCTACCTATGTTAGTATGTTAGTAAAGCCCACCCCCACACTTATCTCATGCATTGTCCTCAATGTATGAATGTATGCGTATATGCATGAAACAGAACAAGGGAAGGCGGAAGTTACCTTAGGGTGGTGGTTCCGGAGGTGGTCTAATTGGTCCACGAAATGCGGCCCAAACAAGATAACGTAGTAGTTGGTGAAACCCACCAGAAATTTTTCGTCTATAACCCACTAAAATGTATGTGTGATCATTTTTTAAAATTTCCACCCCATCAAATTTCCAAATTTCATAATAAATTTCAGAGTTAATTGTCTCAACCTCCTTGTCCCAAAATGGAGTATGAAAAGATGGAATTATTGACTTGGACATTATGGGTGCGGGAACGAATACCGACTCAGGGAAGAGGCTCAAATCAAGTAAGGGCTCAGGAGTCGGGCTCGGTTCAAGAATTGGGTCCAAGTCAATAAATTGAAGATCAAGTCCACAATCTTCTTCCCACAATGGAATGTGACCTAATATGGATGATATCTCTTTACTTCCAATATTAAGGAATTCTAGCTCATCGCCATACAATTCTTCAAAACTAAGGTCAACATCGTCCGTCAGAATTGTACAATCAATTTCAGAAGTAAAGAGATTGTGAGAATCTAGGTCAAGTTCAATATGATCATCTAAAATGGGTGATTCAATTTCATAATGAATTGGAATAGGATCCAATGTTGACTCGGGAAAAGTGAAATCAGGTGGAGACACTGGAGTCATTATTGGATCAGGAAATAAAATTGAATCATCAGGTGGAAGATCATGATCATATTCAAGCTCAAGTTCTAATTCAGGAGAGGAAAAACTTGCCAAGTTATCAAGAATTGGAGTTTCGGCAAGTTCACATGATGGTACTGAATTAGAATCTTGTTGTCCACAGCAACTTGGTTCGTCGGCTCTAAGTGAGTGGTCAATGAAAGCAGAAACGGCCGAACTGTGAGCATGTAAAGCTTGAACCATCAAATCTATGTCATGATCACGGGCTAATTGAGCCTCAGTCATGGCAGCTAGCATCTCTTTATAGTCGATAGGATCATCTTGTTCTGATTGGTCTTGAAAAGATGAAGTGTCATCATGATGAAATTGTGAGTCGGTGGACTCACGCATCATCCTATCTAAGATTGATGGTGATTGTTGCTTGGACTTATGCATACTTATCATTTCCCCAATAGATGGTAGTCTATTATGAATCGGTGGATCTAAGTATAAATCATTGAAAGAATGTGGACTAGATGGATATGGAGGACAATTTGGTTGAGAATTAGACTCGGGGGACTCGAAACCCCATGAACTCTGTGACGAGTTGAAATTATTATGGAAATTATAGTCATAAGATGGGGGGGTGTGGGTTATATTCATTCGGATAAGACCATTCCGGCACACTAGATTGGTCAAAGTTAGAGTATGCCGGGTTGGTAATATCCGGATAATAGTTAGGGGTGTAATATGGATTAAAATTGGAATTATTCTTATATGCCATATCACACCAACACAAACACAACAAACAAAAAGAAAAATTCTAACCTAAGTTAGGGTAGACCTATGACCTAGACGACTCCTAACTGGTTAGACTGTCCACGGGAGGTAGGGTGTAGACTTTGACCACAAGTTAATCAGCCAGGTCGGGGCAAGAGTGGTGGGAGGTTTTCCGTCAAAGACGTTCCTTAATTAAATAACCACCACACTTCGGGCTTTCGGCCCTCAATCCCCTTCCTAGACACTGATTTGGCAGGAGTCAACTTCCAACACCGTTCCCCCTTAGGATAATCTCCTAATTGAGTCCGAGATGTCCCTAGGGCCAACGTCTACTAATTTTTAAGTTAGGCTTGGGTTAGTGAGTGCTCGGGATATGATTTTTGGGCTAAGGAAGGGTGATGAAATCCCCACCTTATCTTGTTAATGGGTTATGCCCTTAAGATGAATTAGTGCAAGTGTACAAGATAAATAGATAGAATTCACTCAAAGCAGAAAATCAACCAAGAGATGAGTCCTATTCTACATGCAATGCGTACGTACCTTGCTCCTCCAGCACTCTTCAACAGTAAATAAAAATAATTGAAAAGACACGTGCCTAATATGCAAACGTCTAATCAAATTTTATTTTTAACAACCAATAATTTACTGTTGAATTATTAGCAATTTACAGGTATATCACAGAACAAAACAGAATAGAGCAGTAAGCAGTAATCTCAAATTTCAGCAATCTGCAAAAAAATTGAATCAGTAGTCCTTACTGTTGCCGCGTTTCCGCGGCTCTGGCCGCGGATCCGCGGCAAATCAGTGGGCTCCTGTGCTCTGCCTTCGAGGGCAGAGGCACAGGGCAGCTATATGTCCACTGCAGCTGCTGTTTTCTATTTCCTGTTCTCCAAACCTGCAAACAGAAAAGAATAAAGAATTAGTTAAAAATTAATTTTTTTGTTTTAGAGATAACTTACCGTCCCTCCCCGGCAACGGCGCCAATTTGATTGACTGATTTTTCCTGCACGCAAAAGTAAAGATATTAGATTTAGAATAGATCGTACGAGGAATCAGTTCTAATCCGCGGTAGCAGGGCTATGCGGGTCGTGATCCTCAAGGAGGGACTGCGATAGAAGCGTTAAGCAAGTTAATCTTTAAAATTTATTTTTTTTTAGTTAATTGTCACGATGGTATTTATAAAGAAACGTGGTATTTACAATGAGTTGTGAAAAGAATATTGGAGAGATGTGGATTTAATCTACGAAAAAGAAAAGAAAAGAAACAAAAGGAAAACTTATCTCTTTATTTGCTTGCCGTTTGAACCGTTGCGATGATTTCCCTTTTCTTGGAAGGCGTACAAGCACGGCTTATGGGATCGTCCGCCTTCTTAATCTACTCTACGAAATAAAACAACAAGCTATGAAGACTTGTTCATCGCCATGGGCCGTCAAGGTTCCTTCTTCGGCTAGGTAGTCTCAAAGCGTCAAGTTCTCACGGTTTGCAAGACATTAGAGAAGGAAACAATATAGAAAACAAGATCAAAGAGAACAAGAACACAACATAAAATAGAAGAGATGAACAAATAAACATAACAAAAACAAACCTTTGAATGGATTTCATTAACAATTGAAGAAGAGTTGGCTTACACCGCTGTCACCTCAGTACAAGCATGGACTCTTTCCTCCATGAAAGCTTCCTCCACTCTCAGAATTTACAAAAGATAAACAAAAGAAAACCTAACCTAGAAGAAAGAGGAAAAACCCTAAAAATCTGAACTTTGGCCCTTTGCTGGACGCTGGACGCTCTTTACGTTGCACTGCAGGAGATATTTATAGATGCAGAAGGCTACAGAGTCCCGGACGAATCTGCCCACGAAATTTGGGATCAGGATCTTATCAAAGTGCCGCGGATTTGCGGCGGTTCCACGACACTTTTGTGGCTTCTGGCCACGCGCTTTGGCGCGTGGCCTCTCCTGGTCCGTCCATGTGGGCGCCTGCTTCTAGAATTGTAATCCTGGCCTTTTAAATCTGGATTTTCGAGGTAACTTGGTAATCAAGTTACCCTTAATCCAGATTTCTTCAAATCTTCCTCCCACGAATTTTCTTCTTATCTTGGCCTTTTATTCTCATCCTGCAGGTGTTTAGGGTTGGATAGAAGTCTATCCTTCCCTAATCTCTGATATTTGCAACTTTTAGCCCTTGTATATTTGCACTTTGACAATCTGATATTTGCACTTTGACTCTTGGGCTTCAAATATGGGCTTTTGGGCTTCATTAGGCTTTATTTATTATAAACATAATAATTCGAGGCCTGCACACAATAAATTACAAATTATTAATAAATGTGCAGAATTAAATGAATAAATATGAAAATGTGATGGTAAATATGATGATAAAAATGCACTTTTGACTACCAATCAGTGCTGAAATTGAATCTTGGTTTCTAAAATGACAAGAGTCCTGGGTCAGATCAATAGAGTTAGAGATATCTAAATTGGTCATAGATTGATAAGAGAAAGTTTTCTCATTCCTATAAATGCTAACCAATTGACTTAATTGTGTTTCTAACCTATTGATAGGCTGGGCAGAAGATTTTTGAAATTGTAGCGTGAACTCCTATAAGTTCTATACTCTTTTCAAGATGTGATGTTTCTTCAAGTGGATGCTCTAGAATGGGGGTGTAGGAATCTTGATTTCTAAAACAGTAAGTGCTCTGGGTCAAATCGATAGAATTAGAGATATCTGGATTGGACAAAGGTTGATAAGAGAGTTTCTTTATTCTTATAAATGTTGACCAGTTGACTCAATTCTGTTTTCAACTTATCGATAGACTGAGAAGAAGATTTTTGAAATTGTAGTGCGTACTCTTGCAAGATTTCTATACTATTTTCTAGATGTGATTTTTTTTCAAGCGAATGGTCCAGAAAGGGAGTATAAGAATCTTGGTTTTGAAAAGATAGTGAAGATTGTGAGCCCAACATGTTTTGAGATTGAAGCTCAGACTCACGAAAGCACTCCATATTCATTTTCAGGGTAGACAGTTGGTCATGTTGAATAGGTGAAACTGAGGATGAATCATGAAAATATTCTGAAATTGGGGAGTTGAGCCTCTTTTGTTAGGACTCAAGCATGGCTTGTATGGCTTCTATACTTTTTTCGAACTCGAATTTTTCGTGGTCTAGGAAAAGGAGTATAGGAAGCAAAATGGGGAATAGAGATTGTGAAAATTGTTAAAATTATGGACAAGGTGGTGAAAAATTGGACTCAGGGAAGGTGAATCCCCATTGACTTAGTGACGAGTTGAAATTATTTTTGAAATTATAGTCATAAGATTGGGGGTATAGGTTGTATTTGTGGCCCAAAAGGTTACACTCTCCATTTGTTTAAGTTTTGATGATAACAAAACACATAGAAACTATATGGTACTAATAAGTTGTTTAGAATGAGTTTCAGGTTAGTACTATTCATGATGGTCCTTCTAAGCTATTGCAAGGAATTATGATGCTTAAAGGCAAATAGCGAAAGAGGACGGTTTGAAATCACTTAGAGGGGGGTGAATAGGTGATAATGCTAATCAATGCACAATTAAAAAAATGTTATGATGCAATGATCACCCAAAATAAGACTAGAAGCCGAATACCCCATGAAGGGCTCTGAACTCCTTCCTCGTGATTCCTCTAGATAAGAGTTTGAGGTGCGTATTGCAATCTTATTGTATGAGTATTTGATCGACAATATGAATATGAAACAAGTGTATATAGCAATGAATATGAAGAGCAAGTACAAAGTTGCAATGAATAAGAAGCAATGAATATAAAGTAAGAAATTAAAGCAAGAAGCAAGTAAACCAAACGCAAACACCGAGAATTTTTCCGAGGTTCGAGCACCCAGCTCTACGTCCCCGCCTTCAACCAAAAGGATTTCTAACCACTATAACTTCACAAAGAGTTACAATCACACTGGAGTACCCAACTCCACAATCTCAAGTACAAGTATTCTCTTGGTGATCAAAAGACCACAAACTCTCTTTTGAAAAATCCTTTTCCCTTACAAAAGCCCTGTAGAATAATGAGTAGGATTGAAGCTCTAGTATTGTAAGTGAAAAAAGAAAAGAATTTGAGAGAGTTTTGAAACAAAAACTTCAGAAATGAGAGAGAATTTTCAGCACAAAGACTAAGAACAAAACTCTTTTGATAGCCTTTAAACTTTGAATATTTTTGCAAATGATTGTTGTCTTTACCATAACCCTAATCACCCCTATTTATAAAATAGAGCTAGGGATTAAAGGATAAACTAACAAAAGGATAATTAGGAAGTATTTGACCCAAAAAATAGCCCCTAAACTCGTTTAGAGACAAAAAGGATAAAATAAAACATGTTTAAAAATGTAGCCATTATGGCAGAAAACACAGCCTCGGTCGACCGGCCGGTCGACCGGGTTTCAAAAAAATAGAGCCGTTGCAGCTCACGGTCGACCGCCCGGTCGACCGCAACAAACAGAGAGTCACTATCTTTCAGTCGGTCGAAGGTCGGTCGACCGAAATGGGGTTCGGTCGACCGCCCGGTAGACCGGGAAATGTGCACACATGCACGCACCCAACGGTCAGAATTCTGGTCAACCGGTCGGTCGACCGATCTGACCTGTCATAGAGTCGGTCGACCGGTCGGTCGACCGACTCAGGTCAAAAACTAAAATTTGAAAAGGATTTTGAGGAGATTTTGATGGTTTAGAAAATAGTTTTGATCAGAACTATGTATAATATACAAAATTGAGTTTATAAGCAAAATACTATATTTAAAAATATTTTGTATAATATAGGAGAAATTTTTAGAAATGACATGTGCGCAAAAACTTGTGTGTAAGAATTTGAGCTTCAAACCTATTCACTATTCTTTATCAAAACTATAAAACTAAAAACAAATCTAATGAAGTCTCTTGAGCCAAAATGAAGTCTTGAGCCATGCAATGCCATGCTAAAGCCTTCTCTTCTATGGACATTCCCTCTTGTGTCATATGCCTTGTTTGCTCCATGAACCTTGCAATAGCTAAGCAATGGCCTTCAAAAATGGTACTAACCTGAAACTTATTTTGAACAAACTTATTAGTACCATATAGCTTCTATGTGTTTTGTTATCATCAAAACTTTAAACAAATGGAGAGTGTAACCTTTTGGGCCAACAATCTCTCCCTTTTTGATGATGACGAAAACAAATAGGCTATATCAAAAAGATATAAAGAGAGAGGTAAAACTCCCCCTCAAATTATGCTATATTAAACAAGTAAAAGTAATTAAAAAACCATAACTTGAATTTTTAAATAGCAAGCAAAAACATGAGGAAAAAACTTGCAAAACCATATACACTTGCAAACCAAAACCAAAACCAAATAAACTCATGTTTTAGAACTCATATACAAGAACACAAGAATTCATTTTCTCCCCCTTTTTGTCATATATCAAAAGGGATAAAGAAACAAGTAAAATATTTTTATTCAATAACACAAACATTAAGTTCACCACATATAAAGGAAAATCTATTAAAATCAAGTGGTTTAGTGAAAATATCGGCAAGTTGCAAATCCGAAGAAACATAATCAATCTCTATATCACCTTTCTCAAAATGATCTCTAAGAAAGTGATATCTAATCTCAATGTGCTTAGTCTTACTATGTTGATTTGCATTCTTAGTCATATGAATAGTACTAGTATTATCACAAAATATTTTGATATGGTCATAATGCAAATCATAATCAAGAAGAGTATGATTCATCCAAAGGACTTGTGCACAACAAGCCCCCGCCGCAACATACTCCGCCTCGGCGGTTGAGAGGGCTACCGAATTTTATTTCTTAGAGGATTATGAAACAAGACAATTACCAAGAAATTGACATGTCTCACTAGTACCCTTTCTATCCACTCTACAACCCGCATAGTCGGCATCCGAATAACTCTCATTGAAAAATCTCCGATTTTCGGATACCAAAGACCCATTCCAATAGTGCCCTTAATATAACGAATGATGCGTTTTACCGCAAAACGATGAGACTCTTTAGGACACGATTGGAATCTAGCACAAAGACACACACTAAAATGATATCCGGCCTACTTGCCGTTAAATACAACAAACTACCAATCATGCTTCTATATAACTTAATATCAACATATTTACCTTGGTCATCCTTATCAAGCTTGGTTGTAGTTGCCATGGGAGTGTTGCAAACTTTCGAACCTTCAAGTCCAAATTTCTTTATGAGTTCCTTTGCATACATGGCTTGACATATGAATATCCCATCCCGCATTTGCTCGATTTAGAGTCCAAGAAAGAAGTTTAATTCACCCATTGAAGACATTTCGAATTCACGTTGCATACACTTTTCAAATTCCTTGCACAAAAGCTCATTAGTAGAACCAAAAATTATATCATCAACGTAAATTTGCACTATAAGAATGTCATTATCAACATGCTTAGTAAATAATGTTGTGTCTACTTTTCCTTTAACAAAATTATTTGAAAGAAGAAAATTAGAAAGCCTTTCATACCAAGCTCTAGGAGCTTGCTTTAATCCATACGAAGCTTTATCAAGTTTAAAAACAAAATTAAGATAAGCATGATCAACAAAACCGGGAGATTGTTCAACATAAACTTCTTCATTTATAAAATCATTTAAAAATGCACTTTTTACATCCATTTGAAAAAGTTTAAAATTTTTAAAAGATGCAAACGCTAGTGTTATCCGTATGGCTTCAAGCCGTGCTACAGGTGCAAAGGTCTCCTCAAAGTCAATTCCTTCAACTTGAGTGTAACCTTGGGCCACTAACCTAGCTTTATTCATAATAACATTTCCTGACTCATCCATCTTATTCCTAAAAATCCACTTAGTACCAATTATTGGTCTATCGTGGGGTCTAGGAACAAGGTGCCAAACTTGGTTGGCTCAAATTAATTGAGCTCTTCTTGCATAGCTAGCAACCAATATGAGTCACCCTCGGCTTCGAGGACGTTTTTTGGGTTTAAAATGAGAAATGAATGCAAAGTTACCACACAAGTCATGGAGTTTGGAGCGAGTTGTTACCCCTTTAGATACATCACCTATGATGAGATCCTTGGGATGATTTGTAGCGAATCTCTAATCTTTCGGAAGTGATTGAGATTGTTCCACTTCTTCCTTTTGAAATTCACCAATAGGTTCTTTCTTTTCTTCTTGAATGGGTGAGTCCTTCAAGAAAATTTTCTTCATGTCCTCACCTAGTGAGTCAAACTCTACAACATTCTCAACAACAACATTAGATTCTTCAAATTTAACATGCATGGATTCTTCAATAGTAAGAGAAGATTTATTGAATACTCTATAAGCTTTGCTAGTAGTAGAATATCCAACAAATATTGCTTCATAAACCTTAGCATCAAATTTACCCAAGTTATCTTTAGTATTTAAAACAAAACACTTGCATCCAAAAACTTTAAAATATGAAACATTTGGTTTCCTTAAATGATAAATTTCAAAAGATGTCTTGAAAGTATTTTTATACAAATAAATACGGTTTGATATGTAACATGCGGTGTTTATGGCCTCGACCCATAGATATTGAGGGAGGTCATATTCACTTATCATAGTCCTAACCATCTCTTGAAGGGTTCTATTCTTTCTTTCTACAACTCCATTTTGTTGTGGAGTTCTAGGATATGATATTTCATACTTGATTCCCTTTTTATCACAATAAGTCATGAAGAGTTGGTTAACAAACTCACCACCTCTATCACTTCTTATTTTCAAAACCGAAAAACCTTTTTCTTTTTCAACCCTTTTTCGAAAAATATTAAAATGCGAAAAAGTTTGATCTTGTGTTCAAAAAGAAAACCCAACTGAAACGGGAAAAATCATCAACTAAAACAAAAGCATATCTACTACCATTTAAGCTTTTAGTTTTAGTTGGTCCAAAAAGATCCATATGAATTAATTCTAATGGCCTAGTTGACATGATATCCTTGATTGGTTTGAATGAAGACTTTGTATGTTTTTCAAGTTGGCACGCACCACAAATGCGGTCTTTTTCAAACTTCAAGTAAGGAATACCCTTCACCAATTTCTTAGAATTAATCCTAGTAAGATGATCAAAAGATGCATGTCCTAATCTTCTATGCCAAAGCCAAGAAGTCTCATCAAAAACATTCAAGCATTTAGTAGAACAATCCAAATTAAGCATGTCAATGATATAGACATTATTATCACGAAAACCGGTGAGAATACAATCATTAGTTTTACAATCAAAAATTTTGCAAGAAGAGTCATCAAAAATAACTTTAAGACCACGATCACAAAGTTGACTTATACTAAGCAAGTTATGTTTAAGTCCATCAACAAGAACACATTTTCTATAATAGGAGATGCACCAATTTGAATGTTACCTATACCGATGATTGTGCCCTTGGAGTCATCTCCAAATGTGATGATGCCACCTTCAACGTACCTTGATAGGGTTGTAAAGTTATTGATATCCCATGTCATATGTCTTGAACAACCGCTATCAAGGTACCTACATCAAATAATTTAGGACTTGATTTTGGTACCCATATTTTCTTGAGTCCTAAAGTGTCAGTGTCATGAACCCACACAAGATTATTTGATCTATTTATTTGATCATAGCAAAATTTAGCTAAGTGGTCATTTCAACCACAATAAGTACATCTATAAACTCTACCATATTTAAAAGCATAATGAGTGTGTGGCTTACTAACATGTGACTTGTGAGCATGAGAAGTTTTAACATGTGAAGTGTTGACATGGTGAGCATTTTTAGCATGGGTTGTTTTATCATTCTTAACATGTGGAGTGTGCTTCTTTGAAAATATTTCCTCTAGTCTCTTAGTATTAAAAGCACAATCTTTTAAAACATTTTCAAAATCAACAATTCTAGTTTTTAACAAAGAAAATTCATTTTCATCAATTTTTGAAAATTTAGCTTTACAAGCAAATTTATAAGCACCAAATTCTCTTTTACTTGAAACGAGATTAGAAGAAATTTCTTCCTTTTCTTTGAAACAATTGCGAGTTTGTTTTTAAGCACCTCAATTTCCTTTTACAATTTAGAGCATTCTACTTTTTTATCATCAAAGCTTTCAGAAAGTTCAACAAAAGCATGAACTAACATTTCTCTACTTATTTCATTTTCTTCATCAAGAGGTTGAGTGGTTACCTTGGGTGTGTTTGCCATGAAACACATATTTTCCGTGTCCACCTCATCTTCGGACTCGCTTTCCGAATCCCAAGTGGCTTTGTATGCTTTCTTTTCAACCGGCCTCTTTTGCTTCAAGGAGGAAGTCACCTTTTTCTTGAAATCCGGGCAATCGGCCATAATGTGTCCGGGTTTCTGGCAATTATAGCATATGATTTTTCTCTCCTCCTTCCCTTCTAATTTCCTTCTAAAGTTGAGTTTATTCTTGCGGTACATCCTCTTCACATTTCTTACTAGAAGAGATAGCTCCTCATCATCTTTTTCATCTTCTTCATCGTTGTCAATAGTGGAGGAAGACTTGAAGGTTATGGACTTCTTCTTTTGAGGAACTGCTTCTTCTCTTGCTTTCTTCTCCATTTCATGAGTCTTAAGGTTTCCAATAAGACTTATGAGATCCATCTCATCTTTATCATTCAACTCTTTTAAGGTGGTAGCCTTGATTTCCCATGATGAAGGAAGAGCTCGAATCACTTTGCGCACTTTTTGGTCATTGCTTATATCATCACCTAGAGAAGAAAGAGCATTGGTAATCTTAGTAAACTTGGTAATCATAGAATCAATAGACTCATCTTCATGCATTTTAAAACTTTCATATTTGGACCTCAAGAGATCTATTTTAGCTCTCTTTACTTGTGATGTCCCCTCGTGTGTGACCAATAAATGTTGCCAAATCTCATAGGCGGATTGGCAATGTATAACCCGTGTAAGATCATCCTCATTCAAGGCAGTGAGAAGGGAATTTGAGCCTTAGAATTAGCCTCATATTCTTTGTAGGTAAAGTCAGACCAAGTGCTCTCCTCACTATCGGGTCTACTATAGGGTTTGGTCAAGGATTTAGCAACTAAACTACCTAGGGATTGTAGAAAGATAGTCATCCTAACCTTCCAAATGGGGAAATTGAGTCCATCAAATTTAGGAGGGGTCTTAATGTTATCGGCCATTTTTACTAGTGTATGAATTAAAGTATGCAAATAGTGATTAACAAATTTTAGGATCTCTCTAAGGATGTGAAGACAAAAACTAGAGTCCTAACTCTGATACCAATTGAAATCACCTAGAGGGGGGGTGAATAGGTGATAATGCTAATCAATGCACAATTAAAAAATGTTATGATGCAACGATCACCCAAAATAAGACTAGAAGCCGAATACTCCGTGAAGGGCTCTGAACTCCTTCCTCGTGATTCCTCTAGATAAGAGTTTGAGGTGCGTATTGCAATCTTATTTTATGAGTATTTGATCGACAATATGAATATAAAACAAGTGTATATAGCAATGAATATGAAGAGCAAGTACAAAGTTGCAATGAATAAGAAGCAATGAATATAAAGCACGAAATTAAAGCAAGAAGCAAGTAAACCAAACGCAAACACCGAGAATTTTTTCGAGGTTCGAGCACCCAGCTCTACGTCCCCGCCTTCACCTAGAAGGATTTCTAACCACTATAACTTTACAAAGAGTTACAATCACACCGAGTACCCAACTCCACAATCTCAAGTACAAGTATTCTCTTGGTGATCAAAAGACCACAAACTCTCTTTTGAAAAATCCTTTTCCCTTACAAAAGCCCTGTAGAATAATGAGTAGGATTAAAACTCTAGTATTGTAAGTGAAAAAAAAAAGAATTTGAGAGAGTTTTGAAACAAAAACTTCAGAAATGAGAGAGTTTTTTCAGCACAAAAACAATAACAAAACTCTTTTGACAGCCTTTAAACTTTGAATATTTTTGCAAATGATTGTTGTCTTTACCATAACCCTAATCACCCCTATTTATAGAATAGAGTTAGGGATTAAAGGGTAAACTAACAAAATGATAATTAGGAAGTATTTGACCCAGAAAACAGCCCCTAAACTCATTTAGAGACAAAAAGGACAAAATAAAATGTGTTTAAAAATGTAGCCATTATGGCAGAAAACACAGCCTCGGTCGACCGGCCGGTCGACCGGGTTTCAAAAAAATAGACCCGTTCCAGCCCACGGTCGACCGCCCGGTCGACCGTAACAAACAGAGAGTCACTATCTTTCAGTCGGCCGGAGGTCGGTCGACCGAAATGGGGTCCGGTCGACCGCCCGGTCGATCGGGAAACGTGCACACAAGCACGCACCCAACAGTCAGATCCTGGTCGACCAGTCGGTCGACCTGTCATAGAGTCGGTCGACCGGCTCAGGTCAAAAACTGAAATTTGAAAAGGATTTTGAGGAGATTTTGATGGTTTACAAAATAGTTTTGATCAGAACTATGTATAATACACAAAATTGAGTTTATAAGCAAATGACTATATTTAAAAATATTTTGTATATATATAGGAGAAATTTTTAGAAATGACATGTGCGCAAAAACTTGTGTGTAGGAATTTTGAGCTTCAAACCTATTCACTATTCTTTAACAAAACTATAAAACTAAAAACAAATCTAATGAAGTCTCTTAAGTCAAAATGAAGTCTTGAGCCATGCAATGCCATGCTAAAGCCTTCTCTTCTAATGAACATTCCCTCTTGTGTCATATGCTTTGTTTGCTCCATGAACCTTGCAATAGCTAAGCAATGGCCTTCAAACATGGTACTAACCTGAAACTTATCTTGAATAAACTTATTAGTATCATATAGCTTCTATGTGTTTGTTATCATCAAAACTTTAAACAAATGGAGAGTGTAACCTTTTGGGCCAACAGGTTTCATCGAAGAGAAGGCTCTAGCTTGATGTAACGCGGCTCAGAGACTTCATTTCTCAGTTTTTATATTTTTAGTTTGTTAAAGGATAGTGTATAATGTTGAAGCTCAATATTCTCCACACACAAGATTTTATACATGATTTATTTTAAGGGTATCTCTCCTATATACAAAATATTTTTAAACATATTTTATTACTTACAAACTCCATTTTATATAGTATACCGAGTCTTGATCAAAATTGATTTGAAAACTATCAGGACTCAAAACCTTTTTTCAAAATACTGATTTTGGCCTGTTGCGGTCGACTAGACGTTTGGCCTGTTACGGTCGACCGGCTCTGTTTCAGGTCAGAACGGTCGACCGTGCGGTCGACCATGCTTCTGACCGTTGGGGTGCATGCATGTGTGCACGTCTCCCGGTCGACGGGGGGTCGACCGGACCCCATGTCGGTCGACCGACCTTCGGCCGACTAAAAGCACCCATGTTTCTGTTTGTTACGGTCGACCGTGGGCTGGCAAAGGTTAAATTTTTTGAAAATCCGGTCGACCGGCCGGTCGACCGTTTGCTTGATTTCAGCCATAACAACTACTTTATTAAACACGTTTTTAAACGTGAGTTTTATCTCTAAAACGAATTTGGGGGCTGGTTTTGGGTCAAATATTTCTAATTATTTATTATAATAGTTTACTCTTTAATCCCTACCTATTCTATAAATAGGGATGATTAGAGTTGAGATAAACACAACAATCTTTTGCAAAAAGTATTCAAGTTTAAGGCTTTCAA